>CM035173.1:33039279-33639279 GCA_020205615.1 Panax quinquefolius
GGATATCCTACTCGTTGAGTAGAAGAGTGGACTAGGAGCTTTGAGTGCTCTGAACCACTTAAAAACAACTATGTCATCTATATCTGCTATAACTGCTATATCTGCTATAACTGCCTTACTCGCTCATAACTCCATTGCTTGGTTAAGAAGATTAAAACAAATACTAATTTCGCTAAGTTTTAATCACTATCTAAGAACAAGTTTAAAATAGAAAAGATTTTCAAATATCTATTCAACCCCCCTTCTAGATAACTTGTGCCTACTAAGAACTAACAATTGGTATCAGAGCCGGTTCTATTTTACAGCTTACACGCTTTAGTAGATCCAAATGGCACTCGTACCAAGCTTAATCCAGAATCGGGGGAAGAAGCCACCACGATGCAACAAGGATAAATTTTCTAACTGGAAAGTTAGAATGCAAGCTTACATGGACTCAATAGATGAAGATCTATTTGAGAGTGTTCTTAATGGGCCCTATATACCAACAAATCTTGCACCAACCATTGATGAGCCAAACAAAGTACAAATCAAAGTGAAAGAAGAATGGATGTATACGCAGAGAAAGCGAGTCAACTTGACAAAAAGGCTAAGAACATCCTGTTCCAATCCTTGGAGGACGATCATTTGGCAATGTTAAAGCGCAAAAGCAACCAAGGAAGTGCAGGAAGCCGCTGCGATCATGTACGAAGGAACTGAAGAAGTTAGAGAGAACAAACAGTCTCTTCTAACACAGCAGTACGAGATGTTTGCACATATGCAAGGAGAAAATGTAACTGCCACTTATGAAAGATTCAACATTCTGCTCAACTCCCTACGAGCATATGGAAAGATCTATCCTAACAATGATTTGACCATAAAGTTCATGAGAGCCCTACCGAGCAAGTGGGATGCCTAGACCACTGCAATAAGAGAGTCAAAGAATCTTAACGAGATGATAGTTCAACAACTATATGGCAATCTCCTGACATACGAGCTGGAGCTGACCCAACGTGCTGAAACCCTTTAAGAAGGAAGAAGGAATGAAAAGGGTGTTGCTCTCAAAGAAACTGAAAGTGTATCAAAAGTCATCACTGAGATTGAATCTGACGATGATGAAGACGAGGATGACAATCTTGCCATGATGGTAAGAAAACTAAGAAGGTTCATGCGTCAAGGCAAAGCCGGCAAGCAAAAGAAGGTCAGCAACTACAATAGCCAGGAGCAAATAAATGATCTATGCTACAATTGCAAGAAGCCTGGGCATTTCATTGCCAACTGCAACAAACCCCTAAGAGAAGAACTAAAGAAGAAACAACATGGAAAGAAGGAATACAAAGAAAACAAGAGGCCTCATAAAAGAGACAAAGGCCTGGTAGCTGGAGGATCATAGAGTGATTCAGATAATGATTCAAATGCTGACTCTGGAGATGAAGAAGAACCACAAATGGCCAATCTGTGCTTAATAGCCAATTTGTGCTTAATGGCCAAACATGCAAAGGACAAACAAAGCCTCAACATTCAAAATGTAAATCTCAATGAGGTATTTTATTTCAACTCACCTGATGTAGATATGAATGACTTAAGAACTGCACTGCGTGGCATAACCAATGATCTACATCAATACATGAAGTGGTTCAGAGTGTTGTCCAAGGATCATTCACTTCTTCAAGAGAAAAAGAAAAAAGTTCAAGAAGAGCTTGAAACAGCCCTTCTAAGTATTGATCTTCTCTCCAAGCTTGAAGGTCGAGAATGAAACTTTAAAGCGCATAAACACACATCACGCACAAAGAGAGTCTAAGCTAACCTCTAAAATTGAGGATCTAGAGAAGACTATCTCTGCATGGAATAAATCCTCATCATCCATGGACTGCCTGCTCTCTAGTCAGAGAAGCACATTCGACAGAACAGGCTTAGGCTTTGGGGAATCCATCTCAGAGCTAAGTGTGGAAAAGAGAATGGAAACTAGATCTGGTAATGTCTCAAGCGTTAGTAGAGGCATTGCTTTTGTTAAATCCTCATAGTTGGAAGAACCAGCTCAACCTTATTCTACTGATTCTAGTTATACTCAGAGAAGTAAAGGATCACATCTTTGGTGCTGGTTTCATAAAGGAGAAGAGTAACCCAACCTCTACCTACCAACCTCGAAGAATCGTAGAGTCAAGCAAAACTAACTCTACGAATCTACTGGGAAGGTACAGTAGAGGTAAGGCTCACTCATCACTATTTATGAAACCTAAGGACACGTGGAAGAAAGAGAATCAGTTCAACAGAAGGCTAACTAAGGAACCACACAAGTCTAAGTGGAGGATGAATCACACACACACAGGCATGCATCATAATAGATGTGTCATATGTGATAAGTATGGTCATAAAGCTACAAAGTGTTATTATAACTCCATGCATGTGAGACCCAAGACTAGACAAGTTTGGGTTCCCAAAGGCACTAACACAGAAGGACCCATGCAAATATGGGTACCAAAATGAAGGTTAAAATGTTTTGACAGGAAAAGAGCTCCATGACCTCAACATGGTATCTAGACAGTGGATGCTCAAGGCATATGATAGGGAACAAAGCTCTGCTATCTAATTATGTAGAAAAGGAGGGTCCCTCAGTCATCTTTGGAGATAACGGCTCGGGCAAGACAAGAGGATATGGCTCTGCTGGCAATGGTGCAATATCTTTCAGCAAAGTAGCCTATGTGGAAGGACTTCAACATAACCTTCTAAGCATCAGCTAACTCTGCGACAAGGGTCATCAAGTAACATTTCTCAACAATCAATGTCAAGTAAGAGATCTGAAGACATCTGCCATAAAGCTAACCGGAACAAGAGAAGGAAATGTTTATACTATAGACCTTGGTCAACTAAGCTCTGATGAAACAATATGTTTTCTGGCAAAAGCATCCGTGGAAATGAGCTGGCTATGGCATAGAAGACTGTCCCACTTAAACTTCAAAAGCATGTCCAAACTGGCATCAAAAGATCTCGTAGCTGGTCTACCCAAGTTCAACTTTGTGAAGGAAAGGCCATGCAATGCCTGCCAGCTTGGAAAGCAAACCAGAAGCTCATTCAAGAGCAAGACTGCCAACTCCATTGACAAACCCCTGCAGTTGCTCCACATGGATCTCTTTGGGCCAATCCCAATAACCAGTCTTGGAGGAAAAAGATACTCTCTAGTCGTAGTCGACGACTACACCAGATTCACATGGGTATTCTTCCTAACTTCAAAGGATGAGACAAGCTCCGAATTAATCAAGATGTTCAGACTGGTGATGAACGAAAAAGGAGAGAAAATCAAGGCCATAAAGAGTGATCATGGTAGAGAATTTGATTTCTCAGAAATGGATCAGTTCTACACAGACAATGGCATCAGTCATAACTTCTCAGCTCCACGAACTCCTCAACAAAATGGAGTTGCTGAAAAAAAGAACAGAACCCTGATAGAGGCTGGAAGGACTCTACTAGCAGCAACCCATCTTCCTGAATACTTCTGGGCAGAAGCTGTCAACACTGCATGCTACACACAGAACATATCATTAATTCACTCTACGATCAAGAAAACACCCTACGAACTATGGAAAGGAAGAAAGCCAAGTGTCAGCTATTTCCATGTCTTTGGCTGTGCATGCTATATTCTTAATAACGGAAAGCAGTATCTGACAAAATTCCAGCCCAAGTCAGATGAAGGGATATTTCTTGGATATGCCACAGACAACAAAGCTTACAGAGTGTTCAACAAGAAGACACTGAGTGTCGAAGTCTCAATACATATCATCTTTGATGAAACTGACTTAGACAAAATAGTGCCTCAAGACACTACGATCGATAGTGCAGACACTACAAATGAAGTTGTCGAGCTAAACACTACGATCGTAGTGCCAGATAGTGAAATCGTAGAGCGCGATAATGAGATCGTAGAGAGGTCCATTCAAGACAGTGAGCCTCCACTCCAAGAAGAAGAGATAGACCTTGAAGACTTAAGACAGGAAGGCATCAAAACAGATGTCCCAACCGGGAACAGATGGGCAAGAGATCACACTCAGGATCTAATCATTAGAGATCCGAGTGCAAGAGTCAAAACAAGAGCTGCTACTCAGAATGAATGCTTCTACCTAAGTTTCCTGTCACAGATAGAGCCAAAAAAGATAGAAGATGCTATGGAAGACTCCAGTTGGATAGAAGCTATGCAGGAAGAACTCAACCAATTTAGACGAAGCAAAGTGTGGAGATTGGTACCAAGACCAAAGAGTCATCCTGTCATAGGAACCAAGTGGGTCTTCAGGAACAAAATGGATGAAGATGGGGTCATTACAAGAAACAAGGCAAGATTAGTGGCAAAGGGCTATTCTCAAGAAGAAGGCATTGACTATGATGAGACATTTGCTGTTGCTGCACTAGAAGCTATCAGAATCTTTCTTGCCTTTGCTGCTCACATGAAGTTCAAAGTTTTTCAGATGGATGTCAAGAGTGCATTCCTAAATGGAGAGCTTCAAGAAGAAGTCTACGTAGTACAACCTCCAGGTTTCATCAATCCATCTCTTTCTAATTATGTCTATAGATTAGATAAAGCTTTATATGGTCTTAAACAAGCACCTAGAGCATGGTATGAAACACTGACTAACTTCTTAATAGAAAATGGGTTCACTAGAGGTAGAGTAGATACCACATTGTTTCTTAGAAAGCATAAAGACAAAGTCTTATTAGTTCAAATATATGTTGATGATATCATTTTTGGTTCTACTGACGAAAAGTTATGGAAGATATTCTCTAAGCTAATGCAGAGCAAGTTTGAAATGAGCATGATGAGTGAGCTGAATTTCTTCATTGGACTGCAAGTGAAGCAGACTGATGAAGGAATACTCATCAACCAAGCCAAATACATCAAAGACTTATTAAAGAAGTATGACATGGAATCAGCCTCTCCTATGAAAACACCAATTGCTCCTGCAACCAAGCTTGACAAGGATGAGAATGGTAAACGTGTTGATATAACTCAATACAGAGGTATGATTGGTTCTCTTTTATACGTAACTGCCAGTAGACCAGATATAATGTTTACAACATGCATATGTGCTAGATTTCAGGCTAACCCTAAAGAGTTACATTTGTCTGCTGTAAAGAAGATCTTCAGGTATCTTAAGGGTACACCCTACTTGGGGCTGTGGTATCCCAAGGAATCCTCTTTTGAACTAATAGGATACAGAGATGCTGACTTTGCAGGATGCAAAATAGATAGAAAGAGTAGCAGTGGCACTTGTCAATTACTAGGGAATAGACTTGTGTCTTGGTTTAGCAAAAAGCAAAACTCAGTGTCCACTTCAACTGCAGAAGCTGAATACATTGCTGCTGGAAGCTGCTGTGCTCAGATCCTTTGGATGAGAAATCAGCTAGCTGACTATGGGTTTGATTTCAAGTCTATACCTATACACTGTGATAATACAAGTGCCATAGCAATAACTCATAATCCTGTTATGCATTCTAGAACCAAGCATATAGAGATAAGGTATCACTTCATTAGGGATCATGTGCAAAATGGAACTATTTCTTTATAATATATCCCTACTGAAAATCAACTTGCTGATGTTTTTACTAAACCATTAGATGAATCCAGATTTAACAAGTTAATAAGTGATCTAGGCATGCTAAATCTTCAACCATGAATCTATGCTCTAGATTGTGCTAACCATGACAGATATAAAGGCAGCACTCAAAATCGTAGACATGATAAAGGAAAGAGCACGATCATAGAACTGAACAGTCAACTACCTCAACGATCACAGCAAAGACTCAACTTTTATAAGTGCAGACTCGAGGATGACCAAAAGCCCTTTCAACAAGCAAAGTGAATCCTGTGATGACAAGCTTTATAACAAAAAAAATAATAAAAAAAACTCATCACTAGGATCTGGACAGACTCGACGATCGTAGGACAGACTTGACGATCGCAGGACAGACTCTACAAATGCTGATCAGACTTAACGACTGTCGGAAAGACTCGACAGACAGACTCTATGAATGCTGATTAGACTCAACAACTGCTGGACAGACTCGACGAATGGAGAACCGACACAACAATTAGAAGACTATCTCTATGATCGTAGTCATCCCGAGGACATCTCAGCACTGAAGACTCAAAGGGAAAATCTGTACATTCCTAAACAGTCAAAATCATAGAGCCAAGCAAAATGCAACACCTGTCCCACTAAGTCAAAAAGAGAGAGGGAAGCTACAAGTACAAATTGGAACCGTGATTTTGAAACCTGAAGTTCAAAAGATTATCTCTCATTCTCTCTCTCTCTCTCAAAGCAAAACCCTAACTTTCATAAAAGCTCAAAGAAGATCTCTCTTCTCAACTAAAGAATCAATGGCTGCTTCTAATGTGATTTGAGACTCACGGACTCTGCTTTTGATTTAATTCAAAACCGCTCCACCAAAGTTTCACAAGATCTTAGCCTTACTAAAGAAGGCAGGTCTCGAAGAGGCGCCAAGATCGATACACTCATCTATCCTAAATTGGTGAAGGAGTTCTACAAAAATGGAGTGTACGAAAATAACACCATCACCACACGAGTTAGAGGAGTTGAAATAAAGCTAGGGGAAGAAGATGTCAATCTGGCCCTAGGTTTCAAGAATGTGGGGCATCCATTTCTAGATAGCATAAGATTTCAAGAGGGACTAAAGAAGATGCATCACAAGAAGAACCCCTATGTGAAAGGCTACAAAAAGAAGGAGTTCCCTCAGAGGTATGAATTTTTGGCTGACATTATTGGGAAATGCATCTGCTGCAAGAGCTCAGGTCATGACTCAGTAAACGAGGCTCAGCTTAAGCTTATGACAGTTATAGTATATGGAACTCAACTCAACTATGGGGCTGTATTGCTCGAATGGATCGGCAAGTGGATTAGAAGCTCGAAGAAATCAAAGAGCACCCCAAAGATGCTGTATGGGAGGTTCATTAGCATCATTCTGCAATCTGCATTGGGTGACAAAATTGGGGATAATGAAGGAGAAGCCATCAACCCAAACCGAAGAATGACATAGCAGTTGTTCAAAAACTGGGAAAGGAACCCTGTTGAGTTTGTTTGAATGATGACAGAGTCAAGTGGGAGATCTGAGGAACAAAAGAAAGCAGGCTTTCAAGGAGGAATGTCTGTTGTCAGAGAAGTTGAAGAAGAAGGAGAAGCAGACAAGGGAGAACCCTTTACCCTTGCCAGAAAAAGCAAGGGCAAAAGGAAGCTGAGAGCAAGACAAGTTGAAGAGCCTCAAGGATCAACAACTAACATTCCTGCAGAGTCCTCTGACATAGAGACTCTAAGGAGGCTAAGGAAGATGCAACAGCAAGAAGAAGCTGAAGAAGATCAAGCCACCATTTCACAAATCGTAAAGAAGAACAAGACTGGTCATAAGTCCAAAAGACCAACAGTGTCTTCGATCGTAGAGACTCTGTTGTTCTCTGAAAATAGGCCAAGTGTGGCAGAAATGGAGGAAGCTGCTTCAAGGAAAGTGGCTGATCAACGAGGCAAAACAAAGACTCAAGAGAGTCCAGAAGTGGTGAGTAAAACCAGCAAAGCAAAGAGAAGGCTGATCAAGAAGTATATTCTTGAGAATGATAAAGTACTGAAGAAGGAAGCCAAGAGCATGGCTGCAAAAGTAGAACTGCCCCAAGCAACCGAAGAGGAAAATGCTCCAGCTGAGGGGGAGAACTCTAAAATTCTAATGATTGAGTATACACCAGCTGAGGGGGAGAAGCCTACTGATGAAGAAGAGGTTCTAGCTGGTATCAATGTACCAGCTGAGGGGGAGTTTCTAAACCTCAAAGAAGATGATCATATTGAGGGGGAGCCTCATAATATCCCAATTGTTGAGGAAGAGGTCCTTGAGATAATGGAATCCTCAAATGGAGATAGTGAAGAGGAAGAAGATGATGATGACCTACAAATCATTTATGAGGGAAAGGATGGATATAGAAGCTATCTTTACAATCAGATATTCTCTTACCTACCCATGATGGCATACCATCGAGCTCAAATTCTGAAATCATGGGACCACATGTTCTGGAGCTTCAAGGAATATCCAGCAATCACAGTTCTAGGTCACGAATTTCTAGGGGAAGTCATCTTTGCCAAAAAGTTGATTACAAACCATTCCTCATTAAATGCCAAACCTGAGGTATTGACTATCCCTATAAGCTTTAGAGTTAATCACCTGCCATCATCTTCGTTTAGCCATTTCTATGAATTTCCTAAATGGCTGGAAGTGATTCTTAACCCATTAAATCAGTTTCTAGTTGTAGAATCCCAAAATTCTATAACTGAAGAACCAGAAGAAATCAACCTTACCCTGCTCCCTCAAATAACCAACTCTACGATTCCAGACTCAAGCCAAATCGTAGAGTCAAACATTGAAATCATAGAGTCACCAATCCCAAATGTCCAAACCCAAGCTCCTCCAACTGATATACCATCCTCCTCATCGCATTACACTATTTTGGATCTTGATCTTGCTTTGTACAACTTGAAAGCTAAATCTCCACCAAGAACCCCTCAAATGGACAATCCTCAATCAATCGATACTTTCCCCACCACTACCAAGGATGATCCGAAAAGAAACTTCGAGCAAATGATCAAGTCCATCGAAGCAAACCTGGAATCTCACTCTGACCTTTTGAACATCCGACTGAATCAAATGATACAAGCCGCAAACAAATTCCCTAGTCTAATGAATAATCGAGCTCACTACTGAAGCTAAGGGAAATTATCAAAGAAATTTCAAGAGTATATCAGACAGAGATGAGATCCATTTCCAGGTTGCTGCCAAACAAAGAGAGGCTATGCTTGAGATACAGAAAAACCAAAATCGTCAACATCAAATTATGTTGGACAATATTCTCAACCTGAAAGCTTCTGTTTATGACTTCCAGAAATCTTATGCCAATCAGGAGAAGCATAATGATACGATTCTTACAGTCCTCCAAAACAAAGAAGCTAGAGCTGAAAAACAGATCAAGGAGAATAGGGAGGACATTGCTCAAACTCAAAGACAACTCAACGAGCTTGTCCAAGGAGTAAATAGGCTGTCTGCCGATATTCAAACCCTTGATGCTGACATAAAGGGGGAGAATAAGAAAGGGAAAGGAGATTAAGGAAGCCAAGGCAGAGGCAGAGGAGGTCATGCAATTCAAGAAAGGGGAAGCCCTCCTGCAAGACCATCACATCATCAGACTCAATGATCTGGTCAGCAGGCAATTGTATCAGCTATTCCTCTTAGTCATCAAGAGCCAACTCCTAGCTCGCAAAACGTGACTACTGTACGCATCCGAATGCCAACTGGAGATCTTGCATTCATGTGCAAACATGAAGAGAATCTAGTTCTAAGTCTAAGTGAGCTGGAAGAGTTAGCAAGAAATGAGGAAGCTCAAAGGAAGAGAAGGGTTGAGGAGTATGTAAATCCACCTCCACACAAGAGACTAAGAAAACAAAGATAAGTTAAGAGTTTAATGTTTTATTGATGAAATGCTATATTATAATATCTTCTGATCATCAATAAATTCATACTTATTCTCTAGAAATTTCAGCTGCTCACTGAAATACTAAGTCATGTTTAAATTCCTGCAAATGCATCTAGTCAATAATAATCATGACAACAAATCTCCTTGGTTAGGTTAACATCAAATAGGGGGAGATTGTTGGGAGAATGCATATTATGATTTGATGTTTTAATGCATGTGTTCATGATTATTTGTAAGGTCCTTTAAAGAATATATGTACAAGGACTTAGTGATAGATCAAAATTATTAAGTTGATCTAAGCTTTCAACGTGTATCATTCTGTTCTAGAATGTATAGATAGAAAGATCAAAACTGCTAGGTTGATCTTGAGATGTAATAGATTAGTCTTGAAGAAATCGTAGTGCATCAATCTGATCAACATTACAGAAGTCAAGGCAGAAAATGTAGAGCCTGAAGATCGTAGTGTGCCTGCCTTAAAAGGGGACTATTCAAAAATAGTACAGTGGTCCCAACGTTCACCATGCTAACTCCACGATCGTAGTGTGCTGAAGGAAACGTGAAGTTTATAAGTCAACGATCGTAGTGTGGTCTCGGGAACGTAGAGTCAACAACACGAGCAAGAGAAAATCGTAGTGCATGAAAGTTTAAGAGAAATCGTAGTGTTCTCGACTGATAGCATCGTAGTATGCAAGTCAAAGGCACTACGATCTTAACAAATAGAACATCACGATCCAATCGTAGAGCATCATCTTCTCCATGTCAAAAAACGTCAGCCTCATGAGTTGTTAATTCAACATACGAGGAATGGATCCCCAGATGCTGCAGTGCTCATCAGTCCCAGAATATATGAAATATCCTTAGTATGCAACAAAGAAGTGTATTGAAGAAGCTAAGGATAGTACTATGGATAAAAGGGATAAAACACCTTTTCAGGTGGTAGGTGAGAAAGCAGCTTGCAGTGTCAGTGAGCCAGAATGCAAAATTTAGAGATGTGCAGAAATGTCTCCATCGCAGCACAGAAAGTTCAGAAGCATTTAATGCCACAACGGATGGATTCAACGGATAGTTTTCAACATCACATATATACAGATCAGACAGATGAGAGAAAAAGACAAGCAAGCAATCAAACATTCAACGTGAAGAATTCTCTAAGGCTCAACTCTACGATCTGAGATATTGAAAAGCTTGCTCAGCTACTCAGTTCTTAACGAACCAGTGCTTACACAACAAACCGAGTAGCAACCTTCAGAATGCAACAACAACAACCATCAATCAACTAAAGAAGAGTACCAAGTCTGCTGGACTTGAAGAGTTCATAGTGAACTGTAAGAAAGCCAAGTCTGCTGAACTTGAAGAGTTCAAGAGTGAACTAGAGAAGTTCCTAGACTGCTGGTCTAGAAGAAATCTGTGTGATTCAGAAGATTGTAAAAGACATCCTTAGTGGATATCCTACTCGTTGAGTAGAAGAGTGGACTAGGAGCTTTGAGTGCTCTGAACCACTTAAAAATAACTGTGTCATCTATATCTGCTATATCTGCTATAACTGCCTTACTCGCTCATAACTCCATTGCTTGGTTATGAAGATTAAAACAAATACTAATTCTGCTAAGTTTTAATCACTATCTAAGAACAAGTTTAAAATAGAAAAGATTTTCAAATATCTATTCAACCCCCCTTCTAGATAACTTGTGCCTACTAAGAACTAACAACATGGTACATAAATCAAATACAAATTTCTTATATATACAATACGACAACAGCGTAGCTTAGAGTTTTTACACGAATATTGTCTCATAGACACTACAAGAAAAAATCTTACATTCGATGGAATATTCCCTCGGAAATAAGCCTATTCCGTCGGAACTAGACTATGTCCGACGGAAACGTCCGTCAGACATTCGGTCGTATATATACGCGTCGAAGATAAGATCCATCAAAAACTCCGTCGGGACTGTAATATCTTCGACGCACTTATCTCCGACGAAAAGGCGTCGAAAATAACCTATTTACGACTGACAAAATAGGACGGAACGTTTCGTCGAGTATAATATATTTTATTTTCGACGGATGTATTCCCTTGGAAATAAGGTATTTTCGACCGAATATTAAAATAAACTGGTATTTATATAAAATGGCTATTTATGAATTCTGAAGAACGTTGCGTCGGAGATAATATAGGTCCGACGGATATATTCCCTCGGAATTAACTCATCCCCGACTGAAAATTACAATATAACAATATTTAGTAAAAAAATGAGTGCTAATGAAATACTTACGGAATGTTTCATTTTAATTACCTTTATCTCAGAAATTGGTCAAATTTATTGAGTCGTGATTCGGGGATGTAATCCTTTTAAGGGGGAAAGATGTGATGAACGAGATTTTTGTAATTTAATTTCAATATTTATTGAAGTAAATAAATATTTTCGATGATTTAATTATTAGATTAAATAATTAATTGATGCATTGTGGTAGATTAATTTAATTATATGTGTTACATTTATTAAATTAATGTAGAGAATTTTATTATCAAAGTATGTGATTATGTGAGCTTATTGTATTAAAAGAAATATTTAATAAGCCTATTGGTATTTTAATTAATTTAATTATTAATTAAAGAGTTAATAATTTGACATTATTTATTAATGAGAAATTTAATCATGTGACTATGTGAATTTATGAGAAATTATTATATTTTATTTAAAGTAAATTAAATAAGATATTGATTTATTTTATAAAGGAGTGTGACATTAATTAAACTATATGATAAAGCTTTATTAAATTATATGGTTTTGAAATCTATTAAGCCTAGCCAAACATGGCCTTAGTGGGAGTTGAAGGAAGTTAACTATGACTGGGTTAACTGACCACTCAACGCGGCAGTTCTAATATTATATACGTATTCTTATTTTCTAAGTCTAGATAATTAGGAAAACAAAAGTTAGAGTTCACTGAGAGAAAATTATGATTTTGTGAAGAAAATTGTGAGTGTGTAATCAAACAAATACTTGTGAAAGGATCACCACTGATCATCACTTCTAAATCTATACTCTAGGTAATTTCTCCAAACCAAATTGTGACGCCCCCAAAATAGGTCCATTCCATCCAACCCATTCTTAGTCGCCAAATACATGGTACAGAAATAACTACAACTTTATTATTACAACATATAAATTGTGAGTTTAAATATAGATATTGCCATCTAGACAATATCCACACGCAAATAAATCCCCATCATAATTATTGATACATTATTTTACAAAAATGGTGAGGACTACTAAACAACTCTCTCTAGAACCTTCATTCCATACCCCGACTAGTACTCGCTACATTCTCGCCTCCTGAGAAGAAAAATGGAACAACAAGGAAAAGGGTGAGCTCAACTAGCCCAGTAAAGAATATTATGACTAAGATAATATACAACAAATTATCGTTAGTCTCCAACAGGGAAAAATCTAATAGAATACAATAGACAACCAGTTTTAAATCAATCTTCGTAGTGGAAATAATAATTCATTAGAAGAGTTAAGTAAAGAATGCAAACTACATTCTTCTATATATGAATTTAAAAGTTCATCATCGATATTTTATCCCTGTAACATCAATCAATATATATCTGGAATCAAATATTCATCTTTGCACTACAGGCCAAAGATATTCATCAGTTGGTCATGTTTATCTAAACACCTGTTCATCTTTGCACTACGGGCCAAAGATATTAATCAATCGGTCATGTTCATCTCAACACCTGTTCATCTTTGCACTACGGGCCAAAGATATTCATCAAGAAATCATTCATCTTTGCACTACAGGCCAAAGATATTCAATAATATCATCATTTAGGACTGAGGATGATGAAAAATATTTTAAAGAAAACGAATCCAGTGAAACAAAAGAACAATTATTAAGGATTCATATTTTAAACAATCCAAGTTCAAAAATACTTCATAAGTAATTAGAGTGGAGTAAAATTCAAGAATGATCAAAACATGGATACAATCAAAGCTAGTATCCATAGTAGATATTTTGGACAAAAAGAAGAAATTTTATTTTTTGGTGAATAGTACCGTATTCATGAATAGTGTCGTATACGTGAATAGTACCGTATACGTGAATAGTAACTCCGACACCAAAAGATAGAAATTTCATAAAAAAACATCTTCACGCTTCGTGAATAGTACTCGTGAATAGTAACTCGTGAATAGTAACTAATGAATACTAACTCGTGAATAGTAACTCATGAATAGTAACTCGTAAATAGTAACTCATGAATAGTAACCCCGACATGAAAAAGTTCCAAATTTGATAAAAATTTCCAACCAATATTTCGGCATAATGATATTGAAGAAATAATATCATTTTCGAATAAAATAACATCCCTTACCTCGAAAGACAGTACTTCTAGTTGAAACACCGGATATAGGCTATGACTTGAACTTGCACCGTATAGCAATACTCAAAGTATACTCAAAATACTCACAAGAATACGCTCGATAATATAGAGAGAGAAAACTTCAGTTTCTGGTGTGATTTTCAATTCTAACCTAAGCACCCTATTTATAGGAAAATGCTTAGAACACCAAAGTAGAAAATTTAATATAATAATAATATATATATTAATTTGTCTACGCCCACTTAGAATCATCTGAATTCAGCAACTTAGCATGTGTTAAAGATGCCCACCAAACACAAAAAACGTTTTTCTTATTTAAATTATTTTAAACTTTCAAAAATCAATTATTTCGGAGCTTCGGAACTTCAATAATTCATAATAAATAGCCCTTTTATCAAAAAATTCGAATCTCGCGACTTTTTATAGGAAATTCAATTCTCTACAACTTTGCAGAAGAAAAATTTTCCAAATTCCAAACAGAAATTGACCAAAATCCATAAACGGGCGATTTTACAAATTATAATCAAATTTCGGTCAATAATTGTGTCCACCAACACACAAAATATGTGTTAAACATTTAATGCCACAAAAATACTCTTCCTCCTCATATACTCATATATCCCACATTCATTATAAAATATCACCAATTAATATATTATTAAAATAATATATTTAAATGAATTATTTTATCGTAAAAGATAAAATATTAATTTTCAACAATTGTCATTTTAAAATTTTCTCCATCTATATCCACATAAAATCAATATTTTCCTTATCATATAAATCAATAATTAATCATTCACAAATAATATTACAGAATCACAAGATCTCGCAAACTGTGTCGCTCCTCAGGAAAGAGGGGCTTTCAATAAGGATCTCTCCTTACTAGCTAGCGCAATTAGGTGACCAAACCTCTCCTTAGCGTAACTTTCTAGACATTGCCAATGATGTTATCCAATAATATTATTTAGATAATATGAATTATTGTTCGATAATGGAAAATACTATGTAATGACAATTTATTGAAACAACGGTAATATAAAATATCAATGCAAGCAATTATTGAATTAATAAAATAAAATATTGAATAGTAATTCATCGTAACAATTATTGAGTAAGTGCCTTCTTACGTAAGAATCAATAATTGGTGTAATACCGTGTACATCTGTTCAACAACGCAGCGTATTAGTGTGTTTTAACCACAGAACGGGTATTCCAACAAGATTAATCAGAATAACTACGCCAAGTTATTTATAAACAACTTATATTTGTCTTTTTCTTCATCCAATCGCTTTCCGTTATGGGGCCCACATAAAGATCGCTACCGTCAGCAAATCTAATATTCCCAAAAGATTTAATATTCCACGACCAAACTAATATTCCCCCGACAATAATGAATATTTTATAACCACTTGCTTATTGAAATATATTTGCGTATTTTACCCATAACTATCCACATTAATCAATTCAACCCTTACTATTTCAAAATAATAAATAGAGAAAATTAAATTTCATTAATAATAAGTTGGGGTCTTACAACCTCCCCTCCTTATGAAATTTCGTCCTCGAAATTGACGACACGCATACACAGTGTGTTTTCAAAAGATGAGAATACCTCGCTTTCATTTCTGTTTCTAACTCCCAGGTCATTTCCTCAATAGCATGGTTTCTCCACAAAACCTTAACTTGTGGTATAACCTCGATACATAGGACATGTTCTTTCCTATCTAAGATCTTGACAGGTACTTCCTCGTATGTTAAGTCTTCGGCTATCTCGTCCGGTTCTAACTCAATGACGTGGTTCGGGTCGTCCACATATTTACGTAACATCGATACGTGAAAAACGTTATAAACACGCGTCATACTTAGCGGTAAAACGAGTCTATAGGCCACAGTTCCTATTCGATCGAGAATTTCAAATGGATTAATAAATCGAAGGTTTAAGCTTTCCTCACCTCACCGATTCTCGCTTTTGAAATAACAACTTCTTGCACCTCCTTCTTCAAATTCATCAGCTCCGGTGTGTAGCTTGAACAGCTTTAACTTTATCGATTAAAGTCGATTATACTTGTATATCATCACGTGGGTACCTAGAGTTTTCATCTCCATCTCTATTATTTGTAAATTATACGAAATTAGTCTTTGATAATATCGTACTCAGATTGTGATAATATGATCTTCTACTCAACACGTCGCCTACCACGTTCGCTTTTCCAGGATGGCATAGTCGTAACATGTCTTTGAAATGAGTCTCCTCTTAAGTTCTTCAAGCTCTTCCCACATTCCTTACTCCATTGAATTTTGTATCTCTACGAGTCACCGTTTTGATTAATGGAATAGCGATTCGAGAATATCCTTCAACGAATCTCCGATAATAACCAACTAAGCCTAAAAAGCTACGTATTTCGATTACCGACTTAGGTTGTTCTCAACTGTGACTCATATCCCAACCTTGGATAGCACGTTACAATGACACCTATCAGTTTACTATCGCACGAATATGGTGTCCCCTCACGAGAGTCCGGCTTGATTGCATTCCACAAAAGAAGTCACCGGATAAAGGCTCGTGTACCAAATTTATAGTTAAATTTTTAACTCTTGAAGTTCAATAGAGCCATTCGATATGAGATTTTAGAAATGAGTTTTGTGACAGGGTTCAAAGTCGATACAAAATTTAATATCGCTTTGGGAGTAAGCCGAGAAATTCTTCAGAAATACGTCAGGAAAAAATTAATAACAACAGGAATATTATTCAAATCTGATGTGTCTTTATTCAAATCCATAACATGGACTAAGAACTTGACATCCGTAATAAACGAATGACTTCATGGCTTGATATGAAAATGTTTGACTACAATGGTTTGATTGCTTGAATTCGAATAACAGGTTGCTTAAGAATATGAAAACTAACAACCTTACGAAAGTAATCAATTTTGGCATGATAAGTAGTTAACCTTAAAATCACATCAAAAGTAAATATCTCTATAGAAATAAGGTTAACAGGTAATGTGATAGTGCCAACCTGAATCAAGCAAGATTTCTAAACAACGGATGTAATGAAAGTTTCTCCTAACGGATTCTCCATAAATAGGTCAAAGTCTAATTTCTCCGTAGTCAAGTTCAAACGTGGAACGCAAGCAAGAGAGATAAAAGAATGGGTAGAACCGGTATCTAGTAAGGTATAAACTTTACAAGAATTTATAATTAACTAACCCGTGCTAACTTCGTCGTTCCTCGATTTTGAATTGGCCACGACAAACGCTCTTCCAGAATCGTTGACTTTGACTTTTCCGGGGACATCTTTTGAGTCAACATTCGCGCTTGACTGGTTTCGATACTGCATAATCTCGAGCGATATGTCCTTCTTTTCCATAATTATAGCATACCTTAAACTGCTAGGCGGTTTGGTAATGATATGTCCTCTTTCCGAGATTTGTAACATATACGACCGGTGGGCTTTCTCCTCCTTGGAACCAGCTTTGTTGGTGTTGACGTCTTCACATGGTCGTTGTTGAATCTCCTCTCTTTAAAATCTCCTCCCGACTCGCTTCTTCTATTTTCATGGCCACGATTACACACCGAGTGGTTACCGCTTTGTCCAAGATTCTTCTTTCTCCTTTGGTTATTATTATTTCACGATCGCTATCTTCAGATAATCCTCGGTTATGGTCTCTCGGTTGAACGCATACTCGTTATCTCGCTTCTAACAACCGAGCCATGTTGACAACATCTGAACAGAGAGAAAATTTATGAGAAATAAGATATCGACGTATGACGGGTTTCAAACATCTCGTAAACATCCGCGTCATACGTTCCTCATTCTCCACCAAATGAGGTGCAAACTCGATAACTCCGCGAACTTCGCCTCATCATTGGGACACCATCATGTTATTCGCTCCGTCTAATAAACTCCACTTCCTTCATATGATTTAATACTTTCGTGGAAGTACTTGTCATTGAACTATTTTCAAATGTCTCCCATGACATGCCGAAAGTGCAAATTTGGATGGGTACGCTTCACGATTCCTACCGAAGAATCGCCTTCTTTACTGGAACATAAAGGTGGCGAATGGAACCTTCTGTTTCTCCGTGCATCCCAAGACATGAATATCTTGGTAATTTGCTTGACCCATGTTTTTGCCATGATCGGATCCGCTTTCCCTTAATTTCAGTGGTCCCAACTCTTTTGAGCGCTTGGGTCGTGACAACCCGTGAATTGCTATCATTTCCTCCTGTATTTTGAACACGAAGTCTCCTCATTCGATTTTGCATGAATCGCAAAAAGCTTCTAAACATCCCCTCGTTCATCATCTGCTCAGTGGTGTTGTTCACAAGAGGTACATTGCCAGCCTGTTGCACGTTCTCCTCGTTGGTAAGTACATGCATCTCCATGGTCTCATTTACTCCACTGTTAATATTCTCAGTCGACATTCTCAAATACTGTCATAAAACAAGGGTTAATTAAGGAAATCAATATATCACATAATATCCCTATATACTAACCAACTAACAAATAAGCTTAGGTAGGACACACTAGCGAAATAATGATTTACCGTCTCTCCCTCCTAGTTCTATTCCCGATCTCCGCCAGAGATCATATCCTAAGCTCGATATACTAACCGTGACGCCCCCAAAATAGGTCCATTCCATCCAACCCATTCCGAGTCACCAAATACATGGTACAAAAATAACTATAACTTTATAATTACAACATATAAACTGTGAGTTTAAATACAGATATTGCCATCTAGACAATATCCACACGCAAATAAATCCCCATCATAATTATTGATACATTATTTTACAAAAATGGTGAGGACTACTAAACAACTCTCTCTAGAACCTTCATTCCATACCTCGACTAGTACTCGCTACATTCTCGCCTCCTGAGAAGAAAAATGGAACAACAAGGAAAAGGGTGAGCTCAACTAGCCCAAAGAAAGAATATTATGACTAAGATAATATACAACAAATTATTGTTAGTCTCCAACAGGAAAAATCTAATAGAATACAATAGACAAACCGCTTTAAAAATCAATCTTCGCAGCGGAAATAATAATTCATTAGAAGAGTTAAGTAGAGAATGAAAACTACATTCTTCTATATATGAATTTAAAAGTTCATCGTCGATATTTTATCCTTGTAACATCAATCAATATATATCTGGAATCAAATATTCACCTTTCCACTACAAGCCAAAGATATTCATCATGGGTCATGTTCATCTAAACACTGCTCATCTTTGCACTACGGCCAAAGATATTAATCATCGGTCATGTTCATCTCAACACCTTTTCATCTTTGCACTACTACGTCAAGATATTCATCAAGAAATCATTCATCTTTGCACTACAAAGCCAATGATATTCAAGAATATCATCATTTAGGACCGAGGATGATGAAAAATATTTTAAAGAAAACGAATCCAATTGAAACAAAAGAACAATTATTAAGGATTCATATTTTAAACAATCCAAGTTCAAAAATACTTCATAAGTAATCGAGTGGAGTAAAATTCAAGAATGATCAAAACATGGATACAATCAAAGCTAGTATCCATGTAGATATTTTGGACAAAAAGAAGAAATTTCATTTTTCTATGAATAAGACCGTATTCATGAATAAGGTCAGATACGTGAATAGTCGTGAGTATCGTGAATAGTAATTCGACACCAAAAGATAGAAATTTCATAAAAAAATATCTTCACGCTTCGTGAATAGTACTCGTGAATAAGAACTCGTGAATAGTAACTTATGAATACTAACTCGTGAATAGTAACTCATGAATAGTAACTCATGAATAGTAACCCCGACATGAAAAAGTTCCAAATTTGATAAAATTTCCAACCAATATTTTGGCATAATGATATTGAAGAAAAAATATCATTTTTGAATAAAATAACATCCCTTACTCGAAAAGACAAGATTTTAGTTGAAACATCGGATATAGGCTATGACTTGAACTTCAGCACCAGTATAGCAATACTCAAAGTATACTCAAAATACTCACAAGAATACGCTCGATAATATAGAGAGAGAAAACTTCAGTTTCTGGTGTGATTTTCAATTTTAACCTAAGCACCCTATTTATAGGAAAATGCTTAGAACACCAAAGTAGAAAATTTAATATAATAATAATATATATATTAATTTGTCTACGCCCACTTAGAATCATCTGAATTCAGCAACTTAGCATGTGTTAAAGATACCCACCAAACACAAAAAATGTTTTTCTTATTTAAATTATTTTAAACTTTCAAAAATCAATTATTTCGGAGCTTCAGAACTTTAATAATTCATAATAAATAGCCCTTTTATCACAAAATTCAAATCTCGCACTTTGTTATAGGAAATTCAATTCTCTACAACTTTACAGAAGAAAGTTTTTCCAAATTCCAAACTGAAAATGACCGAAATCCATAAACGGGCGATTTTACAGGCTATAATCAAATTTCGGTCAATAATTGTGTCTACCAACACACAAAATATGTGTTAAACATTTAATGCCACAAAAATACTCTTCCTCCTCATATACTCATATATCCCACATTCTTTATAAAAATATCACCGTTAATATATTATTAAAATAATATATTTAAATAAATTATTTTATCAGAAAAAGATAAAATATTAATTTTTAATAATTGTCATTTTAAAAATTTTCTCCATCTATATCCACATAAAATCAATATTTTTCTCATCATATAAATCAATAATTAATTATTCACAAAAATAATATTACAGAATCACAAGATCGGGCAACTGTGCCGTTCCTGTGAAAGAGGGGCTTTCCAATAAGGATCTCTCCTCATCGGGCGCGCAATTAGGTGACCAAACCTCTCCTTAGATGTAACTTTCTAGACATTGCCAATGATGTTATCCAATAATATTATTTAGATAATATGAATTATTGCTCGATAATGGAAAATACTATGTAATGACAATTTATTGAAACAACAAGAATATAAAATATCAACGCAAGCAATTATTGAATCAATAAAATAAAATATCGAATAGTAATTATCGTAATAATTATTGAGTAGTGCCTTTCACGTAAGAATCAATAATTGGTGTAATACCTGTGCTATCGCTCAACAACGCAGATTAGTGTGTTTTAACCAACGGGTATTCCAACAAAGATTAATGGTAACAACTACGCTCGTTATTTATAAACAACTTATATTTGTCATTTTCTTCATCCAATCGCTTTCGTTATGGGCCCATAAAGAGGGCTGGCCGCATTTAATATTCCCGACAAAGATTTAATATTCCACTACATCAAACTAATATTCCCTAACAATAATAAATATTTTATAACCACTTGCTTATTCAAAATATTTGTGTATTTTACCCATAACTATCCACATTAATCAATTCAACCCTTACTATTTCAAAATAATAAATAGAGAAAATTAAATTTCATTATTAATAAGTTGGGGTCTTACACAAATTCTGTTTTTATGTTGTTTGAGTTTTCACAAACTTGGTTTTCAAAGTTTACTGTAAAGTCTCTGTAAATCGAAAAGAGTATGGATTATGTACATATATGTGTTAAGAGGTTGTTTTAATGTGTTTCTCTATGTATTATATGGTTCCATATCACCGTTCATAATATTACATATGATTGAAAATTTAGTTGGGTTAATTGGCCCTTTATACGTGATTTTAATATGTCAAACATAAATGTTTTTATAAAAATTCCCACTCTTATTTGATTATGAATGTTCATACGAAGAGACCAAACCTTAAATGAACGGATTCAGTGTTCTAACGAATTCGTAGTGTTAAAATTTTATGTTTTTGTTCAAAATCTTCAAGAAGACAAAGAACAGTGAAATTTATATATTTTAATTATGTAATTATATGTTTTAATGGGTTAAAATCATTCTATAGATGTTGAGTAATGTTTATATGCGAATTCTAACATGTGGGTATGATTAAATTTGTGTAGTAAAGATTAATTGGAATTTTTTGGATGTGTTCTGCAATTTTCGCGAATTGCTGAATAGTTTCTGGTTCGCCGACGCCGTGGCGCCAGTCTCATGCCTTATTTATCCCGCACCGCAGTGCCAGGTCTCAAGCCGCAGCGTGAAGACCAAGTACAAAAGTGGCGCCACAGCGCCACTCTGCAGAATGTCCAAAAATGAAATATTTTTAATGTTCAAGTCTAGCAATGTGATAGCAACTTGATTTAAAGAACATAGAGATATGTTAGAAGTATAATGAGATATTAAAATAGATACTTAACTTGTAAATAATATAATTGCATGTGGATTGAATTATGAAATACATAAGTAGCTTATTATTCATTAAGTGTTATTATGTGACCATAAGTGTGATATTTGACTAAGTATAGTCATAACCAAAGTTTAGACAAAAAATGAATTTATGATGGTTAATTATATTATAATTAACGAGAGTTGTGAATGTAAATGATATGTAGGATTTAAATCAAAGTATGAGTTTAATTAAAGTGTAATCTACGCACGAGACAAGTTTCCTACCCCAACTTGCTATCATTGTTCAAGTTTATTATTTACCTTGAGTAAATTCTCATTACTATTATTCAAGTTCGATTTGTTATATTAAAGATTTATTATCCTTTCAAAGTATGAAATTGTTATACAATATTTTTTCTATTATAAACTTCTAGAGATTATTATTCAATTTGAATATCATTATTGTTGAACCTTGTTAGACTAGTGAACCTTATTGATTCGACTAGTCCATAGTTGATGAACGTTCTAAATTTTAGAACCCTTATTGAATTATCCAAACCAAACTTCCTTTGGTGCGGACTCGAATGTCAAACTGAGATGAACAACTCTACAAAGGGATTTACTTATGCGTAAGCGTTAAGATATTGTGCATAAAGATGATGGTACTAAGGGTGATCCCCTAAGTACGAGTAGAAAGGTCCATAGTCTTATGACTGTTAAAGGTTTCAAGTATAACCCTTGATAACCTAGGACATAGTTCAAGGTCTTATGACCCTCAGAAATCTTTTGATTCTTGTTATACATTCTTGATTCAAAAGTTGAGCTTTTATTTCAGAAGTTATTATTTCTCTCGCATGTTATTATTCATTGTTATATTGTTATACTTGTGGGCAAATGCTCACTCACTCTTGCGTAATAATAACATTGCAGTTAAGAACGAAAGAGCAGAAGAACCTTCCACTAGTAAAGGCAAGGGCAAGCTTAGCAAGTAATGAAGATTGATTATTTAGGTGATGTAATTAGAATTGATGTTACTTAAGACTTCTTGTTTATATTTCCTCACAGATGTTTAAGGTTATTTTAACCTGGGATTGTATTATTATTCGGATGTTGTAACCCTTAAGGGGAAGATTTTATTTCTATCTATTGCATGGTTTGCATTTATTATGGGTAGATAGATAGATGATATTTGTACAGTGAGCACCAAATCTCGTGGAATTGAAGTACCCGGATTTGGGGGTGTCACGTATTCTGTCGAAAGTAAATCCGGGTGTCACATATTCTGTCGGAAGTAACTGTTTTTTAAATACATATTTGAAAAGTTCAGTTTCCAGGTGTTTAAACCCATTTATGTACATGTAACCTGTCATAACCCAATACACAGTAATATAAACCTGTATCTCACATTAAAATATCCTACTCATTATCATTCACATAAATTCATATTCACCTTCAAATATCCACCAAAACGTAATCTTCAACTTATTATCATCAACACTACTGAGCTAACCAATTACAAATATAAGCTAATGTTCCATAAATGATAAACAATATAATTTACAATACTTGTACAGACGCAATTAGACACTACAATATATACAAATGTTCTAAAATAATATGAATACAAATGAACTATGAGCTAGTAAAAGTATCATCATCAGGCGGAGGTGAACGACACTGCTCGTCATCGCCAGTCTGCTCGCCATCGACACCCTATTGATAGAATCAAAAATATAAATCATTAGTCCGTATATATATATATATATATGTGAGAATTAACAAGCTAGCTAGCCTTAATTATAAAAACATAAACATTAAGAATACCTGAGTAGCTGGGGGTGGACGAAAAGCCTCCTCCAAGAGGGTGATCACCATCCGGAGGATCTCGACGCTCCAAGCATCGAACTGCTCCCGTGGTAATCATATACTCTCTGCAGAGGCCCCTGTTATAATATCATGAGAAATCTGGCGAAGACACGAATTGGAAGGCAACTGCTGACGACGAAAGACCGAGTCGGTATGGAACCTATCCGACACGGCCCCTATCAGTCGTCGAAAGAAATCGTCATCCAAGCCAGCACCCGAATGAGATGGTCCAATATGTTCTCTCGAGCGCTGGCGCTGGCTGGAGCCTATAAAGAGATATAAATTCAACACTCGATATCTGCCGGATAATTTATATAATATGATAAATTTAGATAATTTTGTGAAACATAATAAAATATTACATGTGACGCCCCCAAAATAGGTATACAACACCCATTCTGAGTCGCCAAATACATAGTATAGAAAGCAAACTACAACTTCAATAATACAATTTTCGTGCAAAATATGACAACACATATTGTGAGTTTAAATACAAATATTGTCTTATAGACAATATCCACACTCAAATAAGTCCTCATTACAATTATTCAAACACTATTTTACAGAAATGGCGAAGACTGCTAAAACATCTTTCTAGAACCATCACTCCATACCCCGACTAGATCCTGCTATGTTCTCACCTCCTGAGAAGAAAAATGGAACAAAAAGAAAAAGGGTGAGCTCAATTAGCCCAGGAAAGAATATTATGACTAAGATAATATACAACCAATTATCATTAGTTTTCAACAGGGAAAAATCTGATAAAATATAATTGACAACAAGTTTTAGATCAACAACTGCAGCGGAAACAACAATCCATTAGAAGAGTCAAGTAGAGAATGAGTTCTACTATCTTCTAAGATTTAAAAGTTCATCATCAATATTTTATCCCTGTAACAACAATCAATATACATCTTTAATCAATATTCATCTTTGCACTATAGGCCAAAGATATTCATTTGTATCACCAGTTGGTCATGTTCATCTTAACACCTGTTCATCTTTGCACTACGGGCCAAAGATATTCATCGATTAATCATTCATCTTTGCACCACAGCCAAAGATATTCAAGAATATCATCATTTAGGGAGTGAGGATGATGAAAAATATTTTAAAGAAAACGAATCCAGTGAGACAGAAGGACAAATAGTAGGGATTCGTATAACAGTTTATCCAAGATTAATAATACTTCATAAATACCAATTTTAAAGAAGAATTCAAAAATAAAGATCAAAACATGGATACAATCAAAGATAATAACCATAATAGACATCTTGGAAAAAAAGAAGAAAATTTTATTTTTTTCGGTGAATAGTGCCGTATACGTGAATAGTAACCCCGACACAATAAGTTCCAAATTTGATAAAAACGTTCACCAATATTTTGGCATAATGATATTGAAGAAAATAATATCATTTAAGAAGAAAATAACATCCCTTACCTCAAAATAACGGTACTTTTGATCGGAATATCGGATAGAAAGCCGAAGGAAACTTGTACCGAACAGCAACTCTCAAAGTATATAAATACTCACTAAAATATGCTCGACAATATAGACAGAAAGAAAACTTATTTCTGGTATGATTTTCAATTCTAACCTAAGCGTCTATTTATAGGAAAATGCTAGAACGCCATATGGGACTAAAATAATAAAATATTATTTTCTTTTATTTCTTCCACGCATGCCTACTTTGTTGAATGCCTAGCATGCCAATTCTGAATTTTTTTTCCAGCATCCCACATGTTATTAACACCAACCAAAGTGGGTCCCACCCCATAATTTAATAAAAATCATTTTATTTTCCGAAATATTAGTAATTCATAGAAAATAGCCCGGTTATCTGAAAAATACGAATTGAATGTCCATTCTACCTGAAATTGAATTCTCTACAACTTTGTAGCTTTGAGTTTTTCCAAATTCTAAACATAAAATATCTGAAATCCACAAAAGGATGATTTTTAATACCTCTACACCGATAAAATACTGATAAAACACCTCAACATTAATTCCATCATTTTTATCCACATAAAAATAAATATATCAATCATTTATATCCACATAAAATAAATATTTCCTTATTATATAAATCAATAATTAATTATTCACAAATAATATTATAGAATCACAATTATGATAACCAGGTCGTTCCCAGGAAAGAGGGGGCTTTCTAATAAGAATTTCTCCTTCTTGGCCTTAATTAGGTGACCAAACCTCTCTTGTGAACTTTCTAGACATTACCAATAATGCTATCTAATAATATTATTCAAATAATATGAATTATTGACCGATAATGGAAAATATCGTGCGATGATAATTATTGAAAACAACAATAATATAAAATATGAACGTTAACAATTATTGAATCAATAAAATAAAATATCGAATAGTAATTCTATCGTAACAATTATTGAGTAGTGCCTTCTTCACGTAAGAATCAATAATTCAAAAATATTGTGCATCCACGCCAGACATCGTATTTTAACCATCGGGTATTCCAACAAAGTGTTAATTCAGAATAACTACGTGAATTATTTATAAAAACTCAAACTTGTCATTTTCTTCATCCGATAGGTTATTACATTATGGGGCATAATAAATGATCGCTGGCATTGCATCGAATATTCCCCAAACAACAATGATTATTTTATAACCACTTGCTTATTTTGCAAAATTTGCACATTTCACCCATAACCAGATAATTATATCAAATTAATACCTTATTATTCACAAGAATAATTAGAGGAAATTCGATTTTATTTATAATAAGTTGGGGTCTTACAACCTCCCCTCATGAAATTTCATCCTCGAAATTGACGTACGTACCTGGTGTTTCGAAAAGGTGAGGATACCTTGCTTTCATTTCTGATTCAAATTCCCAGGTCATTTCTTCAATAGCATGGTTTCTCCACAAAACCTTAACTTGTTGTATAACCTTCGTGCGTATGACATGCTCTTTCCTATCCAAGATCTTAACAAGTACTTCTTCGTACGTTAAATCTTCGGCTATCTCGTCTGGTTCTAAAGAAATAATATGGTTTGGGTCTTTCACATATTTACGAAGCATGGATATGTGAAAAACATTATGAACATGAGACATACTTGGAGGTAATGCGAGTCTATAGGCCACATTTCCTATTCGGTCAAGAATCTCAAATGGACCAATAAATCGTGGATTGAGCTTTCCTCTCTTCCCAAATCTTGTAACTTCCTTCCATGGAGCAACACGTAACAATACATGATCCCCAATATTAAATTCCACGTCCTTTCGATGAAGATCAACATAACTATTTTGTCGATCTTGTGAGGTTTGAATACGTTATCAAATCATTTGGATCTTCTCTGTAGTCATGCGTACTAATTCTGGTCCCAACAACGTTGCTTCTTCCACCTCGTCCCAGCATACTGGAGAACGACACTTTCGTTTATACAACGCCTCAAATGGAGCCATGCCTATACTTTCTTGATAACTGTTGTTGTAGGAGAATTCCACCAGTGGCAAGTACTTATCCCAACTTCCATTGAAATCTAGAACACAGAGTCTTAATAGATCTTTAACGGTTTGAATAGTCCTCTCTGATTGTTCGTCCGTTGGAGGATGGTATGCTAAACTGAATCATAAATCCATGCCCATAGCTTTCTGCAAGCTAACCCAAAATCTTGAAGTGAATCTTGGGTCACGATCTAAAACTATGGATACTGGCATGCCATGAAATCTCACAATCTCATTCACGTACATACGAGCAAGACGTTCAAGGGAATAAGTTTCTCGTATCGACAAGAAATGGGCAGACTTGGTTAATCTATCAACAATAACCCAAATAGAATCTATGCCTTGAGAAACTTTGGGAAGACCTGTAACGAAATCCATGGTAATGTGTTCCCACTTCCATTCCAGAATCTCAAGTGGTTGTAATGGACCCTTTGGCACTTGATGCTCTGCCTTTACACGTTGACAGGTTAAACACCTTGAGATAAACTCCGCGATCTCTCTCTTCATATTATTCCACCAAAATGTATGTCGAATATCATAATACATTTTGCTACTCTCAGGATGGATTGCAACCGGTGTGTTGTGTGCCTCCATCATGATTCTATGCTTCAAATCAGAGTCGTTAGGAACACAAAGTCTGGAGTTGAATCTAAGTATTCCTTCTTCATCGATTCTCGCTTCTGGAATAGCTCCTTCTTGCACTTTCTTCTTTATACGTATCAGCTCCATGTCCGTAGCTTGAGCAGCTTTAACTTTATCGATTAAAGACAGTTCTACTCGTATATTTGCCATCATCACGTGGGTCCCTGGAGTCTTTAATTCTACATCCATCCTTTGCAAGTCATACAGAATGGGCCTTTGCATTGACAATATCTCACTCATACTCGCATATGATCTTCTACTCAATGCGTCAGCTACTACGTTCGCTTTTACAGGATGATATTGAATAGTGTGATCGTAATCTTTCAATAGTTCAAGCCAACGTTGTTGCCGCATGTTGAGTTCTTTTTAGGTGAAGAAATATTTAAGGCTTTTATGGTCCATATAGATCTCCACTTTCTCTCCATACTAGTGTCTCTAGATTTTCATCACGAAAACGACTGCTGCCAACTCTAGATCATAAGTAGGATAATTCCTCTCACATTCTTTGAGTTGTCGTGAGGCATAGGCTATGACTTTCCCATGTTGCATGAGAACACATCCTAACTCTTTGCCTAAAACATCGCTGTAGATAACAAATCCATCCGTACCAGAGGATATTGCCAGAACAGGTGCCAAAATGAGTCTCCTCTTGAGCTCTTGGAAACTCTTCTCGCATTCCTCGCTCCATACAAATTTTGTATCCTTCCGAGTCAACTAAGTTAATGGAGTAGCGATTCGAGAAAATCCTTCCACGAATCTCCGATAATAACCAGCTAAACCCAGAAAGCTACGCACTTCGGTCACTGACTTTGGTTGCTCCCAACTTTGTACTGCTTCAATCTTCGCCGGGTCAATAGATACTCCATGTTTTGACACCACGTGCCCAAGGAATGCTACTTCCTCAAGCCAGAACTCACATTTCTTCAGCTTGGCATAAAGTTTGTTTTTACGAAGCCTTTCAAGTATCAGCTTCAATTGGTGCTCATGATCTTCACGGCTTTTGGAATAGATGAGGATGTCATCAATAAAGACAACAACGAACTGATCCAAATATTCCTTGAATACTCGTTCATCATATCCATGAAGGAAGCAGGAGCATTAGTCAATCCAAAAGACATGACTAAGAATTCACAATGCCCGCATCGGAGTTTCAAGGCGTCTTTGTAATATCCTCGCTTTTAATCTTCACCGATGATATCGAGAATGAAGATCGATCTTTTGAAAAATTGTGCTCCTTCAGAATTGGTCAAACATGTCATCAATGCGAGGTAGCGGATACCTATTCTTGATGGTGACATGGTTTAATTCTCGGTAGTCAATACAAAGTCGCATACTTCCGTCTTTCTTGTTTACGAATAAAATAGGAGCACCCCAAGGAGATGTACTAGGACGAATGAAACCTATGTCTAACAATTCCTCTAGTTGGACTTTTAACTTCTGAAGTTCAATAGGAGCCATTCGATATGGGGTTTTAGAAATGGGTTTTGTACGTCAATAAAGAATTCAACATCCCGTTCTGGGGGTATACCGAGAAGTTCTTCAGGAAATTCTCTAACAACAGAAATATTATTCAAATCTGACTTGTCTTTGTTCAAATCCATAACATGGGCTAAGAAAGCATGACATCCATTTTTCAACGAACGAATAGCTTTGTAGCTTGATATGACAGTGACTGATTTTAGTGGTTCAGTAGTTTGAATTCGTATGACAGGTTGGTTAGGAATATGAAAACTAACAATCTTACGAAAATAATCAATTTTAGCATGATGAGTGGTTAACCAATCAATTCCTAAAATCTCATCAAAAGCAAGTATCTTTAAAGAGATAAGATCAACAGGTAATGTGATAGTGCCAACTTGGATCATGCAAGATTTATAAACTGTAGATGTAACGAAGGTTTCACCCAACAAAGTTTCAACAGATAAGTCAAAGTCCAATTTCTCTGGAGTCAAGTTTAAACGTTGAGCACGAAAGCGAGAGAGATAAAAGAATGGGTAGAACCGGTATCTAGTAAGGTATAAACTTCGCAAGAGTTCAAGATTAGCTTACCCGTGATCACCTCGTTCGGGTTCCTCATGTTTTGGCCAGTCACGACAAACGCTCTTCCAGGAATCGCTGTTTTCGACTTATTCGGGACAGCCCTTGGAGTTACCATCCCCGTTAAACTTGGTTTTTCTACAGAACAGTCTCGAGCTATATGGCCCTCCTTTCCACAGTTGTAACATACCTTGGATTGTTGTGGACGGTTTAATGATATGTGCCTCTTTCCGCATTTGTAACATCTAAGCGGTGGTCGTTCTCCTCCCCTAGAATTTGTTGTTAGTCTTTGGTCTTTGGTCTTTGATGTCTTTTTCGTCATTGTTGAATCTCCTCTTTCTGAAATTTCCACTTGACTCACCTCTCCTATTATCATGGCCACGATAACCACCCGAGTGGTTACCGCCTTTGTTCGTATTTTTCCCTCCTCGTTGGTTATCATCGCTCTGATGACTGTTGTCACCGGTATGACCCTGGTTGTGGTCCCTCGGTTGAACATACTCACTATCTCGCTCTAATAATTGAGCCCTGTTGACAACATCTGAATACAGAGAAAATTTATGAGAGATAAGGTATTGACGAATCTCGAGTTTTAGACCTCTCAGAAACATCCTTGTCATTCGTTCCTCATTCTCTACCAAATGAGGTGAAAACCTAGATAACTTAGCGAACTTCGCCTCGTACTGGGACACCATCATGTTGTTTTGTTCCAGTCTGATAAACTCTACCTCCTTCATATGACAAATACTTTTAGGAAAGTACTTGTCATTGAACAGTTTCTGAAATGTTTCCCAAGACATGTTGAGTGCAAAGAGTAGGTACGCGCTTCATGACTCCCACTAGTAGTCTGCCTCACCGCAGAATATAAAGGTGGCGAATGGAACCTTCTGTTCCTCCGTACATCCCAAGACATCGAATATCTTGGTAATTTGCTTGACCCATGTTTCCGCCTTGATCGGATCCAAGCTTTTCAATAAATTTCGTGGTCCCAACTCCTTGAATCGCTTGGTGATGTGGTGTGCAGCGCATTGGTATCACTTCCACCCGTATTTTGTACACGAGTCTCCCTCGTCTGAGTTTGCATGAACTGCAAAAAGCTCCTAAACATTCCATCATTCATCGTTTGCTCGGTAGTGTTGTTTACAGGAGGAATATTGCCTTCCTATTGTACGTTCTCCTAGTTTGTGACTAAAGGTTGTTCCACAGTCTCATACACCCCATTGTTAACGTTCTTAGCAGCCATTCTTAAATATTGCCATAAAACAAGGGTTAATTAAACAAATTAATATATCACATAATATCCCTATATTATGACCGACCAACAAATAAGCTTAGATAGGACACACTAGCAAAGGATTTACTCATCTCTCCTATAAGACCCCAAATTCTTAATAAATGAAATTTAATTTCCTATATTTATCATTTTGAAATAGTAAGGGTTGATTTGATTAATGTGGTTAGTTATGGGTAAAATGCGCAAATATTTTAAATAAGCAAGTGGTTATAAAATACTCATTGTTGTCGGAGAATATTCGTTTGGTCGTGTTATATTCTTCTTTGGGGAATGTTAAATGACGATAGCCTTGACCTTGTGTGGGCCCATAACTTGAAAGCGATTGGATGAAGAAAAGCACAAGTATAAGTTTTTTATAAATAAAGGCGCTAGCTTGTTATTCTGAATTATCTTTGTTGGAATAAATTGGTTAAAACACGAGATATCTGGCGTTGTTGCACAAGATAGCACCAGTATTGCACCAATTATTAATTCTTACGTAAGAAGGCACTACTCAATAATTGTTACAGTAGTTACTTTTTAGTATTTTATTTTATTGATTCAATAATTGCTGCGTTGATATTTTATATTACTGTTGTTTCAATAATTGTCACTACACAGTATTTTCCATTATCGAAGAAATAATTCATATTATCTGAATAATATTATTAGGAAACATTATTGGCAATGTCTAGAAAGTTACATCTAAGGAGAGGTTTGGTCACCTAATAATAAAGGCGTCAAGAAGGAGAAATTCTTATCGAAAGCCCCTCTTTCTTGGAAACTACACGGTTGCCAAGATCTTTGTGATTATGTAATATTATTTGTGAATAATTAATTATTGATTAATATGATGAGGAAAATATTGATTTTATGTGGATATAGATGGAGAAAATTTTTAAAGTGACAATTGTTAAAAAATTGATATTTTATCTTTACTGATAAAATAATATTTTATTATATTATATAATAATGGTGATATTTTTACAATGAATGTGGGATATATGAGTATATGAGGAAGAAGAGTATTTTTGTTGCAAAAGTTGTTTAAGACATGTTAAACACGTTGGTGGACCCATTTCTTGACTGAAATTTGATTATAGCTTGTAAAATCGTCCGTATGTGGATTTCGGTCAATTTATCTTTGAAATTTGGAAAACCTTTCTTCTGTAAAGTTGTAGAGAATTGAATTTCATATATAAAGTCGTGAGATTCGAATTTTCTGATAAAAGGGCTATTTATTATGAATTATTGAAGTTTCGTATTAATTGATTAACATTTTTTTGGAGTTTTAAGTGACTTTTGCATAAAAAAACGTTTTTGTTACTTTAATTGAGTGGGTGGCTGATCTCTTGATTCAATTAGTGTGCGTAGTAGGTTTTAGAAAAATAATAATATAATTTATTAAATTTTCTGCTTTGGTGTTCTAAGCATTTTCCTATAAATAGGGTGCTTAAGTTAGAATTGAAAATCACACCAGAAACTGAAGTTTTCTCTCTCTTTCTCACTCTATAATATAGAACGTATTTTGTGAGTATTTTAGTACTTTGAGTATTGCTATACGGTGCAAGTTTCCATCAATACTATATCCAGTATTCCAGTTAGAAGTACTGTCTTTTTGAGGTAAGGGATGTTATTTTATTCGAAAATGATATTATTTCTTCAATATCTTTATGCCGAAATATTGGTTGGAATTTTTTTATCAAATTTGGAACTTTTTCATGTCGGAATTACTATTCATGAGTTACTATTCACGAGTTACTATTCACGAGTACTATTCACGAAGCATGATGATTTTTTTGTGAAATTTCTATCTTTTAGTGTCAGAGTTACTATTCACGTATACGGCACTATTCACGTATACGACACTATTCACAAATTCGACACTATTCACAGAAAAATTAAATTTTCTTTTCTATGTCCAAGATTATCTGTTATGATTCCTATCTTGGATTGAATCTATGTTTTGGTCTTCATTCTTGAATTTTACTCCACTCTAGTTATTTATGAAGTATTTTTGAACTTGGATTGTTTAAAGTACGAATCCTTAATATTTGTTCTTTTGTTTCACTGGATTCGTTTTCTTTAAAATAATTTTCATCATCCTCACCCTAAATGATGATATTATTGAATATCTTTGGCTTTGTAGTGCAAAGATGAATGATTTCGATGAATATCTTTGGCCCGTAGTGCAAAGATGAACAGGTGTTTAGATGAACATGACCAATTGATGAATATCTTTGGCCCGTAGTGCAAAGATGAATAGGTGTTGAGATGAACATGACCAACTGATGAATATCTTTAGCCTGTAATGCAAAGATGACTATTTGATTCAAGATGTTTATTGATTGATGTTACAAGGATAAAATATCGATGGTGGACTTTTAAATTCATAGATGATAGTATATTTCATTCTCTACTTAACTCTTCTAATGAATTGTTGTTTCGCTGCAGTTGTTGATCTAAAACTTGTTGTCTATTGTATTCTATCAGATTTTTCCCTGTTGATGACTAAGGATAATTTGTTGTACATTATCTTAGTCATAATATTCTTTACTGGGCTAGTTGAGTTCACCCTTTTCCTTTTTGTTTCATTTTTCTTCTCAGGAGACGAGAATATAGTGGGAACTAGTCGGGGTGTGGAGTAATGGTTCAAGACAGTTATTTTAGTAGTCCTCACTATTTTGTAAAATAGTGTATCAATAATTGTAATGAGGACTTATTTGAGTGTGGATATTGTCTAGATGACAATATTTGTATTTAAACTCACAATTTTTATGTTGTATTAATAAAGTTGTAGTTGGTTCTGTACCATGTATTTGGCGACTTAGAATGGGTGATGTATACCTATTTTGTGGGCGTCACAGTTGGTATCAGAGCTTAGGGATATGATCTCTGGCGGAGATCGGGAAATAGAACTAGGAAGGGAGAGATGAGTAAATCCTTCGCTAGTGTGTCCTACCTAAGCTTATTTGTTGGTCGGTCATAATATAGGGATATTATGTGATATGTTAATCTATTAAATTAACCCTTGTTTTATGGCAGTATTTAAGAATGTCGACTGAGAATGTTAACAGTGGAGTAAATGAGACCGTGGAGACACCTTTGCTCACCAACGAGGAGAACGTGCAACAGGCTGGCAATGTTCCTCCTGTGAATAACACCACTGAGCAGATGACGAACGATGGTATGTTTAGAAACTTTCTAGAATTCATGCAAAACCAAACGAGAGAGACTACTTTATTCAAAATCTGGTGTGGAAACACTTGGTAACTCACGGATGGTCACCGCTAAGCGGATCAAGGATTTAGACCACTTTGAGTTTTTGGGAAAGCCGTAACCACTTACGGCAGAGACGTGGATAAAGCGGATCACTAAAATATTTGATGTCTTGGGATGCTCAGAGGAGAAAAAGGTTCATTTCGCCACCTTTATGTTGCGAGGAGAGGCAGATTATTGGTGGAAATCAGAAAAAGCGTACTCGATTTTACCGTGACTTGAAGATGTCTTGGGAGAAGTTCCAAGAATTTTTCAATGACAAGTACTTTCCCGAAAGTATTCGTCACATGAAGGATGTAGAGTTCATTAAGCTGGAGCAAAACAATATGAACGTGTCGTAGTACGAAGCTAAGTTTGCCGAGTTGTCCCGATTTGCATCCCATTTGGTTAATAATGAGGAGAGAATGACGCGAATGTTTCTGCGAGGTTTGAAACCCAAAATATGTCAATACCTCATTTCTCACAAACTTTGTTTATATTCAGATGTTGTGAATAGGGCTTAGTTATTGGAGCGCGATAATGAGTCAGCTCAACTGAAGAATAATGACCAACAACTCGATGATAATCGTAATCTGCAGGCTGGCGGCCATCTGAACAATGATAACCATCGTGGAGGAAATTATCATGCCAGAAATGGTAACCACTTCAGTGGTAATCATGGCTAAGATAATAGAAGAAATAACTCAAGTGGAAATTTTAAGAAGAGAAGATTTAACAATGACGGGAAGACGTCGGCACCAACACCGGCAACGAATTTTAGAGGAGGAGAAAGACCGCCAGTTAGATGCTACAGATGCGGAGAAGAGGAACACATAAGTCCAAACTATTCACAAACTTCCAAGGTATGTTTTAGTTGTGGAAAGGACGGTCATATAGCTCGAGATTGTCCTGTAGCGAAACCAAGTCCAGCGGGGATGGTGACTCCAAAGGCTATCCCGGACAAGTCAAAGTCATCGGTTCTTGGAAGAGCATTTTTTGTGACTTCTCAAAAAGCGAGTAACCCGAACGAAGTTAGCAAGGGTTAGTTAATTATAAATTTTTGCGAAGTTATACCTTATTAGATACCGGTTCTACCCATTCATTTATCTCTCATGCTTATACTCAACGTTTAAACTTGACTCTGTAGAAAATTAGACTTTGACTTATTTGTTGAAACTCCGTTAGGAGAAACTTTCGTTACATCCGCTGTTTATAAATCTTGTTTGATCCAAGTTGGCACCATCAAATTACCTGTTAACCTTATTTCTTTAAAGATACTTGTTTTTGATGTGATTTTGGGGATTGATTGATTAACTACTCATCATGCCAAAATTGATTGCTTTCGTAAGGTTATTAGTTTTCATATTCCTAAGCAACCTGTTATTCGAATTCAAGCAACCAAACCATTGAAGTCAAACACTTTCATATCAAGCCATAAAGTCATTCGTTTATTGAAAAACGGATGTCAAGTTTTCTTAGCCATGTTATGGACTTGAACAAAAATACATCAGATTTGAATGATATTTCTGTTGTTAGTAAATTTCCTGACGTATTTCCTGAAGAATTTCTTGGCTTACTCCCAAAGTGTGATATTGAATTTTGTATCGACTTTGAACCCGGTACAAAACCCATTTCTAAAATCTCATGGCTCCTATTGAACTTCAGGAGTTAAAAATTCAACTGTAGAAGTTTGTACCCGAGCCTTTATCTGGTGACTTCCTTTGTGGAATGAACTGAAGCCAGACTCTCCGTAGGGGACGCCATATTTGTGTGATAGTAAACTGATAGGTACCATTGTGACGTGCTATCCAAGATTGGGATATAAGTCATAGTTGAGAGCAACCTAAGTCAGTAATCGAAATAAGTAGCTTTCTAGGCTTAGCTGGTTACTATAGGAGATTCGTGGAAGGATTTTATCGAATCGATACTCTATTAAATCAGCTGACTCGAAAAGATACAAAATTCGAATGGAGCAAGGAATGTGAGAAGAGCTTCTAAGAACTCAACATACGGCAACGACGTTGGCTTGAGCTGTTGAAAGATTACGACTATACCATTTAATACCATCGTAGGAAAAACGAACGTGGTAGCTGACGCGTTGAGCAGAAGATCGTATGCGTTTACAAGTGTGAATATACGAACCTGCGTGAAGATAACGAATATATGATTAGAATTGACTTTAATCGATAAATTTAAAGATGTTCAAGCTACAGACTTGGAGTTGATGAATATGAAGAAGAAGATGCAAGAAGTCGTTATTCCAAAAGCGAGAATCGACGATGTGAGGAAAGCTCAAACCTTCGATTTATTAGTCCATTTGAAATCCTCGATTGAATAGGAACTGTGGCCTATAGACTCGTTTTACCGCCAAGTATGACGCGTGTTCATAACGTTTTTCACGTATCGATGTTACGTAAATATGTGGACGACCTGAACCACATTATTGAGTTAGAACCGGATGAGATAGCCGAAGACTTAACGTACGAAGAGGTACCTGTCAAGATCTTGGATAGAAAGGAGCATATCCTACGCATGAAGGTCATACCACAAGTTAAAGTTTTGTGGAGAAACCATGCTATTGAGGAAATGACCTGGGAGTTGGAAACGTAAATGAAAGCGAGGTATCCTCATCTTTTTGAAACATCAGGTACAGACGTCAATTTCGAGGACGAAATTTCATAAGGAGAGGAGGTTGTAAGACCCCAAATTATTAATAAATAAAATTTAATTTCCTCTATTTATCATTTTGAAATAGTGAGGGTTGATTTGATTAATGTGGTTAGTTATGGGTAAAATGCGCAAATATTTTAAATAAGCAAGTGGTTATAAAATACTTATTATTGTCGGAGAATATTCGTTTGGTCATGGAATATTCTTGCTGTCGGGGAATATTCATACGACGGCGCAGCCTTGTGTGGGCCCATAACGGAAAGCGATTGGATGAAGAAAACGACAAGTATAAGTTGTTTATAAATAATGGCGCAGTTGTTATCATTAATACTGTTGGAATACCCGGTGGTTAAAATACGATGTCGGCGTTGTAGATAAAGAAGATACCAGTATTGCACCAATTATTGATTTTTACTTAAGAAAGCACTACTCAATAATTGTTACAATAGTTACTTTTCAGTATTTTATTTTATTGATTCAATAATTGCTGCGTTGATATTTTATATTACTTTTGTTTCAATAATTGTCACTGCACAGTATTTTCTATTATCAAAGAAATAATTCATATTATCTGAATAATATTATTAGAAAACATTATTGGCAATGTCTAGAAAGTTCTGTCTAAGGAGAGGTTTGGTCACCTAATTGTGCGCCGGTAAGGAGAAATTCTTATTGGAAAGCCCCCTCTTTCTCGAAGCTAGCGGCACAAGATCTTGTGATTCTGTAATATTATTTGTGAATAATTAATTATTGATTTATATGATGAGGAAAATATTGAATTTATGTGGATATAGATGGAAAAAAAATTTAAAGTGACAATTGTTAAAAAATTGATATTTTATCTTTTCTGATAAAATAATATTTTATTATATTATATAATAATGGTGATATTTTTACAATGAATGTGGGATATATGAGTATATGAGGAGGAAGAGTATTTTTGGTGCAAAAGTTGTTTAAAACATGTTAAACATGTTGGTGGACCCATTTCTTGACTGAAATTTGATTATAGCCTATAAAATCGCCCGTATGTGGATTTTGGTCAATTTCTGTTTGGAATTTGCAAAATCTTTCTTCTGTAAAGTTGTAGAGAATTGAATTTCCAATAAAAACTGGTGAGATTTGAATTTTCTGATAAAAGGGCTATTTATTATGAATTATTGAAGTTCCGGATTAATTGATTAACATTTTTTTGGAGTTTTAAGTGACTTTTGAATAAAAAACGTTTTTGTTACTTTAATTGAGTGGGTGGCTGATCTCTTGATTCAATTAGTGTGCGTAGTAGGTTTTAGAAAAATAATAATATTATTTATTAAATTTTCTGCTTTGGTGTTCTAAGCATTTTCCTATAAATAGGGTGCTTAAGTTAGAATTGAAAATCACACCAGAAACTGAAGTTTTCTCTCTCTTTCTCACTCTATAATATAGAACGTATTTTGTGAGTATTTTAGTACTTTGAGTATTGCTATATGGTGCAAGTTTCCATCAACACTATATCTAGTATTCCAGTTAGAAGTACTGTCTTTTTGAGGTAAGGGATGTTATTTTATTCGAAAATGATATTATTTCTTCAATATCTTTATGCCGAAATATTGGTTGGGATTTTTTATCAAATTTGGAACTTTTTCATGTCGGGGTTACTATTCATGAGTTACTATTCACGAGTACTATTCACGAAGCATGATGATTTTTTTGTGAAATTTCTATCTTTTAGTGTCGGAGTTACTATTCACGTATACGACACTATTCACGTATACGGCACTGTTCACGAATACGACACTATTCACAAAAAAATTAAATTTTCTTTTCTATGTCCAAGATTATCTGTTATGATTCCTATCTTGGATTGGATCTATGTTTTGGTCTTCATTCTTGAATTTCACACCACTCTGGTTATTTATGAAGTATTTTTGAACTTGGATTGTTTAAAGTATGAATCCTTAATATTTGTTCTTTTGTTTCACTGGATTCATTTTCTTTAAAATATTTTTCATCGTCCTTAGTCCTAAATGATGATATTATTGAATATCTTTGGCTGTGTAGTGCAAAGATGAATGATTTTCGATGAATATCTTTGCCCGTAGTGCAAAGATGAACAGGTGTTTAGATGAACATGACCAATTGATGAATATCTTTGGCCCGTAGTGCAAAGATGAACAGGTGTTGAGATGAACATGACCAACTGATGAATATCTTTGGCCTGTAGTGTAAAGATGACTATTTCATTCAAGATGTTTATTGATTGATGTTACAGGGATAAAATATCTATGATGGACTTTTAAATTCATAGATGATAGTAGATTTCATTCTCTACTTAACTCTTCTAATGAATTGTTGTTTCTGCTGTAGTTGTTGATCTAAAACTTGTTGTCTATTGTATTCTATCAGATTTTTCCCTGTTGAAGACTAAGGACTTATTTGAGTGTGGATATTGTTTAGATGACAATATTTGTATTTAAAATCATAGTTTTTATGTTGTATTAATAAAGTTGTAGTTGTTTCTGTACCATGTATTTGGCGACTTAGAATGGGTGATGTATACCTATTTTAGGGGCGTCACATCTCCCCTCCTAGTTCTATTCCCCGATCTCCGCCAGAGACCATATCCCTAAGCTTTGATACCAACTGTGACGCCCCCAAAATAGGTATACAACACCCATTCTGAGTGGCCAAATACATGGTACAGAAAGCAAACTACAACTTTAATAATACAATTGTCGTGCAAAATACGACAACACATACTGTGAGTATAAATACAAATATTGTCTTTTAGACAATATCCACACTCAAATAAGTCCTCATTATAATTATTCAAACACTATTTTACAGATATAGTGAGGACTGCTAAAACATCTTACTAGAACCATCACTCCATACCCCGACTAGATCCTGCTATGTTCTCACCTCCTGAGAAGAAAAATGGAACAAAAAGGAAAAGGGTGAGCTCAACTATCCCAGTAAAGAATATTATGACTAAGATAATATACAACCAATTATCATTAGTTTTTAACAGGGAAAAATCTGATAAAATATAATTGACAACAAGTTTTAGATCAACAACTGCAGCGAAAACAACAATCCATTAGAAGAGTCAAGTAGAGAATGAGTTCTACTATCTTCCAAGATTTAAAAGTCCATCATCAATATTTTATCCCTGTAACAACAATCAATATACATCTTTAGTCAATATTCATCTTTGCACTACAGGCCAAAGATATTCATTTGTATCACCAGTTGGTCATGTTCATCTTAACACCTGTTCATCTTTGCACTACGGGCCAAAGATATTCATCAGTTAATCATTCATCTTTGCACTACATGCCAAAGATATTCAGTAATATCATCATTTAGGACTGAGGATGATGAAAAATATTTTAAAGAAAACGAATCCAGTGAGACAGAAGGACAAATAGTAGGGATTCGTATAACAGTTTATCCAAGATCAATAATACTTCATAAATACCAATTTTGAAGCAGAATTCAAAAATAAAGATCAAAACATGGATACAATCAAAGACAGTAACCATAATAGACATTGTCAGGAATAAACATGTGAATGATATTCCTATTTAATATATGATTTGATTATGATATATATATATATATAATTGAATATGCAAGTATGCTTGCATGAAGAAAAGTTGTAAAGTCCTTTGATAGATAATAGAATTATATGTACAAGGACTTAGAATGAAGTGATCAAATATGTTAGGTTGATCCTACATAAGCAAAACAGCTTTGTAAAGTCCTTAAAAAGAAATGATGTACAAGGACTATAAATATAGAAAGATCAAGCTTGTTAGGTTGATCTTATGATGTAATAGATAGGCTTGTCTGATCGTCGAGCACTGCACCAGAAGTCGTAGTCTGCCAGAAGAGTCAGAGTTAACTTGGGAGCTATCGAGGTAGAATAGGAGTATGCAAGATAGTGAGATCTCGGAGTTCGTAGACTTCCAGGGGAAACGAAGAAGGATCATACTGTGTCGAGAAGAGCTTCCTCGAGATCGTAGTGTGCTGAGGAAGTCATGTTCAGAATCGTAGAGATAGCCTGTCTATAAGCCGAACGACCATCTGCCGAAGCCAAGTATGAAACGTAGACTACACTCAGAGTCATAGAGTCTATCGATGCCAAAGCCAAGACAAGGATCGTAGGTTACACTTTGAGATTGTAGAGTCCACTGAATTAATGGAGAGATCGTAGTCGGGCAAGATCAAATGAAGACAACAAGCACAAGGCAGAAATCGTAGAGTGTCAAGATCTGATCTCGGGATCGTAGTGTCTGCAAAGCCAAAGCTGAATCGCAGAGTGCAGGACTACGACTCCAACATAAGTGCTCAAAATGCTAAGTCAGAATCGTAGAGTAGATACGATTCTCAACGAATGAGCACTCCCAGAATATCCAAAGATACGAAGCCTCTGGTTGGCACTACAATAATGCATTCCACAGTAAGGGAACGAGAGAGCACTCAACGAATGGCATGCAGGCTAACAGAAGATCTAAGCACAAACCCAATCAGCGTTAAGATTGAGGTGTAAGGCCATTCGTGATGAAGTCTTCCACAAGGAGATCCAATGAAGACTTCAGCAGCTGAGTAAGGAAAAGTCAGCTAATGTAGTAAGTGTCAAGAGAACATAAGACAACGATCTTGGAAGCAACCAAGATCGTAGTGTTTGCCAAACAAAGAAGGAACTGATGGAAGGTGAACCTAGATACTGGTCAGCCTCTGGAGAGCAAGTGTAAAATGATTAAGTGCAGGGTCAGTTCATTAATGATAATTGAGCGGAAGATCACCAGGAGAAAACAAGCTAGACGCGCCACAAATCTGAAGTGTCTTGATATTCAGAAGGGGACCAGAGCAAGGAATTAGGCCATCGATGATTCGAGAGCAATCGAAGCAAAAGCGAAGTATGAAGCCATCGCACAATACTGAGGAAGAAGTGTTCTACATTGAAGATCCAATCAACACTCTTCAGGATCGTAGTGTTAACTCTTCTAAGTCAACGAGCAACACTCAGCAAGACACTGCGATCAGGTCCCTGAAGACGTGCATCAGAATCGTAGAGTTCGGATACCTGAAGACTGAAGCATTGGCAACGGTTCAATCTGAAGGGTAATATTCGGACAAGTGCTTATTGAGAGCATCGATGCAAAAGGACAACCTCTGATCAAGAAATCAGAAGAAATAAAGTCTTCGACACGCTTTCAAGATAGTAAAGTGATACATCCGACAGGTAGGTGAAACGATGAAGCTATGAGTCGAGAAAAAGTATGTCATGTCACATCAAGCAGTCTACCTCAAGCAACTTGAGATCTGTGAAGACATTTGAATAGCTTCCAACGGCTACTTTCTAACGGAAGGATTGGGAAGGTGTATAAATGTAGAAGAGCTTCAAAGATCAAAGGTTGCTGGAGTTGTGAGTTTTGGAGAGAAGGTGGACTGATCGAATCAAGTGATAATGAGTCTAGAGGCTCACTCTACGATCCACCAAGAACACTCAAAAGTCAGATCAAGCAAGAAGTAGAAGTGTGAGTTCTACTATGTAGAAGTGAGAGCTCTACTACATGAAGAGTGTTCAGAACTGCAGAGAGAAAGAAGAGCATCATGCCATCTGGATGTCCATCATGGGAAGACTCTAAGTACAACAGAGAAGAGCTTACGGTCAACTTAGCAAGTCCATCATGGGAAGGCATCGAGTAGCAAGAAGGGAGATCACAAAAGCCATCTTGGTGTCAAGCATGAGAAAGCTTTTAAGTACCTTGCAGAAGAGCTTACAGTCATCTTAGAAGCCTCTCATGTACATCCATCAAGTACCAAGGAGAATGATCTTCAAGGCAGTTCATCAAGGGGTCATCCGGAGTAGTTGAGCAACCTAAGAAGCTGAGCATCATGCAACACTCAACTGCTATTCAAGGATTATCAAGCCAAGCTACTAGGGATAGAAGATGTTCAGAGCATGAAGACATCTTAGCAGCTCAGCACCAACTCCAACAACAACAAACAAACAACTCAACGAAGCCAGGGCCTGAGGGACCCTTGTCCAGAGGAACTAAATGAAGCAGGGCCAAAGGGTCCTTGTCCGGAGGGACTAAACAAAACAGGGCCAAAGGGTCCTTGTCCAGAGGGACTAAACGAAGTTCCAAGCCTGCTGGCCTTGAAGAGTTCCTAGGGAACTAGAAGTGTCCCAAGGCTGCTGGCCTTGAAGAGTTCTTAGTGAACTGAAGTCCCAAGGCTGCTGGCCTTGAAGGAATCGTAGAGATTCAGGGTGCTGCCCTTCCTTAGTGGAAATCCAGCTAGTTGAAAGCAGAAGAGTGGATTAGGAGCTTGAATCTCTGAACCACTTAAAACCTCTTGTGTCTTTTACATTATGTCATTTACATTATGTCTATAACTGCTATAACTGCTATGTATGTTTTAACTGCTTACAACTAAACTAACCCAATGAACATTGTACGTATAATTATGAATATATCAATGAAAGGGAATCTTTTACTTATTCCGCTGTGCTTGAAAAGATTCTTATGTTTGTCATATACTCTAATATGAACAATACATCATAAACCATAAAAGTATTTTAAATAAAAAGGATCTATTCAACCCCCTCCCCCCTTCTAGATCTATTGTGCCCTCTGGGAACTAAAAATTGGTATCGGAGCAAGTTCTCATGCTATATTCAAAAGCTAATAGCTTTGAGTCTGATCCAAGGCACCAACATTGTTCTAAACTTAGTTTAGTAGTAAGTAACTTGTTATATGCAGAAGAGCTCACATGTTGGAAATATTATGTATAGGTAAAAATGTGTATACATCTGAAGCTGCTCAGATTGGTCCATATCCTCGATTGCTATATCAACAAGACCAATTCTAGCCTGCAGTCAATCTTGTAGTCTGAAGACAAGACGAGAGAAAGAGAGCAAGAGACATCAATGACAAAGAGTAAAGCATTCATCAGTCTGAAAGATGAAGAGGTCACGCGTACTAAGAAATGCTGATCGAGAGGAGAAAGAAAATCTTCTCAAACTGATGAGTGACCAACCAACAACTGGGTGCTATCTTTGTAAACTCAAAAAATGTCAAAGATCTTAATGCTACGATTCTCTTGATCTACTTCTTCAAGACCACGACTGATTGATGAAAGGCCAACAAGAGCATTAAGCTGTCAGGAGCAAAAGTAAAGCCACGCACATCAATACCTAAACTCAGTATATCTTCAATAAATGACTATTTCGTAACTGACAGTAAAAAGGTACGGTTCCTCACTATTATAAATGTACATCATTATTGCATCTTCTTATGAACTATAACAGTATTCTGTTAAGGAGTCATAATCTACCTAAAAAGGTGAAGAGAGAAAGTAACATGAGGATGGAAACTCAAATGACTACAAATTTTCTCTCCATCCAAGTTTTAGGTTGAAGATGATATCTTGAAGGAAGTCTGAAATGGGTCATAAGAGCATCACAGACCTAATGAACGTTATGTGAAGTAATCTTTGCTGATGGGTTAGTATGTATGTACAAGCCTATGTTCTAAGTGTTTGACAACACACATATCATGATCAGTTCTGCAAGAGGATCTTGCTGATTTGTAGATACTGATCACCTCAATGAATCAACTGGATACTTCTAAAATCGTGGAGCTAATTCTCACTCTGTGAACACTTAAACATTGTGAAAATAACCCAGTGAATGATGAAACCATCATAGATAGAGAGTGTGTTATTAAATGTCAAATCACACACACTCACCATCATGCATCTCAAAATATATTATCATAAGATAGTTGCATGTATGGATATGTCTGTTGATGATAAATATGATGATTATCCAAATAAGAGGAACAGGGGTTAGAAAACTAACCTAGCAGGACCCATTTAACTATGGGTACCAAAAATAGAAATATATTTAAACCTGCGGTATTGACAACGATCGACCACACTAAGGAATGATGAAGTAGTAGACTTCAGTCAAGAAGATACAACCAGCAGAAGGCTAAGGACTGTTCAGAAATGAGTCTGATAAAGTTCCTATATGTTCAAGCCTGTCCTTGAAGACCCTCCGAGCTAATCAGGAATGGAGCTCACATGGTTTTATCTGTATATGAGAGCATGCCATGAAATGAAGATAAAGAGGATTCTATGTGCCCATATCAAGAAAGACATGCTTTATGGAAAGGATCCTCAAGGGAAGCTCACAATAGAAGATCATTGAGCTTAAGACAAAAGGAGTTCTTTATGAAGCAGAATTTCTCAAAACAAAGGACTGACAAAGAAGACTACGTTCGTAGTGCTGTCAAATGATCGTAGAGTGATCAATCCTGCAAATACTCATCTCTACGATACAAGGAAAACTAAGCAATGATGATGATTCCAGTCAGAAGGAGAAATACTGGGCAGCCTTCAAATAAACATGAAGAAGGAATCACATCTATCTGAGAAGACAACATCAACAATGGGGGAGCGGTGATCCATTAAGGAATAATGACACTATTAAACACGGAAGAGATGTACCCATTCTGAGTCCAAAAACTTTGTGGGTCGATGAACCATATGAAGATCCATAGTCGGTAGGAACGTCTCAAAACGTACTATTGATAACCCTTCAGCCACTCAATCCATAATCGTGAAGTTCCTACGATCAAACACATGATCGTAGTGTAAGAGCAGAAGGACACCACAATTTCAGCAATGAAGATATCCAGAGCTGGTAGAAAGACCTCCCCATCAGAAAAGGTCTAATGAGATGTCATTGAAAATCACTGTCTTAGTATTTAATCTAGAAAGCGCCTTAGGGACAAACCTGACCCTTAGCTAACTCTAAGAGGTTGGCCCTTCCTGAGCTACCTTATCCTAGAAGGAATGCTTGATCTAGTTCATCTCAAACGAACCAAGTTAGTCAACGATCGTAGAGTTTAACTTGAAGAGGACTAAACGATTGTAGTACAAACTCAACGATCGTAATGCTGTCTAAACGATCGTAGTGCAACCTCAGCGACAGAAGAAGACAACTCAACGATCGTAGTCCTACCAAAGGTTATTCCAGTTCAAGGAGCATGAAGAATGAGACATCTGCTTAAGCCATTCAAGTTGAGGAGATAAGTTTGAATACATCAGTGATTAAGCTATGCTACATCGAAGTAAGGAGAAAAGACGAAGCCATCCACTGCAGCATCTCTCAGAAATTGATCGTTGAGTAAACAAATGAAATCGTAGAGTCTATAGCTATCTCATCATGTTACTCTACGAATCAAAAGGTCAACGATCAAAACCACATCAATTAAACGTCCACTCCTCTAATAACTGAAAAGTTATGGGGAGTTACAGCTCATTACTGGGCAACGTGCAACCAATGGACAGTTGACACATCACTAAGTATGCAGAGTTAGAAGGAACTGCCATAAAGACAAGTTCAAATCTGCAGACAGTTACCAAAAGATATCGAACCTTTCTCCCTCCCATTTTCAAAACCCTAGAAAGCTTTTCAAGAGCAAAATCAGTTAACCTCCAGAGCCTTACCAACCAGACAACCATCTCGCATAAACTTCTCTATATCTAATACCCACATTCTTCAAACTACTCAAAATGGAAAACTGGCAAGTGATTACTGGTATTCAGCTTGGAACAAAATTGTTTGAGAAATCTGAAAAGAAGTTCACGGACATTCTCGAGCTTGTAAAGAAGGCTGGATTTTTAGAATGCCTTGAGGCAAATACTCCAGTCTACTGCAACCTGGTTAAAAAATTCTACTCAAACGTCTCTATAAATTCAGAAACTCTTACTACCAAGGTTAAAGGTCAGTCTCTCCAGTTAAAATCTTCTAACCTCAATCAATGCCTAGGTTTTCCTAACCAAGGGCTAAAGAACCTTAACAATGCCAACACTGAATTAGTAAAGGAATTCCCTGCTGAAAATAATCAAGAAAGTTCAGGCTCCGAGAGAGAAGAGATTAAAGGAGATTCTGGTTCTGCACCTCAAGAAGCGCATTTAACAAGAAGATTATCCAGTTCCCTCTCTGAAAGATTTGTGAAGTATCGTAGAGGAAGTATCAAATGATCGATAGATGCTCCACCAGGAAGATGGTTCTTTCAGTGGATGCCATGGCTCAAGGCACACACTGAAAAAGATGGAAGCTCCTTCAATTGGTGTTACAAGCAGTTTCCAAGCATAGAACTGGTGGCTTAGAACATTCCAAAAGAAAAGAAGTTTGCTACAAAACTGATCAGAGACCAGCCTCACTTCAAGGTCTATCGACAAGCTGAAAATCTCTACATCCCCTACGATCGTAGAGTAGATTCTGAAGGAAGAAGGGTCATGACCAAGGAGCTGATCGTAGAGTCTGTTAACTCTATGGCTGATGATGTCCAAGCCCAATCCAAGAAAGCCTTCTTATGATCAAGCACTGCTATCAGACACTCCATCATCCTCCACAAGCAATTGGTATTCCACGATTGTTCAGATTATCCAAACATTTGAAAATCTGTCCAAAGATGACAATCGTAGAGTTCAATCCATTACCCAAACTAAAGCTGCCAATCAAGAGGATCAAACTGCTTTGGAGCAGGAATTACAGAAAAGTTCAGATGATTTAAGAAAAAAGATCTCTATGCTCACAAAAGAATCACAGAAGCAGATAGAAGCAGGAGATGATTCTTTCAAGCACAAACTTTAAGCTATCTTGGCTGATGTATCTCTCAGACTACAAGAGAGGGATAACATCTATTAGAAGGCCATCCAAGATTAGAAGGCACTCTACAAGTTCAGGAGGCCAATGCAGAGCAGATCGAAGCCCTCTTTGACAAGATTGACGATCTGAAACAGTCCTTGTCTGTGCAACTTGAGCTAGGCTAGCAAGAACTAAAGTTTGAAGTTGCAAACACCTCCTACTTGATGGAGAAGCTTAATTCCAACATGGAGCAGCTGTCTCAAATGATTAATGACAAAAAGGGGGAGAAAAAGAGGCATAGAAAGAAGAGAAACAAGGGGCATCAGAAGAAGAGCAGAGGGTCAAGAGGAAAGAAGACGTCAAAGAAGATAGTAGCTACTGAAAGAGTATCATCATCTGAGGGGGAGCCAGATAAGAAAGATGATGAAGGGGAACCAAGTAGAGAAAAAAGGTCATCATCTGAGGGGGAGCAAGAGCAAGAGCAAGAGCAAGAAGAGAAATCAGATAAGTGGTGATCAACAAGAATCTCGGAAACATATCTGAGAGCAAGGAGGTACTACTCTAACTTCCGTTAGGTATGTTCGGATCCAGGATGTAGAATGTCTGAATATATAATTGCCATATTAATATAAATGACATTCATGATTAACTGTTTAGAAATCTGTTTGCCATCGTATCTAAGATTCATTCATAACATGCATATGCACTTATTGTTTTTGTTATAATCAAATAGGGGAGATTGTCAGGAATAAACATGTGAATGATATTCCTATTTAATATATGATTTGATTATGATATATATATGAATGAGTATGCAAGTATGCTTGCATGAAGAAAAGCTGTAAAGTCCTTTGATAGATAATAGAAATATATGTACAAGGACTTAGAATGAATTGATCAAATATGTTAGGTTGATCATATATAAGCAAAAAAGCTTTGTAAAGTCCTTAAAAAGAAATGATGTACAAGGACTATAAATATAGAAAGATCAAGCTTGTTAGGTTGATCTTATGATGTAATAGATAGGCTTGTCTGATCGTCGAGCACTGCACCAGAAGTCGTAGTCTGCCAGGAGAGTCAGAGTTAACTCGGGAGTTATCGAGGCAGAATAGGAGTATGCAAGATAGTGAGATCTCGGAGTTCGTAGACTTCCAGGGAAACGAAGAAGGATCATAGTGTGTCGAGAGGAGCTTCCTCGGGATCGTAGTGTGCTGAGGAAATCATGTTCAGAATCGTGAGACGACTTTGTCGCCTATAAAAGCCGAAACGACCATCTGCCGAAGCCAAGTATGAAACGTAGACTACACTCAGAGTCATAGAGTCTATCGAAGCCAAAGCCAAGACAAGGATCGTAGGTTACACTTTGAGATCGTAGAGTCCACTAAATTAATGGAGAGATCGTAGTCGGGCAAGATTAGATGAAGACAACAAGCACAAGGCAGAAATCATAGAGTGTCAAGATCTGATCTCGGGATCGTAGTGTCTACAAAGCCAAAGCTGAATCGTAGAGTGCAGGACTACGACTCCAACAGAAGTGCTCAAAATGCTAAGTCAGAATCGTTGAGTAGATACGATTCTCAACGAATGAGCACTCCCAGAATATCCAAAGATCTGAAGCCTCGGTTGGCACTACAATAATGCATTCCACAAGTAGTGGGAGCGAGAGCACTCAACGAATGGCATGCAGGCTAACAGAAGATCTAAGCACAAACCCAATCAGCGTTAAGATTGAGGTGTAAGGCCATTCGTGATGAAGTCTTCCACAAGGAGATCCAATGAAGACTTCAGCAGCTGAGTAAGGAAAAGTCAGCTAATGTAGTAAGTGTCAAGAGAACATAAGACAACGATCTTGGAAGCAACCAAGATCGTAGTGTTTGCCAAACAAAGAATGAACTGATGGAAGGTGAACCTAGATACTGGTCAGCCTCTTGGGAGCAAGACTAAAGTTATTAAGTGCAGGGTCAGTTCATTGATGATAAGTGAGCGGAAGATCACCAGGAGAAAGCAAGCTGGACGCGCCACAAATCTGAAGTGTCTTGATATTCAGAAGGGGACCAGAGCAAGGAATTAGGCCATCAGTATCTGAGAACAGTCAAAGTAAATAGAAGTATTGAAGCACTGCACAATACAAGGAAGAAGTGTTCTACATTGAAGATCCAATCAACACTCTTCAGGATCGTAGTGTTAACTCTTCTAAGTCAACGAGCAACACTCAGCAAGACACTACGATCAGGTCCCTGAAGACGTGCATCAGAATCGTAGAGTTCAGATACCTGAAGACGGAAGCATTGGCAATGGTTCAATCTGAAGGGTAATATTCGGACAAGTGCTTATTGAGAGCATCGATGCAAAAGGACAACCTCTGATCAAGAAATCAGAAGAAATAAAATCTTCGACCTGCCCAAGATAGTAAAGTGATACATCTGACACGGTAGGTGAAACAGTAGACTGCAGAGTCAGAAAAAGTATGTCATGTCACATCAAGTAGTCTACCTCAAGCAACTTGAGATCTGTGAATACATTTGAATAGATTCCAATGGCTACTTTCCAACGGAAGGATTGGGAAGGTGTATAAATGTAGAAGAGCTTCAAAGATCAAAGGTTACTGGAGTTGTGAGTTTTGGAGAGAAGGTGGACTGATCGAATCAAGTGATAGTGAGTTCAGAGGCTCACTCTACGATCCACCAAGAACACTCAAAAGTCAGATCAAGCAAGAAGTAGAAGTGTGAGTTCTACTATGTTGAAGTGAGAGCACTACTATATGAAGAGTGTTCTGAACTGCCGAGAGAAAGAAGAGCATCATGCCATCTGGATGTCCATCATTGGAACACTCTAAGTACAATAGAGAAGAGCTTACGGTCAACTTAGCAAGTCCATCATGGGAAGGCATCGAGTAGCAAGAAGGGAGATCACAAAAGCCATCTTGGTGTCAAGCATGAGAAAGCTTTTAAGTACCTTGCGGAAAGAGCTACTGGTCATCTTAGAAGCCTCTCATATGCGTACCATCAAGTACCAAGGAGAATGATCTTCAAGGCGGTTCATCAAGGGGTCATCCGAGGAGTAGTGGAGCAACCTAAGAAAGTGAGCATCATGTAACACTCAAGCCGCTCTTCAAGGATGATCAAGCCAAGTCGCTAGGGATAGAAGATGTTAGGAGTGAAGACATCTTAGCGACTCAAAGACCGACTCCAACAACAATAAATGAATAACTCAATGAAGCCAGGGCTGAGGGTCCTTGTCCGAGAGGGACTAAATGAAGCGAGGCCAAAGGGTCCTTGTGGGAGGGACTAAACAAAGCAGGGCCAAAGGGTCCTTGTCTAGAGGGACTAAACAAAGTTCCAAGCCTGCTGGGATTGAAGAGTTCCTAGGGAACTAAAAGAGTCCCAAGGCTGTTGGCCTTGAAGAGTTCTTAGTGAACTGAAGTCCCAAGGCTGCTGGCCCTGAAGGAATCGTAGAGATTCAGGGTGCTGCCTTTCCTTAGTGGAAATCCTGCTAGTTGAAAGCAGAAGAGTGGATTAGGAGCTTAAGTCTCTGAACCACTTAAAACCTCTTGTGTCTTTTACATTATGTCATTTACATTATGTTTATAATTGCTATAACTGCTATGTATGTTTTAACTGCTTACAACTATACTAACCTAATGAACATTGTACGTATAATTATGAATATATCAATGAAGGGAAATCGTTTACTTATTCCGCTGTGCTTGAAAAGATTCTTATGTTTGTCATATACTCTAATATGAATAATACATCATAAACCAGAAAAGTATTTGAAATAAAAAGGATCTATTCAACCCCCCTTCTAGATCTATTGTGCCCTCTGGGAACTAACAGACATCTTGGACAAAAAGAAGAAAATTTCATTTTTTTCGGTGAATAGTGCCGTATTCGTGAATAGTGTCGTATACGTGAATAATAACCCCGACACAAAAAGTTCCAAATTTGATAAAAACGTTAACCAATATTTCGGCATAATGATATTAAAGAAAATAATATCATTTAAGAAGAAAATAACATCCCTTAGCTCGAAATAACGGTACTTTTGATCAGAATATCGGATAGAAAAAAAGAAGGAAACTTATCTTAGAAACAACAAAGAACTCTCAAAGTATATAAATACTCAAAAAATACATTTCGACAATATAGAGACAAAGAAAACTTGTTTCTGGTGTGATTTTCAATTCTAACCTAAACGTCTATTTATAGGAAAATGCTAGAACGCCATAGGAGACTAAAATAATAAAATATTATTTTCTTTTATTTCTTCCACACATGCCTACTTTGTTGAATGCCTAGCATGCCAATTCTGAATTTTTTTTCCAGCAGCCCACATGTTATTAACACCAACCAAAGTGGGTCCCACCCCATAATCTAATAAAAAACATTTTATTTTCCGAAACTTCAGTAATTCATAGAAAATAGCCCGATTATCAGAAAAATACGAATTTTGTGTCCATTCTGCCTGAAATTGAATTCTCTACAACTTTGTAGCTTTGAGTTTTTCCAAATTTCAAACATAAAATATCCGAAATCCACAAACGGATGATTTTTAATACCTCTACACCGACAAAATACTGATAAAAAACCTCAGCATTAATTTCTTAATTTTTAACCACATAACAATAAATATATCCATCATTTATATCCACATAAAATAAATATTTCCTTATCATATAAATCAATAATTAATTATTCACAAATAATATTACAGAATCACAATTATGACAACCAGGCCGTTCCCAGGAAAGAGGGAGCTTTCCAATAAGAATTTCTCCTTACTGGCGCGCAATTAAGTGACCAAACCTCTCCTTGACAGAACTTTCTAGACATTGCCAATAATATTTTCTAATAATATTATTCAGATAATATGAATTATTTCTTCGATAATGGAAAATCTTGTGTAGTGACAATTATTGAAACAACGATAAATATAAAATATCAACGCAACAATTATTGAATCAATAAAATAAAATCTTTGAAAAGTAACTCATTGTAACAATTATTGAGTAGTGCCTTCTTCACGTAAGAATCAAAAATCGATTGCAATACTGGTGTGCTTCTACGGCAACAACGCCAGCGTATTCTTGTGTTTTAACCACCGGGTATTCCAACAAGATACTTGTAATAAGCTGCTACCGTTATTTATAAACAACTTATACTTTTCATTTTCTTCATCCGACAGTTATTATGTTATGGGGCCCACAAATGACTGCGCCGTTGTACGAATATTCCCCGACAACAATGATTATTTTATAACCACTTGCTTATTTTGCAAAATTTGCACATTTCACCCATAACCAGATAATTATATCAAATTAATAACTTATTATTCACAATAATAATTAGAGGAAATTCGATTTTATTTATAATAAGTTGGGGTCTTACATTACCTCCAGGAAGTGTATATGTGGGTATCCTCGGCAGACCCAACACTCGATATCTGCCCGTACTGCTAGTAGGGGAATCCTGAGATGCGACCCATAGTCTCAGCTCCTCATCCCGATCTAATACTATATCAGGAAGAGGGGTGGCAGAATCTAACAGCTCAGAACCCCTCCTAATAGCCTCCAGCTCAGCTATACGCTCGTCTCGAAGCCTCTGAAATCGGTCCTGTAATGTATTCCATATACGTATGTTAATTATATCATTTTATTTACGATTGAATATTTCTAAAAGCTAAGTAATAAAATGAGTTTTACCCGTATAGCTAAAGCTGCCTGAGACAAAGCACGCTCGTCCTTAAGCGTGTGGGCTCGATCCCAAAACTCTAGAATGGTAGGATCTAGGCCCAAGGTCCTCCCCAATGCCTAATAAAAACATTCATAAAACAAGTATTACGTATTTGTGTGAGAACTTGATACCTAAATAACTAAATACAATGCACTTACCGTCTTCGCCTCCTTGAACGACTGAGAACCAGTGGTGTGTACTATCCGGAGCTGACCACGCTTCTTCTTCGCTTGCTCAGATTTTTTCTTGAAGTCATCAGCCTCCCAGTGCGCACACATAGCCTCTCAGGCTAAATCGGAGACTATACGGGGCTGATGATATCTGATGGTGGTCCCGGGCTGGTCCTCAACTGTCCGGGTTGCCCTCTGTCGCATCTCATACAGCCAGCCAGAGTATTTCGCAGTGACATGATGCTCAATAACATCGTCGCCAGCTGACTGAGAGATGCTCAGGTCAAATTGATAATAAACCTATAATGAAAGTTAATTTAAAATTAGGAACAATTGAAGAAGGCATCCTAATACCACTATGTAGCAACTAATATAATATGATTAACTTACGTGGAACTGCCACAAGACGGTCTGCATAAAAGTGGCATCGTACCCCGCAAACTGACTGAACCGCATGCACCCTCTCGGGAGATGCGTCAAACAGATCGCGTGTAGGGTGTGCTTAGCCACCGGGTCTAGTATACTACAAAAAAAGTATAACAATATGTTAATTATGTTTTGCAATATCTAAAATTAATATTACCAATATATTAACACTTACTGCTAGGAATCGACATCCACCGGTACTATGAGTGGCACTGCCGGCGGACGACCAAAGATACCGAGGTTCGTCCCTCTGTGTCGTCGACGAGGTGCATCTGTAATAATTGTATTTAACTGAATCAATAAACATTGTAACTAATGAAGCTTGAGATATATTTAAATCCTAGACTCGATAAGTACTTACTCGTGCCTGAAGAAGTGCCGCCATCGTGGCTACCGTCTCCAGTACCGGATCGCCCACCTCGGCGACCTCCACCGTTATGTCTAGGCATGAATATCCTACTGCAATAACAAATTTGGTAGATTATGAATATTAAGGTTTAACAATATGTGGTATATATTAATATGAATGCTCATTTTCAATTACGCACATCATCAAACCCATCAGAATCAACGTGTATATCATTCTCGGATTCGGTATCTTCTTCATCCTCAGTTTCGACTTGAGTTTCGTCATCGTTATCATCCTCAACGACTACATAATCATTCATGTGTATGTTTGCCTCGACATCCTCATCATCAGGTACGTCAATGACATCAGTACTCGCCACATCTTCAGCATGGAACACTACGGCCAAAGGTTTGCTAACATCTTCTTGCAACGCCTCATCCATACCAAACATGTTATCGGCATTAAATGAACTTGTTTTAGTAGTGACTACTGTGTACTAGGGGCTACGATTATTTACGACATTTGGAGCGTAATACACTTGAGTCGCTTGACTTGCTAACACGAACACGTCATGAGACTGTAACACCAACTTGATATCCACGGTTGTGATCCTATTACGATCAAATTTAACCCCCTTTTTAGTATCAAACCAGCTACACTTAAATGTAACTACCTTGTTGCCCCCGTGATAATTAAGCACAACAACATCCTGTAAACGGCCATAGTAATGGAATCATCTCCCCATACGAGTCTAATTCATTCATAGCAAAGAAGTGATTGTTCGCTCATCTAGAGGGTTGCTTAACCTAGAACTTTGTTCAATAACTTAATGACACTCCTTCCAGATGTTGCCATCTGTTATGATGGAACAGTGAGGAATGCCTGCAGTAATTCAATTAACTTTACAATTCGAGTATAGGACACAAACAGGAACTACGACCCCTTTTTTTTAATTGCTGTCGAGGAACTGGTTTGAGTACTATTAGATGCAACTGCTATGTCGAAACCTGCATACAAGAAAGAGTACATATATGTACGGACTGTATTATTGAGTTTATTGAAAATTGTGGCAAACTAAGAAAATGCTACTTAGTTTATTTTGCCAATGAAAAACTAAGTAAGTGCTACTTAGTTTCTGAGAACTGTTATTTGGAATATATATGAAGACTACTATTAAATTATTTTATTTTATTTATTTTATAAAATTTAATTGTATTTTATAAAATTTAATTGTATTTCGTTAAATTTAATTTTATGTTAAATTAATTTAATTTAATTTAATTTATTTAATTCAGTTTATTATTATTATTTATTATTTATTTTATTTTATTTTTTATTTAATTTTATTATATTTATTTAATTTATTTCAATTTTTTATTATTAAATTAAATTAAATTAATTTTTTTATGTAGTATTATATTTTATTGTATTTTATTTGTATTGTATTATATATTTTTAAATATTATTTATTAAATTAATTTATCTATTAAATTAAATCAAATTTTGAATTGAATAATTACGTAAATTTCATCGTAAATAACAAATATACCTACATCAAACATCATCATCACACTCTTACTGAAGAATAACTGATAACATAAATCAACCCCAAAGTTTAGTAAACCCAAACACTAACTGATTAACATGTGTATATACTCAATACCAAACCCAATTCAAAACACATAATTTATCAGTCCCAAAACTAAGCAAAAAATATATCAGTCCCAAACTGATCACAAAGCAAAATATTTATTCAAATTGCTAGAATCACAAAATCAGAACATATATATATGTAACAATCCCAAATATAACTCTTCGATCAGTCCCAATTCAAATTACATAAGTCATCAATTAACAATATCACAAAATTAGGATATCAGAACATGTAACAGTCCCAAACCCTTTCTTCAAATATGTAATTTTCTAAATAGGGGAACATTAGGGCATAAATTATCAATAATTATTATAAGAAAAACTATTTATAATTACTGATTATGGCAGAAAAACTATATATTAACAATTATTATGGAGTTAATTGGGGATTTCTAAATAGGGGAAAAAGTATGGCAAAACCTTAAAGCCGGCAAGCTAGCTGATAATGGTAGAGGAGGAGGAGGAAACAGCGGCACTACGAGCTTTCCCAAACCACCACAGCGCCGCCACGAGCTTCATCAAACCACCACCACCGCCACGAGCAATGGCCTAAAAAATGAGGACGAAAGGTGGACGAAAGAAATGGGAGGAAGCTTTACAAAGTCGATAGAGAGATCGAGAGATGGAGATGAACAGTCAAGAGATGGAAAGACTGGGAGTGGAGAGATGCAAAAAAAATAAAAGAAATGGGCGTCTGGGGCTGATCTGATTTTTTTACGGTTTTATTAATGAATTCCGACGGAATTATCGTCGGACATAAGTCCCTCAAAATTAACGTATCCTCGACGGGCATTTCCTCGGATATAACGACAATTTCTTCGAAGTTATTTTTCGCGCTGACGGGAAAATTGGCACCATTGAAGGCCTTATACTTCTGACAGAATTCCGTCGTGTTTATCATATATTCTAGGGAATTATAGTCGACTGATTATTCTGTCGAACGTATGTTATGTACGACGGAATATAATCCATCGAGGTTACATCCGTCAAAATTAGTCGGTTTTCTTGTAGTGAGACCGTATTCAAACTCAAATAAAGTCATCATTACATTTATTATCACACTATTTTATAAAATAGTGAGGACTACTATAGCCACCATCTCGGACCGTCACTCTGTTCCCCGACTAGTCCCGGCTACGTTCTCATTTCCTGAAGAGAACAATGAAAATAAAATAGTAAGCTCAACTAGCACAGTAAGAAATATTATGACTAAGATAATGCAAAATAAAGTATCATTAGCCTTCAACAGTGTTAAACTGATAAAATACAATAAACATCAAGTTTAACTGCAGCGGAACAAGAAATCCATTAGAAGAGTCAAGTAGAGCATGATATCTACCATCTTCAATGATTTAAAAAGGTTTTTCATCAACTTTATCGCTGAGACTCAGCTTAATAAATAAACCACATCATCAAATCATCCTTGCACCACGGCCAATGATATTCATGTAATCATCAATGGTCATGATTAGACCAAAAAATCCCTGGTCATAATCATACCAACAACTGTTCATCAATGCACTACAGGCCAATGAGGACTTTTACCACATCATTTGTAACATTACGGGTTATGATTATACCGAATGATCCCTGGTCATAATCATACCAATCAACAGTCCTTCTATGCACGTAAGCTAAAGATGACTTTCATCACAATATAAACATGAGGATGATGACAATGATATAAGAATTCAATTAAAAAAAACAAAGGATAAATTTTTAAAGATTTATAATTTAATTTATCCAAAATTCAATAATGTTCAAATTGCTAACATGATATTGCTTTGTGGAGTAAAATTCAAGAATGATATTGTATCAAAAATAATTTGGACAGCGAAAAAATCAATTTTTGTCATGAATAGTACTCTGAGTGAATAGTACCCGAGTGAATAGTACCCCATGAATAGTACTTCAGGATTAATATCCCGTGAATAGTACTTTATGAATAATACTCGTGAATAGTACCCATGAATAGTACTTTGTGAATAGTACCCCGTGAATAGTACTTTGTGAATAATACCGTATAAATGAATAGTACTCATGGACAGTACTCTGGCATGAAAAGCTTAAAATTTACCAAGAATGTGCGGAAAATATTCTTGTGTAACGATACTAGATGAAGCGCAAATTTCAAGGATATTCTACTAATTTCACGGAGTATAGAAGTAATACTTTAACAAAATGAGGGTATAATTAAGAATACGAGATGAAATAATATTACTCACATACTACAGAGTATGAAAGAAAATATTATTCTTTATGAATACTAAATAAAAATAATATCCCTTACGACTGTTGAACGAAAATAATATTTCTTACGAATATCAAACGAAGATAATATTCCTTACGAATATTAAATGAAGATAATATTTCTTGCGAATATTGAACGAAATAAAATTTCTTACGAATACAAAAAATAATATCGTAAGCGAATATGAAATAAATAATACCCCTTACCTAAGAAGAAGACTGAATACTAGAATAGTGAAGTAGCAGACTTCTCTTCTTCTTTCTCTCTATAGCTTCTCTCTCTATAATTGCTCTTGTGAGTCTTAGTGAATTGGTGAGAATGAAAGAAGAATGAGCTTCTATTTATAAAAAAATATAGTTTCGATAATTGCACGTTTTGGGGCTCGAAACATTATAGTATAATACCTTCATCTTTTCCTTCATTTTTAATTAAGTCATGCAAGTATTATCAAACTTGCACCACCTCCCCTAATATTACATCATGTGAATCAATAGTACATTCATGTGAATCAATAGTTCTATACATGTGGAAAAAAATAGTTACAATATAGTACATTCATCTATACTTCTATTTTTAATTTAGTCATTCAAGTATTATCAATCTTGCACCACCTCCCCTAATAGTGCATGCATGTGAATCAATAGTACACACATATGAACAAATAGTTATAAGCATGTGAATTAATAGCAATTAATTATTCATTTATCTGATTAATTACCCAATTGGTCAATATAACTTCCAGACATCTATTATTATCCAAAATAGATGTCGATAACACTAATTTTATATTTAATCAACACGAACTTATTCATCATTAATATTATAACTCACAATATTTAACAACCAGATCATTCCCAGGAAAGAGGGGGTTTTTCGATAAAGATTTCTCCCTATTGGCGTGTAATTAGGTGACCAAACATCTCTTTGACAGAACTTTCTAGACATTGTCAATATTACAAATAATAATATGAATAACTTTGTCGTCTCAATTATTAATTTAATAATATAAAATATTATGCAGATGATACTGTGACAATAATTGATTCAATAATATGAGAGATATTATGCAGCAATTACTGTAGTAATAATTGAGTATAACTGAGTGACTTCTCACGTAAGCATCAATAACTAATATCGGGTGCTATTATGTAACCATGCGTATTATTGTACTTTTACCACCGTGCAGTTCAATAGTTTAACGGTAAAACTTTCCTCGTTATTTTTATAAAAAGTTATTTCTGTCATTTTCTAACTACGACAATACTTTGTTGTGGGGTCCACTAATGATTATGTCGTCGCACGAATATTCCCTGACAAAAAGAATATTCTCTGACCAAACGAATATTTTATAACAACTTGCTTAATTTGCAAAATTTTCACATACCACCCTTAACTTTAACCTTTTATCAATTTAACCATTTACTAAATAAAATAATAATTATAAGAAAATTGAATACTTTCATTTCATAAAATTCGGGGTCTTAAAATCTCTCCTCCTTATGAAATTTTGCCCTCGAAATTTATGTACCTGGTAGTTCAAAGGAATGAGGATACCTTATTTTCATTTCAGCTTCTAACTCTTGAGATTTAACCTTTGAGCGTACAATATATTTCTTCTTATCCAAGATTTTAACAGGTATCTCTTCATACGTTAAATCTTCCGTTATCTAGTCCGGTTCTAATTCAATAATGTGGTTCGGGTCGTTCACATATTTACGTAACATCGATACGTGAAAAATGTTATGAACACGCGACATACTTAGCGGTAAGGTGAGTCTATAGGCCACAGTTCCTACTCGATCGAGGATTTCAAATGGGCCAATTAAATTGAGGGTTGAGATTTCCTCTCTTCGTCGATTCTTGCTTCTAGAATAGCACCTTCTTGCACCTTCTTCTTAACATTCATCAGCTCTGAGTCTGTAGCTTGAGCGGCTTTAACTTTATCGATTAAAGTCGGTTCTAATCGTATATTTACTATCTTCACGTAGGTTCTTGGAGTCTTTAATTCTATCTCCATCTTTTGTAAGTCGTACGAAATGGGTCTTTATGTTAACAATATCGCACTCGTAAACGTATACGATCTTTCACTCAACGCGTCAGCTACCACGTTAGCTTTTTCCAAGATGGTATTGAATGGTATGGTCAAAATCTTCAACAGCTCGAGCCAACGTCTTTGGCGCATGTTACGTTCGTTTTAGGTGAAGAAATATTTGAGGGTTTTAGAAATGGGTTTTGTACTGGGGTCAATACAAAATTCAATTTCACACTCTGAGGGTAGGCCAAGAAGTTCTTTGAGAATACGTCAGGAAATTTATTAACGATAGAAATATCATTCAAAACTGTGACTCTCATCCAAGACTTGGATAGCACCTCACAATGATACCTATCAGCTTGCCACCGTTATTCACGGTGTCCCATATGGAAAGTCTGGCTTTGGTACATTCCACACAAGGAAGTCACCAACGAAAGGCTCGGGGTTCTTGACTTATGGCTTAATATGACAGTGATTGACTTTAGTGGTTTGGTTGCTTGAATTCGCATAACATGTTGGTTAGGAACATGAAAGCTAACAACCTTACAAAAATAATTAATCTTAGTATGATGAGTAGTTAACTAGTCGATTCCTAAAATCACATCAAATGCAAGTATTTTCAAAATGATAAGATCGACAGATAATGTGAGGGTGACGATTTGAATCAAACAAGATTTATAAATAGTGGATGTAACGAAGGTTTCTCATAACGGAGTTTCAACAGATAAGTCAAAGTCTAATTTCTCCGAAGTCAAATTTAAATGTTAAGCGTAAGTAGGAGAAATAAAAGAATTTGTAGAACCGGTATCAAATAAGGTATAGACTTCGCTAGAGTTTATGATTAACTTACCTGTGATAACTTCGTTCGGGTTCCTCGTCACGAAAAAGCTCTTCCTGAAACCATCGACTTTGTTTTGTCCGTATCCGCCTTTGGTGCCATCGTCTCAACTGGACTTAACTTCGCTATGTAGTACATTTCACACCCAATTGCTTCGTCGCATTCCTGATCCACGATTTGAATCATTACTCTCCGATCCATATTGAATTGGGGTTGACCGCTTTGCACAAATTTAATTCTAAACTCGATGTTGGATTCTCCCAGTTGTTGTCCAAAAAATGAAATCCATTTCACCTATTTTGGCCATATTAGATCGGACGTCTTTTTCTATAATATCAGTGCATCGCACGACTTTTACCCATGCATCCTCTATTCTCATTCGTTTAGTTGTTTCTTCTTTCATCAGAATTTTGATCATAGAATTCTCAGATTCCAGCTCTAATATCTTATACTCTGCCAAAGAGTGCTTCTGTTCAAGCATCGCACATCGGGTAACAAAAATTTGAATTGTTGCATCCCTTTGCTCCACGTCCGCCTACCATTCTTCAGCCTGTTCTTCTAACTCATGAATACACTTTTGCAATTCTACATTTTGATCATAAAGTTCTTCTAATAAATTCTCCTCATGTTCCTCTTCTTCCTCACTCTCAGCTGCTACCTCTGCAACTAGCTCGGGTGTAACTATTAATTCTTCACTCACACATGGATATCTCTAATTCCTTTTTCGCCTGACATCACATTATCCAAGTTGGTGATTAGAGGCGTCTCTACGGTCTCATTCACTCCATTGTAACTTTTTAAGCTGCCATTTTCAAACACTGCCACAAAACAAGGGTTAATTGACATGTCACATATTATCCCTATACTCTAACCGACCAATTAAATACCAAATAACTTAGGTAGGTCATACTAGCGAAAGAATTCCCCGTCTCTCCCCTCCTAGTTCTAGTCTCACATCTCAGCCAGGGATCATATCCCTAAGCTTTGATACCAACTGTGACGCCCCCAAAATAGGTATACATCACCCATTCAGAGTCGCCAAATTCAAGGTACATAAATCAAATACAAACTTCTTTTATACAATACGACAACAGCGTAGCTTAGAGTTTTTACATGAATATTTTCTCATAGACAGTATTCAAACTCAAATGAAGTCCTCATTACATTTATTATCACACTATTTCATAAAATAGTGAGGACTACTATAGCTACCATCTCGGACCATCACTCTATTCCCCGACTAGTACCGGCTACGTTCCCATTTTCTGAAGAGAACAATGAAAGCAAAAGGGCGAGCTCAACTAGTCCAGTAAAAATATTATGACTAAGATAATGCAGAATAAATTATTGTTAGCCTTTAATAATGTTAAACTCATAAAATACAATAAACATAAATTTTAACTGCAGCGGAACAAGCAATCCATTAGAAGAGTCAAGTAGAGCATGATATCTATTATCTTCTATGATTTAAAAAGGTTTTTCATCAACTTTATCGTTGAGACTCAGCTTAATAAATAAACCACATCATCGAATCATCCCTGCACCACGACCAAGGATATTCATGTTATCATCAATGGTCATGATTATACCGAAAAATCCCTGGTCATAATCATACCAACAACTGTCCATCAATTCACTGAAGGCCAATGAGGACTTTTACCACATCATTTGTAACATTACGGGTCATGATTATACTGAATGATCCCTGGTCATAATTGTGACGCCCCCAAATTTGGGTATCTTCCAACTCGACATATTGTGCTACACGGTACTACAGTTCACACATACATTCAATTAAAAAGTCTCAAAAGAACGAATACATCTTATATATATTCCAAAACAATATTCCCTTCCCAAGTTCTTTATAACCTATACATTTGTTCTTGTTATAATATCAAATATATTACAACATTAATCCTATACTATTACATAGACAGCTCAACGTTCTGCCTCAGCCTTTCCTTTATCTTTACCGGATCCTTCGGTCCATTCGGTCTTAGCTACATTCATATGGTTCAAACAAGAGTGAGCATAACTAGATCAACAAGTATGACAATTCCATTTAAACAATATGTTTGAAACATAGGAATCATATATCTTCAATAACTGAACAATAGTTATGAAGTACTATCGATAATTCAAAATAGCACCTCACTTTTCTTTAAAACATTTCACAATGAATAATATTCAGTAAAACATCAATTCCGGTTTAAGAGCATGAGCATTCATACTTTCTTTGAAAAGGACAACCCGACACCAACTTCGTAATTCCGGCATTACTTACAAGCACATCTAGGTGATCAGCCTATAGTACTTTATGTTTATCAACACTACTTTCTTTAAACGTATGTACGTTTAAGGTTTGGCAACCTCACGTGCCAGTCGTTTGACGATAAAACATTTTAGCATGCTCAGTCTTCATTTGAAAACCACACCAACATAGTTTGGTAAAACATTAACAATACTTTGATAGATTATAAGAAATCTAAGACATCTTAAGTCTAGCTGGAAAGAATTGGCTTTGACTTCATCATACATCAATTCATGCATAAGAATACATGAATTACAAAGCTTGTCCAGATTGAACATAGACAAGGGTTAGAACACTTGCCTTTAGTGTCTGCTACTGTTATTATACTTCCTCTTTAAGTCTTTAGAGTCTCTACAATACATGATCACATAAACTAACACATTAGTTTATGAATAAACATGCATGGTTCCTAATGAATTTTACCCTTCTTCTCAATCTAATCATGACTTAGATTTGTTATCATTGGTTCCAGTTTATTGCATTACATTGCTCTGACATTCAATTAAACTTTCACCGACCTTCAGTTGTAATACTTAAGGTCTTTAACATGAATTAAGGATATTACTTTAGGTTTAATAATGTTTCATTTCATTCTTAACCAACTACCTTTCCTTTTGTCTTTATAAGCTCTCATTACTGTGCAAACCCTAATCTTTGGTATTTATATTTCATCTTCCCTTTCTTAAGCCGTATTTGTGGCGCCACTCTTGATGGTTGAGGGCGGGACCGTGACTGCAGGCACCACTCTTAGCTCTCCTAGCCTAGCCGCGGCGTGAAACTCCAGTAGGTCTTGGCATGGCATGACTTGCCAGAGCGCCTTTTTGCCTCAAGGGCAGTGGCGCCTTGACTACTTCATGCACCAAATAGCAGTGACACATTTTGAACTTTTTTGAACTTACCGAACTCCAAATTTGATCATTTTAAGTCTGAATTGGCTCATTCAAAAGCCATTAGCTCACAAATAACATACTCTACGTGTTCATGCAAGAATTTTACTTTTTCAACTTTATTAACTCAAAATTCACCTTTTAGTTCATTTTAACGAAAACGATAAACGTTCGTGAATGTTCAACATTCGTTTCTTCATTCTAAGTCGGAATTTGGTCATTTTCGACTTCCATTTTGAGAATTTCACGAATTCGACGATTATCGTCTAATCGTGTGAATTTCGGCATAACTTCGTTACTTATGATTTGTTCAACGTTTCAAATGGATTCTTTCCATCATATTAACATCTTAACATACATATTTCATTAACTTATATTCATGATAATTTTCTTACTTATTCCTTCTTAGTTCATAACTTATTCCATAATTAAAGCTTCTAAATTGATTTAATTGATTCCATAATTAAGGGTGCTTATTTAGATTCCATAATTAAGGATATTCTAAAAGTTCCTTCCTTAAATTAAGCAACGTGATCTCATCACTTTAATAGGAAGATGTTTGGAAATAAGATTGGAATAATCTATAAAATCTTTCATTGATTTCTAAATGAACAGTACATCCGTTGGATAAAAGGAGTTAACAATTGATTTACTTTCTTATTAAAGAAGCTAATAATTTAGTGAAGTGAATTTTTATTGTTAACTAAATTAATGAACATACTTTAATTAACATGATTCTATCTTGAGTCAAAGGAAGCAAAATTAAAGCAAACGAATATTTTATTCAATCAAATATTAAGTTGATTGACTCACATGCTCCTTAATTGGTTATATCTCCAACTAATATACCATGTGCTTAATTTTAACGGACATATATATGGAGATTTACGAAATCAATTATTAACATCTATATATATATATATATATATATAAATCTATCTTGGAATTAATTCTTAATGGGTAACGGCTAAAATTAGCAATGGGCAAAAAGTTTTCCTATCTATATATATTTTTTAGCCGTGGGTTTGAAGTACAGAAGAAAAAAAACACCAAGCAGTATACTAAAAAGTTCATTTCTGATACATCGATCCTTTTCTTCACATACAAACTCATAAACGCTATTCAAGTTTTTCAATTGTGAAGATTTAAAAAGGTTGTTGTGCTACACAAATTATATTCCAGATTTCAGAGACGGTTATTTAACTTGGTGATAACTTTCATACTTTGATCATTGCATTCTAGTTGAGCCTTGAATTTTTGATATAATTATTGCCTTGATCATAGATTATTTTGTTGTCATATATTTAATCAATTCTCTAAATATGTGGTAGATTAAGTTGTTAGTCTAAGGTTTCTAATTCGGGTTGGATTAGAGGTTTTGCAAGCAAGTTCAAGGAAGCATAGGTGCTTAAGGGTGCATAGGTGCACGGGGAGCAAATGTGCTAGGGAGCAAAAGTGCTCAGGGAGTATAAGTACTCAAAGGTTTTGAAACTTGTCTTGTAAAAGGGTTTAATTGTAAACAAAGTTAATTAATAAAGAGAGTCTCCAATACTAGTTTGTAGTGGACGTGGATTAGGCCACTAGAATAGAGGATAGGGGCTGAACCACGTAAAAATTCCTTGTGTTCATGTGATTGCTTATTGTGCTAAATTATCTCATCATTCGGCTATCTATTTACCAGGCTGCATTCTATATCTATAAATTTACAAAACTAATTTAGCAAATTGTTTTCTCATAATCACATTCTGAAAAAGGCTAAGTCTCTATATTAAGCATTTTAGAAAGTCTTACATCAACTCAACATCTTGTCTTAACTTTTTAATCTATAAGGATTTAGAATCTAGCCTCCTGCATTGAATATCCAAAAGAATTTTTATTGAATCAAAAGTTTAACACCATTTGTTCCCACACTTATTCAACCCCCCCTTCTAAGTGTGCCTACTTAAATTTCATTTGGTATCAAAGCTTGGCTCTACTTATCTTGGTCTTAAAGGTGACTTGTAGAGAAATATTCTAGCATGACACAACTTGGGAACATCATTCAAGAAGTTTAATCAACTGTTAGACCTCCACTACTTCATGGAGCTAAAAATTACAACTTCTGGAAGTTTTGAATGACGATATTTCTTAAAAGAGACCCATGGGAATGGTGGGTCGTGGAGAATGGTCCTGTTATTCCAAGAAAAAAAGATGGTACTCCAAAGACCTTAATGGAAATGGACTCAACCAAAATTCACATGGTCTCCTATGATTCAAAAGCAATGAACACACTCCTTAGTGGATTGGTGCAATCCGAAAGTGACAAAGTTTCCTCATGCAAAACGACTAAGCAGATTTGGGATACTTTCAAAGTAAGCAATGAAGGTACATCAAAAGTAAGAGAAGTCAAGCTTAGTATGCTCATGCATGATTATGAAATGTTCAAGCTTGAGAAAGATGAAACTATCAGTGAGGCACGAGCAAGGTTCCCAGTACTAATAAATTCCATGAAGCTTCTTGATAAATCAATTTCGCAAAGTGAGATCAACCGTAAGTTACTTCGGGCTATGCCCAAGAGGGTTGCTTTGAAAGTTACAACTCTTCAAGATTCTCCTAATATTTCTTCTATGAATACATTAACTATATTTGGTGAATTAGAAGAATTTTAACATCAATTAAAGAGATATGATGATGATGAAGATACTCCTCAAAAGAAGGTTCTAGCTCTTATTGCAGGTGATGAAGATGAGTTAGAGGACGATTCAGATGAGGAAATTGTAAAACTTTCAAAAAGTCTCAAAGGGTTATTACAAAGAAAGATTAAGAGAAAGAATGCAATCACTTCAAACAAATTCAAGGGAAAGCAAAATGAAGACACTTTCTTTGAATGTGGACGCCCGGGCCATTTCAAAAAGGATTGCTTCAAAATAACGAACAAAGGAAAACTAAGCTACAAGGATAACAAAAGTAACAAAGCATTTATTACTTGGAGTGATGATGAGTCCGAAGTGGAAGTTGATGCAAACAAAGAAATAGCCCAAGTATGCTTCATGGGAATCGACAATGAATCAAATGATGAATCGAGCGAGGTAACAATTTCTGATTATAATCTCTTGAAACAAGAAAATGAAAAATTAAGAGAAAAGAATGTATACTTAAAAGACTTAGTAAATACTTTAATGAATGAGGTTGATATATTAATTGATGAAAAGAAAGAAGTTGAACAAGATACATCATCACAAAAAGAAAATATTTTAATTGCTAAAAATGATTTTTTTGAAAATCATAACAAATATCTCTCCAACAAGGTTAATGATTTAAATAAAGAATTTGAAAAATTAAACAAAGAAATAGCAATGAGAGATGTTTGTATTGATGCTTTTAATGATGATTTTCATACTAAAAATCCTTCAACGAATGAACTACAAAAAGAAATAGACTCACTAAAATCATCTTTGGCTAAATTTGTCCAAGGGGAAGAAAACTTAACTATTATGTTGGGTAAACAAAGACCTAGCTTTGAAAAATAAGGAATTGGCTATAATCCAACACATAAAAAGAGTGATGTAAAAATTTTAAAATCTAGATCACATTTAAAATTAAATTATTGCTCTCCTTTCACTACTTGTAAAACATGTGGCTTAAAGGGACATTTAGATTGTTCGTCAAATAAAAGGAATATGAAAGTTAAAAGTGTGTGGATTAAGAAAAGTGATTTGTATGTGACTAACCCAAAAGGACCCAAAAAGATATGGGTACCAAAAGGATGAATTTTTATTATAGGTTAAGTAAATATCTCATCTCAAATGGTTTCACTCAAGGTAAAATACATTCTATATTATTTAAACATAAAAATAAAGATTCTATCATTATGCCAATATATGTAGCCAATATAATATTTGGTGTTACTAATGAGTTTCTTTGTGAGTTATTTTCTAAGTGTATGCAGAAGGAGTTCGACATGAGCTTAATGTGAGAACTTAACTATTTTTGTTTGGGACTCTAAATAAACCAAACAAAGGATGACATATATACATCAAACCAAATACACAAAAGAGTTGCTCAAAAGGTTTGAATTTAAGAAATCTAAATCAAAGGCTACACCAATCAGTACGTCAATTAAATTCACATTATATGATAAAGGTGTTGACATAGAGGTAACAAAATATGAAGGTATGATTGCTTACTTGAATCTATGTGATTTACTTACTTTATGAAGAAAATATTTAAATCTTTTAATCAATTGGGTTAATAGAAAAGATTCTTAGACTAATATTTGCCCTTAAAAGCAACCATGATTCTTTCTACATGTATACATCATTTTTTAAGGTCCTTCCTTTTTTTTTTGATTAATGACAAAGGGGGAGAAAAATTATATTTTATTCTTTTTGATTGATGACAAAGGGGGAGAGAAATAATAATATTATGGAATATCTCTTATCTAACTTTATGTTCTTATTCTATCATGTCAAGAATATTTTATTTAGGATTGTTTTCTCATAATCACATTCTGAAAAAGGCTAAGTCTCTATATTAAGCATTTTAGAAAGTCTTACATCAACTCAACATCTTGTCTTAACTTTTTAATCTATAAGGATTTAGAATCCAGCCTCCTGCATTGAATATCCAAAAGAATTTTTATTGAATCAAAAGTTTAACACCATTTGTTCCCACACTTATTCAACCCCCCCTTCTAAGTGTGCCTACTTAAATTTCATTTGGTATCAGAGCTTGGCTCTACTTATCTTGGTCTTAAAGGTGACTTGTAGAGAAATATTCTAGCATGGCACAACTTGGGAACATCATTCAAGAAGGTCAATCAACTGTTAGCAAATTGAATCAAAAGTTTGACACCGTTTGTTCCCACACTTATTCAACCCCCCCCCCCCCCTTCTAAGTGTGCCTACTTAAATTTAATAACTTAATGAGAATAAGAAGTAGACGAGGTTATAAATGATTTTGTATGGTGGAAATCATTGAGAAAAGAAGAAAATACGAGTTTGAAGTTATTTTATAAATTTCTTAAGGAAGTATAAGATTCGTAATGAATTAGAACGGTCTAAGTGGATTATATGAATAAGTAGGTGAAATAAGTAAGGAATGATGTTCTATAACATCAAATTCCAATAAAAAGTGAAATCGTAATCCAAAATATCGATTAAAAATGAAGAACGTACGAAGAACACGAAGAACACGCGAAGAACACGAAGAACGTTGTTGATGGACAAATTTAAAACCATCGTAGGATAATTGTTGTTAATGGACAAGCTTTAAACCATCGCGTATAAGTTAGATGCTTATTGCTTGGTTATGAACGGTAGAAACGTTCATGAAGAACGAATTAAAACTTAGTTATAATGAAAATTTTGTAAAAGACGAACGAGAATTAGAAAGTGTGTAAATAAACCCGAACGTGTAGGGTTTCATAAGTAAGTAAGAGAATGTAGAAAACTTGAGTCGTGGACTCAAGAAAGAACGAGTTCCGAGTTCGGATGACCGAATTACGGACGAACGAACAAAGAGCGTTAAAAACGTAAAATGAATAAAGGGTGAACGACCTCGTTCTGAGTTATAACGAAGGAGTTATGAGATCGGGAAGTAAGCGTCTCAAATTGGATTTAACACTTAGAAAAATTTCTAGGGTTAAGGCTTTAAATGCACATGACCATATACCTTATAGAGTGAAGTACTGCGGCCTGAGATCGGGGAGCCGGGTATGGGAAACTCGCGCCACGGCGCAAGAGATAATGAAGAGAGTGGTGCCGTAGCGTCGGTTTAGGGAAAAAGACCGGTAATGAGCTTTTATCTGCTCAAAACCTGGGGGAAGTGTAACAAAAGCTAATGAACGTGTAGTTCATCGAATGTAACTCTTAATCAAGTAAATTAAACCTTTAATGCATGTTGAATGAAATGATCGAAAGAGATTAAAAGATCAAGAAGGTAATGAATAACAAAAGTATTAATAAGATATAAATTATCAAGAAAGCCGTAACAAACGGTAATAAGATTAATGAAAGAAAAATGTGAGTCGATAAGGAATGAATCCTGAGGTATGGCATTTAGTTGCCAGAAAGCTGTAAGGAATAAGAAATTAATTTAACGAACATTAAGTTTAATGGTTCAGATAAGTTAAGATAAGTTTAGGTTGTGGTATGGTTGACATATGGGAGCTGAGCTAAACAATTCCTCCAGAGAATGAAGGTATATACAAAACTGGAAACCAATCTAACTCATTGTTATGGCAGTATAGATGAGACGGGAACTTGTTTGTTGGTTATTTGTGGGAAACCACTCAGAGTACCATATGGACTACCAGCAGAGAGGCGATGTGTGCTAAGTCCTGGAGAAGTTATAAGAAGAAGATAAGAATATAAATCATCCAAGATGATGAACGTATGAGTAAGACATCTCCGTATGTCATAAAGCCATAAACTGGTAAAGGAAGTTAGTCGCGTAAACATATATTGCAAGAACGAGAACCCTAAGAAGTAAAGTTAAGTAAACCAATGCGTAAGTTTAATATATGACTAATTGGTGTTTATGTTTTCTCGTTATGTGTTATATAGAAATTGGAATGAGCAGTTCATCGTAAGCTGTAGTTGTGCGTAAGGCAAGTTTCCTAACTTTATTCATATTCTAAATGAATTCTAGTTTCTTAAACTTCTCAGATGTTGAACTTAAGAAGTTCTGTCTATGTGGGAATGTGCGATATTTGTACAAGGTGGTAGAACGTATGAGGCCTTGAGCCACAATGTAAACACTTCATTGTTTCTATGATATGAACTATTCTGTGATTGAGCTGTTCAATACAAGTATGTTCTGTTTATACATGAACCGTTATTGTTACGTATGTGCTAATGATTCTAGCCAGATAGGATGTGTTTGAAAAAGGTTGAGGAATGAAAGAATTTCAAAGTGAAAGTGACTGATGTTTTAAGATGATAGGAATCGAGACTATTCCTATTTTTCAAGCTGATTCATAACCTTTGTTCGGTTATCAAAGTTCTAAAGGAACTTTTAACTCTTGAAGTTATGTGTTCAATTGTTATGACTTGATGGACAATTGAATGCTAACACTTACTTTTAATGAAAAACATTTTCAGCGATCGAGGTTAGAAGAACTTAAGGATCCCGTAAAGGTCAAGCTGATGGTATCCAGATGAAGTGCCCTTCAGAATTTGAATGAGCGAGAAGATCAAGTGAAGACTTGTAATATAGAAATATGAAATTAAACTATAGACTAGTTTAAAGAATTGTTATGTATCCTTGGTGGCGGATAAAAGTCACTCTTGTAAGATGAAATGAATAATGTATTTATCATTATTTGTAATAAAAAAAGGTTATAAGGTTTTTAGAACCTGGGACTTGAGAGTGTATGTTGTTATATTTTAGTATATAATGATGTATGTTGGATGAATGATGTACTCGTGACGTACGAAATCTGTGACGCCCCCAAAATAGGTATACATCACCCATCTTGAGTCGCCAGATATATGGTACATAAATTCAAATACAACTTAATTATACAACAGTCATGTAAAATACGACAAAATATAGTTGAGAGTTTAAACAAGAATATTATCATCTAGACAATATCAAAAGTCAATGGAGTCTTCATTACAATTATTATCACATTATTCTGTAGAATAGTGAGGACTACTAAAGCCATTTATCCTGGACCATTACTCCATTACCTGACTCGTCCCAGCTATATTCTCATTTTCTGAAGAGAACAATGAAAGAAAGGGTGAGCTCAACTAGCCCAGTAAGAAAATATTATGACTAAGATAATGCAGAATAAATTATCTTTAGCCTTCAACAGTATAACAACTGATAGAATACAATAGACAACAAGTTTTAGATCAATAACTGCAGCGGAATAAGCAATCCATTAGAAGAGTCAAGTAGAGCATAAAATCTATTATCTTCTATGATTTTAAAAGTTTTTCATCCACTTTATCATTGAGACTCAACTTAATAAATAAACCACATCATTGAATCATCCCTGCACCACGGCCAAGGATATTCATGTAATCATCAATGGACATGATTATACCGAATAATCCCTGGTCATAATCATACCAACAAATGTCAATCAATGAACTACAGGCTAATGAGGACTTTTACCACATCATTCGTTACATTACGGTCATGATTATACCGAATAATCTCTGGTCATAATCATACCAAGTCCATCTATGCACGTAAGCCAAATATGACTTTCATCACAATATAAACATGAGGATGATGACAATGACATAATAATTCAATAAAATAAGTTCAAGGATAAATTTTAAAGATTTATAATTTAATTTATCCAGAAATCAATAACGTCCAAATTGTCAACATGATACTGCTTTGTAGAGTAAAATTCAAGAATAATATTCATGTACCAAAAATAATTTGGACATAAAAGAAATATATTTTTTGAGTGAATAATACCCCGTGAATAGTACTTCAGGAATAGTACCCCGTGAATAGTACCCCGACACAAAAAGTGTCCTGAATATCCGAGTGAATGATACTAGAGTGAATAGTAATCGGGTGTATAGTAACTCGTGAATAGTACTCCGGCACGATAAGTACCCCGAATACCTGAGTGAATAATACTAGAGTGAATAGTAACTGGGTGAATAGTAACCTATGAATAGTAACTCATAAAAGAAAAATACCAAAGAAAATGATATTACATGACGAGTACAAAAGAAATGATATCTCATATGAGTATAATAGAATATACGAAACTACAAATGGATTTTCACCCGCCATGCGGTAATCCATGTAGACAGATCATTTCCACAATTTAATAAAGAATTAATACGAAAGATCATTCACCATGCATGCGGTAATCCACATAGACATGTTATTCCAACAGAATAATAAAGAATGGAATAACAGAAGAATTCACTAGGCGTGCATAATCCGCACAGACAAGTTATTCTAACAGAATAATAAAGAATGGAACCAGGTCATGCGTAATCTTGCATGCATGGATATTCTAATGAGAATAATAAAGAATGGAATAACAACAGAATTCACCGGGCATACGATAGGCCCGCATGCATGGATATTCCAATGTAATAATAAACAATGGAATAACCGAAGAATTTCACCATGTATGCGGTACTTCACATAGATAGGTTATTCCAATATAATAATAAAGAATGGAATAACAACCCTTACGAGTATTGAAAAAAAATAACTCTCTTCATGAATACGAAAGAATAATACCCCTTACCTCAAAAGAAGACTGGATACTGGAATAGTGAGGTAGCGGACTTCTCTTCTTCTTTCTCTCTATAATTTGTCTCTATAATAATTGCTCTATAGCTTTAGTGAATTGGTGAGAAATGAAGGAAGAATGAGCTTCTATTTATAGGAAAATATAGTTTCGATAATTGCACGTTTTGGGGCTCAAAATATTACAGTATAATACCTTCCACTTTTTTTTTATTTTTAATTTAGTCCTGCAAGTATTATCAAACTTGGACCACCTCCCCTAATAGTAAATAATGTGAATCAATAGTTCAATCATGTGAATCAATAGTTATAATCATGTGAAAATACTAATTTGAAGATAAGTACCTCCATCTATACCTCCATTTTTAACTTAGTCATGCAAGTATTATCAATCTTGCACCAACTCCCCTAATAGTAAATGAATGTGAATCAATAGTACACATATGTGAACAAATAGTTATAATCATGTGAATCAAAAGCAATTAATTGCTCATTTATCCGGTTAATTACCCGATTGGTCAATATAACCTCCAGACATCAATTATTATCGAAATAAATGTCAATTTTCACTAACACTAATAATTCCAACACAATAGAACTATCAATTTCATCTCTAATCAACACAAACTTATTCATCATTAATATTATAATTCACAATATTTAACAACCAGGTCGTTCCCAGGAAAGAGGGGGTTTTTCGATAAAGATTTCTCCTTATTAGCCCGCAATTAGGTGACCAAACCTCTCATTGACAGAACTTCTAGACATTGTCAATATTGCAAATAATAATATGAATAACTTTGTCGTCTCAATTATTGATTTAATAATATAACATATTATGCAAATGATACTGTGACAATAATTGAATCAAAAATATGAGAGATATGATGCAACAATTATTGTAGCAATAATTGAGTATAACTGAGTGACTTCTCACGTAAGCATCAATAATCAATCTGGTTTTACTTACGCAATCACGTATTCATCGTACTTTTACTAAGGGTAGTTCAACAGTTTTAACGGTAACACTTTCGCCGTTATTTTTATAAAAAGATAATTCTGTCATTTTCTAACTACGACAATACTTCCATTGTGGGGTCCAGCAATGATTGTGTCGTGGTACGAATATTTCCTGCTAAAATGAATATTTCCCGACCAATCGAATATTATATAACAACTTGCTTACTTTGAAAAATTTATAAATATTACCCACAACTATAACATTATATCAAATCCATACCATAATATTCAAAAAAATATTTTGAGAAATTTAAATCTTTATTCATAAAATTTGGGGTCTCACAATCTCCCCTCCTTATGAAATTTCGCCCTCAAAATTTACGTACGTACCTGGTATGCCGAAGAGGTGAGGATACCTCGTAAGATTCTAACTCTTGAGGTATAACCTTTGAGTGTCGAATATAATCCTTCTTATCCAAGATTTTAACACGTATCTCCTCATACGTTAAATCTTTTGCTATCTCGTCTAGTTCTAATTCAATAATGTGGTTCGGGTCGTCCACATATTTACGTAACATCGATACATAAAAAAACGTTATGAACATGCGACATACTTGGAGGTAAAATGAGTCTATAGGCCACAGTTCCTACTCGATCGAGGATTTCAAATGGGCCAATAAAATCGAGGGTTGAGATTTCCTCTCTTCATCGTTTCTTGCTTCTAAAATAACGCCCTCTTGAACCTTCTTCTTCATATTTATTAGTTCTGAGTATGTAGCTTGCACGACTTTAACTTTATCGATTAAAGTCGATTCTACTCGTATATTTGATATCACCACGTGGGTCCTTAGAGTCTTTAACTCTATCTTCATAATTTGTAAGTTACACGAAATGGGTCTTTGTGTTAACATCATCGCACTCATAAACGCATACAATCTTCTACTAAACGCGTCAGCTACCACGTTCGCTCTTCCATGATGATATTGAATGGTATGGTCATAATCTTCAACAGCTCGAGCCAACGTCTTTGGCGTATTATACGTTTGTTTTAGGTAAAGAAATATTTAAGGGTTTTAGAAATGGGTTTTGTACTGGGGTCAATACAAAATTTGATTTCACGCTCTAGGGTAGGCTAGGAAGTCTTCAAGAATACGTCAAGAAATTTATTAACGATAGAAATATCATTCAAAACTGTGACTCTCATCCCAAGACTTGGATAACATTATCACATTGATATCTATAAACTTGTCACCGTTATTCACGACGTCCCCTACGGATATTCTAGCTTCGGTGTATTCCAAGACTTGGAAGTCGCCAGTGAAAGGCTCGAGGCTCTTTACTTATGGCTTGGTATGACAGTGATGGACTTTAGGGTTTGGTTGCTTGAATTCGTATAACAGGTTGGTTAGGAATATGAAAGCTAATAACCTTACGAAAAGCATGATGAGTAGTTAACCAATCAATTCCTAAAATCACATCAAGGGCAAGTATTTTCAAAGTGATAAGATCGACAGGTAATGTGAAAGTGTCGATTTGAATTAACAAGATTTATAAACAGTGGACGTACCAAAGGTTTCTACTAACGAAATTTCAACCAATAAATCAAAGTCTAACTTCTCTGGGGTCAAATTTAAACGTTGGGCGCAAGCAATAGATATAAAAGAATGGGTAGAACTGGTATCTAATAAGGTATAGACTTCGCAAAAATTTATAATTAAGTAACCCGTGCTAACTTCATTCGGGTTACTCATTTTTTGAGTAGTCACAAAAAACTCTCTCCCTGAACCACTGACATTGTTTTTGTCCGTATCCGCCTTTGGTGCCACCGTCCTAGCTGGACTTGACTTTGGTGCATGGCAAAATCAGGCTAGGTGACCTTCTTTTCCACAATTGTAACATGCTTTGGTCGCATCACGCACGTTTGAATTTGATGATATGTCCCCCCCTCGCATTTGAAAGCATACAATTGGTGGTCGTTCTCCTTCATTGAAAATGGGTGTTGGTGCTGATATCTTTCCATCGTTGTTGAACCTTCTCTTCTTGAAATTTCCACTCCTATTATCTTGGCCATGATTACCACCGAAGTGGTTACCATTCTTGGCATGATAGTTTCCCCCACGATGGTTATTATTTTTCCGATGGCCGTTGCCATTGGTACGATTATTATCGTGTTGTTGGTCATTGCCTTTTGGTTGTACTGACTCATTATCGCGCTCCAATAACTGAGACCTATTCAAAACATCTGAATATAAACAAAGTTTGTGAGAAATGAGGTATTAACGTATATCAAGTTTCAAACCTCTTAGAAACATTCGCGTCATTCGCTCCTCATTATCGACCAAATGGGATGCAAACCGGGATAACTCCACAAATTTAGCCTCGTATTGCGACACAGTCATATTATTTTGCTCCAACTTGATAAGCTCCACCTCCTTCATGTGATGAATACTTTCGGGAAAGTACTTGTCGTTGAATACTCTTGGAACTTCTCCCAAGACATCTTGAAGGCCGTCGGGTAGATGCGTTTCTGATTTCCACGAAGAATCGCCTCTTCACGCAACATAAAGGTGGCAAAGGGATTATTTTGCTCCTTGGAGTATCCCAAGACATCAAATATCTTGGTGATCCACTTTAACCACGTCTCCGCCTTAAGTGGTTCTGGCTTTCCCAAAAACTCTGGCGGTCCTAGCTCCTTGAACTACTTAGCAGTGACCATCCGAGAGTTGCCAGTGTTTTACCTGCATTTTGAATAGGAGTCTCTCTCACCTGATGTTGCATGAATTGCATAAAGCCTCTAATCATCCCATCATTCATCATTTCATCAGTGTTATTGTTTACTTGAAGATTATTGTCTTCCTGTTGTATATTATCCTGAGTATTAATCTCTGGTGACTCAACGGTCTCATGTGCTTCATTGCTTATCCCGACATTTTCAGATGCCATTTTCAAACACTGTCACAAAATAAGGGTTAATTGACATGTCAAATATTATCCCTATACTCTGACCTACCAATTAAATACCAAATAAACTTAGGTAGGTCATACTAGCGAAGGAATTCCCCATCTCTCCCCTTTTAGTTCTTGTCTCACATCTCAGCCAGGGATCATATCCCTAAGCTTTGATACCAACTATGATGCCCCCAAAACATGTATACATCACCCATCTTGAGTCGCCAGATACATGGTACATAAATTCAAATACAACTTAATTATACAACAGTCGTGTAAAATACGACAAAACATAGCTAAGAGTTTAAACAAGAATATTGTCATCTAGACAATATCCACAGTCAATGGAGTCCTCAATACAATTATTATCACATTATTTCGTAGAATAGTGAGGACTACTAAAGCCATTTATCCTGGACCATCACCCCATTACCCGACTCGTCCCAGCTATATTCTCATTTCCTGAAGAGAATAATGAAAGAAAGGGTGAGCTCAACTAGCCCAGTAAGAAATATTATGACTAAGATAATGCAGAATAAATTATCCTTAGCCTTCAACAGTATAACAACTGATAGAATACAATAGACAACAAGTTTTAGACCAACAACTGCAGCGGAATAAGCAATCCATTAGAAGAGTCAAGTAGAGCATAAAATCTACTATATTCTATGATTTAAAAAAGTTTTTCATCAACTTAATCGCTGAGACTCAGCTTAATAAATAAACCACATCATCGAATCATCCCTGCACCACGGCCAAGGATATTCATGTAATCATCAATGGTCATGATTATACCGATTAATCCCTGGTCATAATCATACCAACAACTGTCCATCAATGAACTACAGGCCAATGAGGACTTTTACCACATCAATCGTTACATTACGGTCATGATTATACCGAATAAACCCTGGTCATAATCATACCAAGTCCATCTATGCACGTAAGCCAAAGATGACTTTCATCACAATATAAACACGAGGATGATGACAATGACATAATAATTCAATAAAACAAGTTCAAGGATAAATTTTAAAGATTTATAATTTAATTTATCCTGAAATCAATAACGTCCAAATTGTCAACATGATACTGCTTTGTAGAGTAAAATTCAAAAATAATATTCATGTTCCAAAAATAATTTAGACATAAAAGAAATATATTTTTCGGGTGAATAATACCCCGTGAATAGTACTTCGGGAATAGTACGCCGTGAAAAGTACCCCGCCATGAAAAGTGTCCCGAATACCCAAGTGAATGATACTTGAGTGAACAGTAATCGGGTGAATAGTAACCCGTGAATAGTACTCCGGCACGAAAAGTACGTCGAATACCCGAGTGAATAATACTAGAGTGAATAGTAATCGGGTGAATAGTAACCTATGAATAGTAACTCATAATAGAAAAATACCAAAGAAAATGATATTGCATGACGAGTACATAAGAAATGATATCTCATACGAGTATAATAGAATATACGAAACTGCAAATGGATTTTCACCATTATCACGATAATCCACGTAAGCGGATCATTTCCATAATTTAATAAAGAATGAATCGAAGGATCATTCACCATGCATGCGGTAATCCACATGTATAAAAGTTATTCCAACAAAATAATAAAGAATGTAATAACGTAAGAATTCACCAGCGTGCATAATCCGTGACATACATGTTATTCAATGTAATAATAAAGAATGGAACCAGTCATTCGTAACGCATGCATGCGACGAGGATATTACAATGTAATAATAAAATGGAATAACAACAGAATTCACAAGGTATGCGATAGACTGCACATACAGGATATTCCAACAGATTAATAAAGAATGGAATAACAGAAGAATTTCACCATGAATGCGGTACTTCGCATAGACATATTATTCCAACATAATAATAAAGATTGGAATAATAACCCTTATGAGTATTGAAAGAAAATAACTCTCTTCATGGATACGAAAGAATAATACTATTTACCTCAAAAGAAGACCGGATACTAGAATAGTGAGGTAGTAGACCTCTCTTCTTCTTTCTCTCTATAATTTCTCTCTATAATAATTGCTTTATAGCTTTAGTGAATTGGTGAGAAATGAAGGAAGAATGAGCTTCTATTTATAGGAAAATATAGTTTCGATAATTACACGTTTTGGGGCTCGAAATATTATAGTATAATACCTTCCTCTTTTTCTTCATTTTTAATTTAGTCCTGGAAGTATTATCAAACTTTGCACCACCTCCCTAATAGTAAATAATGTGAATCAATAGTTATAATCATGTGAAAATACGAATTACAGTATAGTACCTCCATCTATACCTCCATTTTTAACTTAGTCATGCAAGTATTATCAATCTTGCATCAACTCCCCTAATAGTAAATGAATGGGAATCAATAGTACACATATGTGAACAAATAGTTATAATCATGTGAATCAATAGCAATTATTTTCTCATTTATTCGGTTAATTACCCGATTGGTCAATATAACCTCCAGACATCAATTATTATCGAAATAAATGTCAATTTTCACTAACACTAATAATTCCAACACAATGGAACTATCAATTTCATCTTTAATTAACATGAACCTATTTATCATTAATAATATAATTCACAATATTTAACAACCAGGTCGTTCCCAGGAAAGGGAGGGCTTTCCGATAAGGATTTCTCCTTATTGGCGCGCAATTAGGTGACCAAACCTCTTCTTGACAAAACTTTTAGACATTGTCAATATTGCAAATAATAATATGAATAACTTTGTAGTCTCAATTATTGATTTAATAATATTACATATTATGCAAATGATACTGTGACAATAATTGAATCAATAATATGAGGGGAGAAGGCCCAAAATTGCCCCCGACGTTTACCGCAATATCTACCGAGCACCCTATACTTTTTTTTGTACAAAAATACCCTTAACGTTACACTTTTTTGGTCATCCGTGCCCCTACCGTTAAAAAAAGACAAACGTGGTTAAAATTTCGCTGACGTGGTAGAAACTTGGAGGCTTAAAGGGAGAAGGTTCAAAAATGCCCCTGACACATATAAATATGTCATTTAATCAAAACAAAAAATAAAAAAATTCAAAATAAAAAAAACATAACATATTTACATCATTTAATCAAAACACTAAAATTCAAATTATTTTGTTAACTAATTAAAACAACTAATTAAATTAATTTTTTTAAAAAAACGTTAATTTTTCGATATTAAAAATGTTAATATTTTTAAAGACATTGATTTCATTTAGTAGACAAAAATGAAAAAGAGAAAAGCGGATACTTAATTTAAGAAAGTTTACATATAATATATATATATATATATATATATATATATATATATATATATATATATATATATATGTATGTATTATTTTTTGTTTCAAAATATAAGCATTAATAAAGACTTTTAAAAAAATTATTTTAGAGACATTTTAAATTAGAAACCGATATCATTATTTTTGAACAATAAATGTCCTAGTAAATAATACTAATACTTTTATATAATTTATAATATGTATTGTTGTATTACTAAGAATTAATTAAGTATATTCATAATAATTTGACATTAAAATAATTTTGGTATTTTTTTTAATTTTGCATTTTAGAATGCGAGAAAATAGTAATATTTTTACTTGGCAATTAACGTGAAAAAAGTGAAAGTAATATTATTTTACTAATAATAAAATAATTAATTATTTTGAATAAGTTGTATTTTTACTAAATAATATTATAATTATTTTGAATTAGTTCTATTTTTACTAAATAATATTATTTTACTAAATAACGTTATTCAAAATAATTAATATTATTCAAAATAATATTATTTTACTAAATAACGTTAATTATTTTGAATAACGTTATACATTATTTTACTAAATAACGTTAATTATTTGAATTAGTTATATTTTGAATATTTTTAAAATTCAACTAAATAATATTTTTAAAATTCAACTAATTATATCATCAAAAAATATTAACATTTTTAATATATCAACTAATATTAAAAATATTAATGTTTTTACTATCAACAAATATTAATAAAATATTAATGTTTCTTAATATTAAAAATAATAACATTTTTTAATATCAAAAATTAACATTTTTAAAAAAAATTTAATTTAATTAGTTGTTTTAATTAGTTAACAAAATAATTTGAATTTTAGTATTTTGATTAAATGATGTAAATATGTTATGTTTTTTTTATTTGGAATTTTTTTATTTTTTGTTTTGATTAAATGACATATTTATATATGTCGGGGCATTTTGAACATTCTCCTTTAAGCTCCATGTTTTACGCTTTACGTCGGTGAAAATTTTAACCTCGTTTGTCTTTTTTTTACAGCAGGGGCACGGATGACCCAAAAAGTGTAACGTTAAGGGTATTTTTGGACAAAAAAAAAGTATAGGGTGCTCGGTAGACATCGCGGTAAACTTCAGGGGCAATTTTGGACCTTCTCCTATAATATGAGAGATATGATGCAGCAATTACTGTAGCAATAATTGAGTATAACTGAGTGACTTCTCATGTAAGCATATTAGCTTGTTATTTGATGGTTGTTATTAGTTTATAACAGGTGTACGTTTATATTTGTAAATGAACAGGGAAATTTTGAAATTATAAAAAAAAAATTCAAAATATATACAGTCATTGCCGACGGGGGTAATGGCAACGACACTGACGTCGCCAATGACATACAACGACACACGTCATCTAAAGTCATTGCCGACGACCATAAAAGTCATTATCGATGGCCACGCCGTCGGGAATGAGGTCCTTATTTATAAACTTTGTAAAGTCTTTCTGATCGCGGCCTTAAAATCCGCTTATAACCGTCATGCTTAATGACAATGGACCATCGCTAATGATAATGGTCTTAGAAGGTCGATGATGGCAAGGGGCGACGACCTCTAGGGTGACGGGCGTATCGACGACATCTGCCGTCGCCACTGACGTCACTGCCGACGGCACGATAGTCATAGGCGACGGCTGTGGCCTTCGACAATGCTATGTTTTTTTTGTAGTGGTTTGCGACTATGCAACCACGCATATTACTATACTATTACTACCGGGTAGTTCAACAGTTTTAATGGTAACACTTTTGTCGTTATTTTTATAAAAAGATAATTCTGTCATTTTCTATCTACGACAATACTTCCATTGTGGGGTCCACCAATGATTGTGTCGTCGTACGAATATTTCATGTTAAAACGAATATTCCTCGACTAATCAAATATTATATAACAACTTTCTTACTTTGCAAAATTTTTAAATATTACCCACAACTATAACATTATATCAAATCCACACCATAATATTCAAAAAAATATTTCGAGAAATTTAAATCTTTATGCATAAAATTTGGGGTCTCACAGAATCCGGATGTGAAAATAGACCGGATTTCGGGGTGTTACAACTCACATACTACAGAGTATAGAAGAAAATATTATTCCTTATGAATATTGAATAAAAATAGAATCCCTTACGACTGTTGAACGAAAATAATATTCCTTATGAATATCAAACGAAGATAATATTCCTTACGAATATTAAATGAAGATAATATTTCTTGCGAATATTGAACGAAATAAAATTCTTAAGAATACGAAAAATAATATCGTAAGCGAATATAAAATAAATTATACCCCTTACCTCAGAAGAAGACTGGATACTGGAATAGTGAGGTAGCAGACTTCTCTTCTTCTTTTTCTCTATAGATTCTCTCTCTATACTTCTTTATCTATAATTTCTCTTGTGAGTTATAGTGAATTGGTGAAAATGAAAGAAGAATGAGCTTCTATTTATAGAAAAATATAGTTTTGATAATTGCACGTTTTGGGGCTTGAAATATTACAGTATAATACCTTCATCTTTTCCTTCATTTTTAATTTAGTCCTGCAAGTATTATCAAACTTGCACCACCTCCCTTAATAGTACATCATGTGAATCAATAGTACATTCATGTGAATCAATAGTTCTATACATTTGAAAAAAATTGTTACAGTATAATACCTTCATCTATACCTCCATTTTTAATTTAGTCATGCAAGTATTATCAACCTTGCACCACCTCCCCTAATAGTACATGTATGTGAATCAATAGTACACACATGTGAATAAATAGTTATAAGCATGTGAATTAATAGCAATTAATTGCTTATTTATCTGATTAATTACCCGATTGGTCAATATAACCTCCAGACATCCATTATTATCGAAATAGATGTCGATTTCCACTAACACTAATAATCCCAACACAATGAAAATATCAATTTTATCTTTAATCAACACGAACTTATTCATTATTATTATTATAACTCATAATATTTAATAATCAGATAATTCCCAGGAAAGAGGGGGCTTTCCGATAAGGATTTCTCCCTATTGGCGCGCAATTAGGTGACCAAATCTCTCCTTGACAGAACTTTCTAGACATTGTCAATATTGTAAATAATAATATGAATAACTTTGTTGTCTCAATTATTGATTTAATAATATAAAATATTATGCAGATGATACTGAGACAATAATTGAATCAATAATATGAGAGATATTATGCAGCAATTACTGTAGCAATAATTAAGTATAACTGAGTGACTTCTCACGTAAGCATCAATAATCAATATCGTGGTGCTCTTATGCAATTCACGCCGTACATTGTACTTTTATCACCGGGTAGTTCAACAGTTTAACGGTAAAACTTTATTTGTTATTTTTATAAAAAGATATTTATGTCATTTTCTAACTAAGACAATACTTTTATTATGGGGCCCACCAATGATTGTTTCGTCGCACGAATATTCCCCGACAAAAAGAATATTCCTCGACCAAACGAATATTTTATGACAACTTGCTTACTTTACAAAATTTTAACTACCACCCTTAAATTTAACATTTTATCAATTTAACCATTTACTAAATAAAATAATAATTATAAGAAAATTGAATACTTTCATTTCATAAAATTCGGGGTCTTACAATTACTGTGTGTAGGGCTAAGGAAAAATAACGTATTATTTTTCCCATACAGTTTCTCTCTAAGTATTCTCTCTAGTATTTCCAAGCTTCCATCAATAGGCTTGAGTGTACTTGGTGTGAACACTTAATTAGTTCATTCGCATTGATTGCTTGTAACTACTATATATTGACGAGAAATAAGAAGGATCGTAATAGATGTGTTCGTGGTGTGGCTTATAGATTTGGTATTCGGTTCAACCGCTTCCGCTTCGTAGATACTTACTGATTCATATATAAGTATTTATGTGTTCGTTTCTACATAAAATTCTAACATTGGTATCAGAGCCATGCTATGCCTGATCTCGCATAAATATTCTGTCATTATTTTGTTTTTTGCATATAAAGCTTGTAATAGGACATTAATGGCATAATATGCTAGAGTACATATTAAAGGCTGATAATACAATATAATTTAGTCTATATGCGTGTTTAGACACCTGCAAAATTTCGTTGCAATCAGATTTGTATTTTGAGAGAAAATGCGAACCCTAATTATTATTTATGTTTTTTCTAAATAAAAATATGTTTTTCTACAGAAGTCAAATGTATATTTTCGTTACATATTAAAATAGTACATCTCACCACGATTCCAGAAATATTAAGTTTGTATTTTTTGGACATCTGTAGAATTAATTATGATTTTTTGGAAAAAGGGCACCAAACTTTAATTGTGCTTCTGGTCTGTTGAGGAAGAAGATGAAGCTGACATCAGCGTCAGCACGTTAGCGCGTTAGCGTCAACGCATCAGCTGACGCATGGGGGCCACATTCCTATTTAAAGAAAAAAGGCAGTGTACGTGGGGTCCACGCGCCACCTTCTGGATATTTTTTTTGAATTTTTTTTACAGAAAAATTGTTTTTATTTTCTGGTCACTTTAATTATTTTTCTAAATTTTTCCATCACTGAAAAATATTTTTTAAAATTGTTTGTAGCTATTAAAAGTGCTTTAAAAATTGTCCAGAATTTTTTTTGGGGCCAAATTTTTTCGTGTGATTTCATAGGCATGTTTACAAGCTCTCCACTTATTGGCGTTAAGAATTGGATTGTATTAGTATCTTAAATTATTTTACTATCAATTATTATTTATTTGAAAAATAATTGCATGAAATAGTAAAATATTTTCAAAAAATCCAGAAAAACTACAGCATTAAATTTTCATATATACATATTGTTAGAAAAATATTTGCTCAATTTTGAGTAACATTGAATATTATTTCACATTTATTTTTGTATATTTATGTGTAAATATTATGTTTATTGCACATATTTGTTGCGTTCGTACCCTTAGGACTTGACCAAATACATCCAGCTTCTTAGAGGGAGCTGTGGTGGGTCCATTCATGCACACCCCTTATTTGTTATTGCATGGTGCTTTGAATGGACTAAAAAGGATTGATATTTAATTGTTTTTGGAGACGGGCTCTCACTTTGTGATAAAGACCTGAGATAAAATAATTATGAGAAGATAAGTGTAGCATTCCCATTTTTATTATTAGATTGATGTAGTAGGAATCTTTGATGTAAATTTTGGCATTGATGTATTTATATCGAAGCCTTGTAAGGGAATATAATTTTGCACTTGTTCTTCAATTAATTGATTTTATCTCCCAAAGAACAATTAAATTATCAATAGGGGTTTTTGATTCATAAACCCGTCTTTATTTTTTTTTGTAATGGGCTATTTAGATTTTGTCTATGAAATAAAATTAATCACAATTATTTATTTTATGACATGGAATGATGATTATGAGCTTAACGATTTTTTGATTTCTATCCATAGACTAAATAATTGTGATTACTTAGGATTTAATGATAAAATTATTATGTGTGCTAGTATTCATATTTTGTGCAACCTTATTGTAGTGAAATGGCCTCTAAAAATGTGATTGATGGCCTTAACAAAGGTGAAAAATTGGATGATAAAAATTATTACCTTTGGTCGAAAAAAATTCAATATCTGCTTAATGAGTTAGGTGTGCTTGAAACTTTAACTACCACTATGCAATTGCCTGAGGAGGGCACCACTGTTCATCACCGTCGAGACAAACAAACCTACGATGAATGGTGTTAGTTCCCGGAGGCACAATGGTTATCTAGAAGGGGAGGGGGGGGGGTTGAATAGATATTTAAAATTCCTTTTGTTTTACTTTGTTAGTTTTGATAATGAATAAAACACAGCGGAATTAGGATTTGTTTGATCTCCCTTTTTAGATATAGTCAGTTAATGAGAGTGAGGTAGTTATAACAGTTATAACAGTTATAGTCCACTCTTATACTCCTCGAGTAGGAAATCCACTAAGGATGTCTTTTACACTTTCTGAGTCTCACAGATTCCTTCTAGACCAGCAGTCTAGGAACTTCTTAGTTCACTCTTGAACTATTCAAGTCCAGCAGACTTGGTTCTTCACAGTTCACTTTAGAACTCTTCAAGTCCTTCTGACTTGAATCTTCTTACTTCACTTGATTGGTAGTTGTTGAGATCTTGATTGGTGCTACTCAGTTGCAGTTAAGCTCTTGCTCGAAAGAACTGGGTAGCTGAGCAAGCTTTCTCTTTTTCTCAGATCGTAGAGTTGAGCGTTGAATGTTCTCTTTTGTTTTGTTCAATGCTTGCCTTTTTACTATACATTCTTTAGGTTTGATAATATTAAAAGCTTAGACCAACCTAACAATTTTGATCTATCACTAAGTCCTTGTAATATATTCGTCGAAGGACTTTACATATAATTATGAGCATTTACTTTAAACAAAATCGAGTTTCCCAAAAAAATTTTACAAACAAGGAGATTTGTTATCGGATTCATTAGGTTTGTAATATTCATAAAGCAATCAAATTGCATAAAAATAAGCGTGGAAAAATTAGTTTAAAAATTAAGCGGAAAGATAAGCGAAAGATAAAGAATAAATCATACCCTTGAAGATCGAGCTTCCTCGAAGTACAAGTTCACCTCAAATCCTTTCGCGTTCGACTTGAATCCACCGGGTTTGGTTCCTTCCTTTGATCGGCGTTAGCCTCCCAAATGTTTGGCCTCTCAGAGGTGATCCACCGAGGAAGAAGAAAATTCAAGAAGAAGGGTGTGGTTGGCTAAACCCTAGTTTTTCTATCTCTATAGAAAAGGTGTACTCTCCAACAATTGGAATTATTACGTATGTTGAAAAAAATCAACAACCCATACCACCCGTAATAAGACTCCTCTTATTTATAGATGTGGACAACCCACCTTAACAATTAAGGAATTGGGTTTTATTTAATTAATTAATTCTTTTAATTAATTAAGCTCCCTAATCTTATTAGGGATAATTAATTAAACTCCTTTAACTAATTTTCCTTCCTAATCAATTAGGAATAAATGAAGTACTTATATTAAATTAATTCCTAAACTCTTTTAGAAATTAAAATAATAATAATTGTAATAATATTAATAAGACTCCTCTTATTAATTTATATTTAATATTTCTAAAATATTAAATAATAAATATTAAGCTATTTAATTTATTCTATCACCATAGATTAAATTAAATATACTTAATATATTATTACGATTATGCCATTAACTTCTTAAATAATTATTCTTCCTTTTATGGTGTGACCCTTTAGGTTCTCCATATTAATAGGTTGTGAATAAATCAATTAGAACAATTCTAATCTTATTTAAATAAATAAATTAAACAATTAATTTATTTAAATAAATAATATTTATATTCTGATAGGGATAAGCCTCCTAGCGATCGGCGACTTTCCGGATAATATAGATTTCAACATTAATCATAAAAGAACCTTTGAGTAAATAGTTTAAAATACAATTCAATCCTTCCACCATCTGATGTCCCGATTAAATATAAGGCATGGAATTCTTTGTCAAGTCTTATTTTATTTAATTATATGTATTTCGATCTTAAATGCACTGACTCAAATAATGCAAATTAGAAACTCCTTTCTAATTTCATTACGCCTTAACCGAGGACTCTTTGGGTTGTCATTTATCGAATCACATAGGACATTTCTCTTCTTTTATTAGAAGTGGTAGATTCTTTATTGATCATACATTATCTCCGTATACTGACTTATTATACCCAAGCATACCCTTTGATATACCCCTAAGGGTCTTAAGGAATAAGTCAAAGTATAACTCATCATACACGAGATACTATGATGATCTCAAGTCAAGGATCACTTGTCTTTACTATCACTCTGAGGAATTCCTATTGACGAGGCAAATAAAACTCCATTAGGTATTCCTTAGCGAGCCACGTTCGGTGAACTTATTCTCTAATAAGCACCTACATACTTGCTTTAGTGTCTCCACACAAATGATCGTGAGATCAATCATCCTCATCGATGAGAGCAAACAGCGTATGTACCAATCTATCGGATTCACTAATCCCCGATTTAGTAATCAATGATTGGGAACTATTTTAGTTTTAAGCTTTCTAAGAATTTAGATCTCATTAGAATGATCATCATCATTATTCTAAAAGCATTGCTTAAAACTATGGGTTTATCACATATTATAAAACGACATCATGTAGATAATTAAAAGCCTTTAATAAATTAATACTTTTTATTAATAAATGAATAAGATTATTACAAAGTATATGCTTTATCATCAAACATGATTGGCTTGTATGCATACTACTTTCAATCTCCCACTTGCACTAAAAGCCGATCGTCGTGGTAACTCATACTCTCTTCTTCTCTAAGTGGCGATTATCCTGCTTTGTTGGATAAGCTTTAGTTAATGGATATGTAATGTTGTTCATGAGAGTCCACTATCTCTATAGTGATTTCCCATCTTTCGATGATTCTAATAATCAAATGAAAGTGCCCTGACACATGTTTAGATCCAAGATGAGACTTAGGAACTATTCCTAGTTACGTAATGAACTTTTAATCCAAACAATCAACTTGCGACTTCATTTATAGCTATATACTTTGTCTTTATCACTAAACCAGTGACTCTTTCTTTGTTTGGAACCTTTCGATTTCTTTGCACCTTTTTGGTAACACTTTACCTTAAAGTGGATTTTTTACGTCATCTTAGTGCATCTGAAAAAACTGAGTGCTGTTAAGCCCTCTAGTTTTAATTTTAGACCCACCATGAATATGATCACATCCTTAGTCTTGGGTTAAGAACTTTAAGATGTTTTCAACGTCTCGCAGTGAACTTCTCCGAATATGATGATCGACATCGGGTCTCGTATATTTCATTGCATACATGATTGTCATTCATGCGACCTCTCTTTTTGGAGTCTATGGGGACTATTAAAGAGATACACTCCATAGCTCATCAACATGAGACATCTCTTGGAGTTTGCCATGCTAAGCGACTTTAGCATCAAATGAATATCGTTCCTTGGGTTAAGTCGAGCATCCTCTTAAATCTATCTATATAGATTTATATCCCCAATTAAGATACTCTTCCCAAATCATTCATGGAGGAATGTTTGACAACTTTATCTTTCTTGATTGTAGCATTGGTATGTTATTCCTCATCAAGTAGTATATCAACATATAATATACTAGAATTTTTCATGCTCCCTTGACCCTTTTGTACACACTAGGTTCATTCTTATTTTGATAAAATCAAACTAGAAGTCTTACCTCATCGAATGTAACTGAGAAACTGGATCATCATCTTGAGTGTCTACATGATGTGTACCTCATCATCATCATCCATGATGAATCCATACCTCTAGGTATCTTTGGTACTATTCGATTCTGATTCGATTTTGATTGGTTGTAATACAATAGGTCTATCTATAGGTTCCTCTTATTTGACTTATAGTGTTTTGTGGTTCTTGAACTCTTCAAGATCTATTATCCTCCACTAGCCCCTTGATGATAAACACCTTTATCTTAGAAGGAAGCGTGTTTCATAATAAACACCTTTTGCTAAGTAGGATTATAGAACATATACCTAAACTTACTTTAGGATGTCCCACAAAATGTACTTATAAAATCTTGTCCCAAGCTTATCCTTTTGAAACCTTTTCACATAAGTTGGACAACCCCTTATCTTAACATACTTAAGATTAGGAATCCTCCACATCCATAACTTTTATGGAGTCTTGGGGTTGGATTTTGAGGTTACCTTTTCGTGAATATCTGACCATTTCTAGGACATGATCCTAGAAGGATCTTTGGAATGTCGGTAAAATCATTATGGACCGCACCATGTCCAACAAGAGTACGATTTTTCCTTTCGGATACATAAATCAATTATTTACGTATCGGGAGGCGTCCATTATAGAGAAAACCATTTGAGATGATCTAGAAACTTATTGCACAAGTATTTATTCCTTGATCTAATCAAAGAATCTTAATACTTTGCGATTTGTTTCACTTACGAATTCTTTGAACCTTTTGAATAATTCACACTTGTATTCAACAAATACACACATTCGACTCTTTGAATGATCATCTCCTTTTCTTATATTATTTTGTTCAATTTATAAAATTATTTTTCACGTAAGTCAGTATACAAAATTTATTAAGTAATATTCGGTTCTATAAAAAACATTATTATTATAAATAGAACAACAATTGTTCTTAATTATAATACCAAAAATTTTATTGTCCAATGATAAAATGGAAATAATATTTTTAACAAGAGCTGGAATCTGATAACAACTTATTGACTTAATAGATTTTTCCGTAGGCATTGCTAAACTATAAGTTTTTATGGCTAATGTGGTGACCTTTGCTACATTTCCCACACATAGGATTACTTATATTTGTTTAGCTTTCTACTTTACCTTGGTCCTTCATAAATCTATATTTATGATAACCAAAGTCGGTATCAATACCCAGTAGAACCTTGACTTAAAGAAAATTTTATTTAAATCATGAACAAAATTGTGTATTATGTAGAAACTTCACTAAGCTTCTTTGGTTAGCCTCTGCAAGATGCTTCATGGTTTCTTTCGAGTGTCGGGCTTATTGCGGTGGAAGCAAACTCCTTTCTATATCAAGTATCAGTTTTGTTCTTATTATCCTTTGTTTATGCCTTTCTATTTACCTTCTTTGAATCGTTCTTCTTTTCGGAAGATCCTTTGGCCCCTACCGGTAAGACTTGGTCTTTCTTGGTTGGAAAGTGACTCTCGACATTTTTCAATATGTTAAGCAAATCGGTGAGGCGATATCTAGCTTATTCATATGAAAATTCACAACAATTATGAAAGAAGTCGGGGTGAGTGCGAGATCAAATCTTGGCTCAACTCTCCATCCATGACAAAACCGGTTGTCTAATTGATCAATCAAATTGATTATGTTAAGAACTTTTTTATACATCTTTATAGTGCCATTGGCCATTCTAGATCGGAAGAGCTCCTTAGATATCGATATCTATCGGTCCTACTTTCCTCACCATCGACTACTTGATGTGCGGGAATATAGTAGAAGCATCCATAGTTTCATCTTGTATTTGAAGCTCGTTACTCGTGGATCGAGCATGATGCGTTGAGCCAAGCGTGCATCATCTTGCCACTTTCTAAAAGTAGTGATCTCTTCCTCGAGGAGGCATTATGCGCAACCATTGCGAGGATAGGCGTATTAAGGACATAAGATAGCTTTTTTTATGAGAACTATTCTCAAATTCCTTAACCAATCAGATTTAATTGGTTTGATTAATTTAGCATCTAATATGCTTGCGATGATAGTAATTTTAGACATTGTAAAATTACGTAAATGAATTTGTAATTAACAACATTTTAACATACATTCTTTTATTAATTACCAAAATAAATTAGGTCTTGTTTTAAATTGGTATCTCCCACTATTTTCTTCAAACTATATTACCCTCACTTATATAGTTGGCAAAATCTAATTAAAGATTTGCTAGTGAGAATAAGGATCCCATTTCAAATGTATATAGCCTTGTGGTGACCTGACAAACTATATATAAATAAATAGGTGAACAACTTTTGTCGATTACATCAACTATCTGACTCCTTTTATTTTGCCTCTTAGATTATTTTGATCAGTGGTGGCACATCAGAATCAAAATTATCAAGTTAAGTCGAACTAGCACTCCGTATATTCAAAAAAAAAAAATATCATCCTTGTGGTGACACAACAAAACAATATTGTTCAATTTTCTTTATAAGCATCAAATGTGATAAATTAACATCTTAAATACTTAATACTTGCCTTGTGGTGACACAACAAACTCATATTAAATATTTAATACTCTATTAATTTTATCATGCTAGAAAGCGACGTTCGATATTCAAATATCTTTGAGCGCTTAGGACTTAATATAAAAAATTGAGGGGTTTGTTATTAATTTGTCTCATCTTGTTTTAGCGGCATGCGTGCATATATATATATAAAATACGCGTCGTATTAATGAACATCGAAGCATGTTTGCATATATATATATATATATATAGTATAAGCATGCACATATAGAATACTATATTCTACGGATTGATTATGGACTTTTATTCTAGTTTGGTTCACTAGAGCCACCAAGTGAAAAAAAAAAGGTCAAACCCCCAGGGGTGAGAAATAATATTTAAATATAACTATTACATTTAAAACGGGCTCCATTACAAAGCAGGTCTTGCGCTCCTTGCTCCTTGATCTCAATTCTTCAAAATTAATTCTAACTATTCTATTACAAAACTATTTAAAATAAATAGAAACCTTGATCGTGATCGAGGGAAATGCATAGGAGGAGATAGAATTTACATTAAGAAAAATTAGAAGGCAATCTGTGAGACCCCATTTAATAAAACCCATACATTCGTGCATCAACTAAAATAAAATCGATCACATTAATTGATAGTCCATAATCAATCCCATTTATTATCATACACATCACCATATGCATCGATAAATAACATTCATCTCATGAATAATAAACATTTAATATATATATTGATATCATTTAATGGGCAAATTTAGTTAGTATAAAATCTAATTTTGAATTAAAATAAACTCCTTTATTTTAATCAAATTTAAATCAAAATAAAACTATTTTATTTTAATTTATCAATTTTGAATAAAATAAACTATTTTATTTTAATCAAAATCTTTAATCAAAATAAACTCCTTTATTTTAATTAATTATGGAATCAATTCCATGTAATAAAAAAAAATCTTTAATTAAAATAAACTCTTTTATTTTAATTAATTATAGAATCAATTCAAAAAAAAAAAAAATCTTTTATTAAAGAAACACGGATTATTCTTTCTTATTCACAAATAAACTCCTTTATTTTGAATAATATGAAATCTTATTTCATATTTAAATAAACTCCTTTATTTAAAGAAAAATGGATTTTTTTTCATTATTCACAAATAAACTCTCTTTATTTTGAATAATATGAAATCTTAAATCTCTTTATTTCATATCTAAATAAACTCTCTTTATTTAAGAAAAAGAATCAATTTCAACTCCAATTAGTTATCATGGAATCCAATTCCAACTCTAATTAGTTAGCATGAAATTTAATTTTAAAATTAAAATAAACCTTTTATTTTAATATTAAAATAAACCTTTTATTTTAAAATTAAAATAAACATTTTATTTTAATTATAAAATAATTAATAATATAATATATATATATATATATATATATATATATATATATATATATATATATATATATATATATATATATAAAAAATTTATTTATATAAATTATGCATCGATTTCCGTGCAGCATATATATATATATAAGTAATCATTATATAATCATTAGATTATGATTAATCTGTTCTTGATTTCCGTGATAATTATTAGCAATCATTAGATTATCATGTCATGCAATGATTGCTAATTATTAATCTATCCTTGTTTTCCGTGCGATTTATATGACTGGTCTCGATTTCCGTGTATGCATAGAAAACCGGATTTGGCATACCAATCATTAATCAATCATGCCCCTTAATTTCCGTGCATGACAAGTCCACCAATTATCAGCCAATCATCAGCCATGATTAGCCATGATTTCCGCGCCCCTTGAATTCCGTGCCCAGCAGATTCAAATGATTAGCCAATCATCAGCCATCATTAACAATCATCATCATGATTGCTGCTGATCATGCACGGCACGTGTTTTTTTTTTTTTTTTTTTTTTTTTAAATTTTATCTGATAAAATTATGCCCAATTAAATTATTCTAAACACATATCGATAATATATAAATTAAAACAATTAATAATTAGCATAAAGGTTTGGCTACGATGCCCTTTATTAGGTTTGTAATATTATTAAGCATGATCAAATTGCATAAAAAAAGCTTGAGCGTGTAAAAATCGAGTTTAAAATTTTACAAACCATATACGGATCATCCTTTATGCGCAATTATTAATTAAGCGAAAAGATAAAGAATAAATCATACCCTTGAAGATCGAGCTTCCTAAGTACAAGTTCACCTCAAATCCTTTTCGCGTTCGATCTTGAATCCACCGGGTTTGGTTCCTTCCTTTGATCGGCGTTAGCCACCCAAATGTTTGGCCTCTAGAGGTGATCCACGAGGAAGAAGAAAATTGAAGAAGAAGGGTGGTTGGCTAAACCCTAGTTTTTCTATCTACATAGAAAAGTGTGTCTCTCTCAACAATTGGAATTATTACGTATGTTGAAAAATCAATCAACCCATACCACCCATAATAAGACTCCTCTTATTTATAGATGTGGGCAACCCACCTTAACAATTAAGGAATTGGGTTTTATTTAATTAATTAATTCTTTTAATTAATTAAGCTCCCTAATCTTATTAGGGATAATTAATTAAACTCCTTTAACTAATTTTCCTTCCTAATCAATTAGGAATAAATGAAATACTTATATTAAATTAATTCCTAAACTCTTTTAGAAATTAAAATAATAATAATTGTAATAATATTAATAAGACTCCTCTTATTAATTTATATTTAATATTTCTAAAATATTAAATAATAAATATTAAGCTATTTAATTTATTCTATCACCATAGATTAAATTAAATATATAACTTTATATTATTACGATTATGCCATTAACTTCTTAAATAATTATTCTTCCTTTTATGGTGTGACCCTTTAGGTTTCTCCGTATTATTAATAGGTTGTGAATAAATCAATTAGAACAATTCTAATCTTATTTAAATAAATAAATTAAACAATTAATTTATTTAAATAAATAATATTTATTCTCTGATAGGGATAAGCCTCCTAGCGATCAGCGACTTTCCGGATAATATAGATTTCAACATTAATCATAAAAGAACCTTTGAGTAAATAATTCTGCAAATGCAATTCAATCCTTCCACCATCTGATGTCCCGATTAAATATAAGGCATGGAATTCTTTGTCAAGTCTTATTTTATTTAATTATATGTATTTCGATCTTAAATGCCTGACTCAAATAATGCAAATTAGAAACTCCTTTCTAATTTCATTACGCCTTAACCCGAGGACTCTTTGGGTTGTCATTTATCGAATCACATAGGACATTTCTCTTCTTTTATTAGAAGTGGTAGATTCTTTATTGATCATACATTATCTCCATATACTGACTTATTATACCCAAGCATACCCTTTGATATACCCTAAGGGTCTTAAGGAATAAGTCAAAGTATAACTCATCATACGAGATCTTATGATGATCTCAAGTCGAGGATCACTTGTACTACTATCACTCTGAGAATTCCTATTGACGGCAAATAAAACTCCATTAGGTATTCCTTAGCGAGCCACGTTCGGTGAACTTATTCTCTAATAAGCACCTACATACTTGCTTTAGTGTCTCCACACAAATGATCGTGAGATCAATCATCCTCATCGATGAGCAATGAGCAGCGTATGTACCGATCTATCAGGATTCACTAATCCCCGATTTAGTAATCGATGATTGGGAACTATTTTAGTTTTAAGCTTTCTAAAATTTAGATCTCATTAGAATGATCATCATCATTATTCTAAAAGCATTGCTTAAAACTATGGGTTTATCACATATTATAAAAATGACATCGTGTAGATAATTAAAAGCCTTTAATAAATTAATACTTTTTATTAATAAATGAATAAGATTTGCTTTATCAAAGTATATGCTTTATCATCAAACATGATTGGCTTGTAGAAATGGGGTCCTAATTACATTTATTATCACACTATTTCACATAATAGTGAGGACTACTAATGCACCATCTAGGACCATCACTCTGTTCACCGACTAGTCCCATCTACGTTCTCATTTCCTGAAGAGAACAATGAAAGCAAAAGGGTGAGCTCAACTAGCCCAGTAAGAAATATTATGACTAAGATAATGCAGAATAAGTTATCATTAGCCTTCAACAGTATAACAACTGATAGAATATAATAGACAACAAGTTTTAGATCAAAAACTGCAGCGAAATAAGCAATCCATTAGAAGAGTCAAGTAAAGTATAAAATCTACTATCTTCTATGATTTAAAAAGTTTTTCATCAACTTTATCGTTGAGACTCAGCTTAATAAATAAAATCGAATCATCCCTGCTCCACGGCCAAGGATATTCATGTAATCATCAATGGTCATGACTATAACGAATAATCCCTGGTCATAATCATACCAACAACTGTCCACCAATGAACTACAGGCCAATGAGGACTTTTACCACATCATTCATCACATTACGGTCATGATTATACCGAATAATCCCTGGTTATAATCATACCAAGTCCATCTATGCACGTAAGCCAAAGATGACTTTCATCACAATATAAGCATGAGGATGATGATAATGACATAATAATTCAATAAAACAAGTTCAAGATTAAATTTTAAAGATTTATAATTTAATTTATCCAAGATCCAATAACGTCCAAATTGTCAACATGATACTGTTTTGTGGAGTTAAATTCAAGAATGCTCAGTAGAATATTTCCATGAAAAGATACTGGATGAAGCGCAAATATCCAGGATATTTTACTAATTTCATGGAGTATAGAAGCCAAATTTTTAACCAACTGAGTATAATAGAATATATGAAACTGCAAATGGATTTTCGCCCGCCATGCGATAATCCACGTAGACAGATCATTTCCACAATTTAATAAGGAATGAATACGAAGGATCATTCACCATGCATGTGGTAATCCACATAGTAACATGTTATTCCAATGAGAATAATAAAGAATGGAATAATGAAGAATTCACCATGCATGCGATAGACGCTTGCAGAAGGTTATTCCAATGAGAATAATAAAGGCGAAACGAAGTCATGCGTGTCCTTATGCATACGATATATTCTAATAGAATAATAAAGAATGGAACCGGGTTATCGTAATCCAGACCGATGAGGATATTCCAATGAATAATAAAGAATGGAATAACAACAGAATTCACGGGCATGCGATGATCGCCTTGCAGACGGAGTTATTCCAATAGAATAATAAAGAATGGAATAATAGAAGAATTTCACCATGTATGCGGTACTTCGCATAGACGGGTTATTCCAACATAATAATAAAAAATTGAATAACAACCCTTACAAGTATTGAAAGAAAATAACTCTTTTCATGAATACGAAAGAATAATACCCCTTACGAGTACAACAAATAATATCCCTTACCTTAAAAGAAACTGGATATTGGAAAAGTGAGGTAGCAGACTTCTCTTCTTCTTTCTCTCTGTAATTTCTCTCTCTAGAGTTTCAGTGAATTTGAAAGAAATAATGAAGGAATGAGCTTCTATTTATAGGAGAATAGACTGAATAGTAACTAATTCATGAACGGTCCAGATTGATTTACTTTTAAACGGACGGTCCATATTGATTTGCTATTAAAACTTAAAGCAACGGTCCATACTGATTTACTATTAAAACTTTAAACCAGCGATCCATATTGATTTACTATTATAACTTTCCACCAGTGGTCCATATTGATTTACTATTATATCTTCAACCAACGATCCATATTGATTTACTATTATAACTTCAACCAACGGTCTGAAAAATTATCACATCTCCTCATGGAATAATATTGTACCCAAAAATGATTTGGACCGAAAAAAAATATATTTTTTGGGTGAATAGTAACCCATGAATAGTACTTCGGGAATATCACCCTGTGAATAGTACCACGACATGAAAAGTGTCCCAAATACCCGAGTGAATAGTAACTGGGTGAATAGTAATATGTGAATAGTAACTCGTGAATAGTACTCTGACACGAAAAGTGCCCCGAACACCCGATTGGTCAATATAACCTCCAGACATCAATTATTATCAAAATAAATATTGAGTTCTACTAACACTAATAATTCCCACACAATGGAACTATCAATTTCATCTTTAATCAACCCAAAATTATTCATCATTAATATTATAATTCACAATATTTAACAACCAGGTCGTTCCCAGGAAAGATGGGACTTTCCGATAAGGATTTCTCTTTATTGGCGCGCAATTAGGTGACCAAACCTCTCATTGACATAACTTCTAGACATTGTCAATATTGCAAATAATAATATGAATAACTTTACCGTCTCAATTATTGATTTAATAATATATCATATTATGTAGATGATACTGTGACAATAATTGAATCAATAATATGAGATATATGATGCAGCAATTACTATAGCAATAATTAAGTATAACTGAGTGACTTCTCACGTAAGCATCAATAATTAATATCGTGTGCTACTATGTAACCACGCGTATTACTGTACTTTTACTACCAGGTAGTTCAACAGTTTTAACGGTAACACATTCACCATTTATAAAATGATAATTCTGTCATTTTTTAACTACGATAATACTTCCGTTGTGGGGTCCACCAATGACTGTGTCGTCGGACGGATATTCCCCGACAAAAAGAATATTCCCCGACCAAATGAATATTTTATAACAACTTGAATACTTTGCAATATTTATAAATATTACCCACAACTATAACATTATATCAAATCCACACCATAATATTTTAAAAAATATTTCAAGAAATTTAAATCTTTATTCATAAAATTAGGGGTCTCACAAGAACAACATCCATGTGTCTTTTAGCTACTTGAAAGTGGATCTCATCCCTGTGATTTATGCTCTTAATCATTTCTTTGATGATCTCCCTAAGCTTCTTTGTGAGCTCAGAGCTTAGTGTGCTTGGGAGACTATTTGCAGCATTGATCATTTTAGTCAGTCTCATTTTAATGAGTTCAGTGTGAGCTTCAAGACTGTCATCGATGTATTTGATCAGTTTCTTTGACACGTCTGACAACTCAGTTTTGGTGGGCAGATCTGAAAGGAGTTCACTGAGTTGTGGAATGTGTGGAGGAGGAGGTGTTCTTGTGTATTGATCTTGCAAGGTATAGAGAGCAAGATCAAGGTTGAAATATTCATTTGAGTACGAGGAGGGAATATCTGATTGAGGGGCTTGTGTTTGGGCTTCTTGAGTAGGTGGCTCTACGATTTGATTGTGTGACTCTACGATTGGTCTCGAGTTAGTAATCGTAGAGATGAGAGGAGATGGGATCAGAATGAAGTTGGGCATATTTGGTTCATCAGTTACAGAATTTTGGGATTCTGCAACTAAAAATTGATTTAGTGGATTGATGACCACTTCCAACTAGCTTGGGAATTCATAGAATTGGCTGAAAAATGATGGTGGATAGTGATTAACCCTGAAAAAGATTGGGATAAATAGTACCTCATGCTCATTCTTTGAAGAGGGACCATTTATGATTAGCTGTTTGGAAAAGTTAAATTTGCGTGGAAATCCATGAGCCAGCACTGAGATTGCAGGATATGCTTTGAAGCTCCAGAACTTGTGATCCTAGGAGTTAAGAATTTGAGCTCAATGGAAAGGCATCATGGGTAGATAGGAGAACAACTGATTGTAGTTAGCTCTTCTATACCCATTATAGCCCACAACTATAATCTCGATCTCATCATCATCTTATTCTTCTTTGTCTTATTTCGAGGATTCCACTACATTAATGACTTCTTTTTGACTTTATTGCTCTGGTGCTCTCTCATTTTCTTTAGGAGCAGCCTCTTTTGTCATAAGGATATCATGAGGCTCCCCCTCAACATGATCATCCATCTACATTTCGAGTAGCTCCCCCTCAGCTGGAGCATTTCTCTAGAGTGAGAACTTCATGTAGCTCTACCTCAGCTTGAGTAGTGGTCTTTTGTCTTGCTTCGGATAGCCCCTTCTCAATGGCTATCTTTTTGTCTTCTTCTTTAAGTACTCCTTCATTGACAAGGATGTACTTTTTGACCAACTTTCTTCTAGGTTTCCTAGACTGAGCCACAACCTTAGGACTTTTTTCAACTTCAGCTCTGAACTGTTGATCAGCCAGAGTGTCTGTTGCAGCAACTTCTTTGGGAGAGGCATCCAATATGGTCTCTACGATCGGTAAAGACTCTATGATCGAGGAGACAGATGGCCTCTTGGACTTGTGACTATTTTTATTCTTCTTCAGCAGCTGAGAGATGGTAGCTATGTCTTCATCTGCCTCAGCCAGCTGTTCTTTCCTTCTCAAAATCCTCAAGGTTTCAATGTCAGAAAGCTCTTGAGGTATATCAGTGGTTTACCCCTGGGGTTCTTCTGCCATTTGAGCCTTCAGCTTTCTTTTGCCCTTGTTTTTTCTTACTAAGGGAATGGGTTCTTCCTTATTGGTTTTTTCTTCATCTTCTTCAGTCTCCTTGATGACATACATGTTTCCCGGAATCCCTGACACCTTTGCATCTGCAGTCCTACCACTGGACTCAGACATCATTCATACATTCTCTGTTGGATTCCTTTTCCAGTTCTCGAACAGTTGTTGGGTCATTCGTCTATTCGGATTGATGGAGTCTCCTTCATCATCCCCTATCTTATCACCCAAAATAGACTGTAGGATGATACTTATGATTCTCTCGTAGAACATCTTTCCAGAGTTCTTTGACTTCTTCGAGCTAAGAATCCACTTCCCAATCCATTCAAGCAGTAGGGCTCCATAGTTGAGCTATATCCCACAACTGATGGTTGTCATGAGCTTGAGCTGAACTTCATTTACAGAGTCATGGCCGGAGCTCTTGCAACATAATCAATTTCCAACAATGTCTGCCAGAAATTCGTACCTCTGAGGAAACTCCTTCTTGTACCCTTTGACAGTGGAGAACTTTTTGTGATGCATTCTCTTTAGTCCTTCATGGAAATTGATGCCCTCTTTGAATGAAAACCCTTTTGGTTTGAAACCTAGGGCTCGATTTATGTCCTCAGCCTTGAGCTTGATTTCCACGTCTTTGACCCTCGAGGTGATGACATCGTTCTCGAACACACCATTTCTGTAGAATTCCTTTATTAGCTTAGGGTATATCCATGTGCTCGTACCTAGAGCCTCTTCAAGACCAGCTTTCTTTATCAGATACAGAGTTTTAAGAAATTTGGGGTCAGCTGTCTTCAACTCATCGAAGCAGAGTCTATAACTAGAGATGATGTTTGAAGCTGCCATCGATTCCTTTGCAGTGTGTGTGATTGTTTGAGATTTTGTGAAAGTTAGGGTTTCTGCTTGTAGAGAGAAAGAGAGAGATGAGCTTTTTGAACTTCTAATTTCAAAAAGGTGTTCTCAAACTGTACTTGTAACTTCCCACTCTCCATTTTCTTAGTGGGGCATGTGTCAACTTCTGCTTGGCTCTACGAATTTGACTGAAGAGAAATGTACTAATTTGTCCTTAGCTCCCTCTGAGCTAATATATCCATTGGGAAAACTACGATTGTTGAGGTAGTCATTATGATCATCGAGTCTACTCTGCAATCGTCGTATCTGCTCTGCAATTGTTGAGTCTTCTCTGTAGTCGTCGTGTCTGCTTTGCAATTGCTGATTCTGAACTGTGATCGTCGTGTCTGCCCAGATCCTTATGATGAACTTTTGACTTAGCATTCTTCTCGATTTAATATAGCTCAGGAAGGGCCAACCTGGTAGAGTGAATCAAGGGTCAAGTTTATTCCTAAGGCGCTTGACAGAGAGATTGCCTTTGATTTGTTGAAATTTATCATCACAGGATGCTCCTTTGTTTTGTTGATGGAGTTTTGCCATCGTTGAGTCTATACTACGATCGTTGTCTTTCATGTCACTGCAGCTCTACGATCGTTGACTTCCTTTCATTATGACTACGATTTTGAATATAGCCTTTATATCTACATGGTTAGCACAAACTAGAACATAGATTTCATGGTTGTAAATTAGACATACCTAGCTCACTTATCAATTTGTTAAACCTGGATTAATCTAGAGGCTTTGTAAAGACATCAACAAGTTAATTTTCAGTAGGAATATATTGTAAAGATATGGTTCCATTTTGCACATGATCCCTAATGAAATGATACCTTATTTCTATATGCTTAGTCCTAGAATGCATGACAAGATTATGAGTTATTGCTATGGAACTTGCGTTATCACAGTTAACATGTATAGATTTGAATTCAAACCTATAGTCTGCTAGCTGATTTTTCAACCATAGGATCTCGAAGCACAAAGAATTTGCCGGTAAGAATGTATTCGAAACCTGCGGTTGAAGTAGATATTGAGTTTTGCTTTTTGCTAAACCAGGACACAAGTCTGTTTCCATGCAACTGACAAGTTCCACTGGTACTTTTTATGTCTATTTTGCAACCTGCAAAGTCAGCATCTGTATATCCTATTAGTTCAAATGAGGACTCCTCGGGATACCAAAGCCCCAAGTGAGGTGCGCCCTTGAGGTACCTGAAAATCCTTTTTAAAGCAGTTAAGTGTGATTCCTTAGGATTAGCTTGAAATCTAGCACATATGCATGTTGCAAACATTATGTCTGGTCTACTGGCAGTCAGGTATAGAAGAGAGCTTATCATACCTCTATATTGAGTTATGTCAATACTTTTACCTTTTTCATCTTTGTCAGGCTTAGTTGCTGGACTAATTGGGGTTTTCATAGGAGAGGTTGATTACATGTCATACTTTTTAAGTAAGTCTTTAATGTACTTGGCTTGGTTTATGAAGATTTCTTCATCAGTCTGCTTCACTTGCAGTCCAAGGAAGAAGTTCAACTCACCCATCATGCTCATTTCAAACTTTCTCTGCATAAGCTTGGAAAATCTCTTGCATAACTTTTCATCATTAGATCCAAAAATAATGTCATCAACATATATTTGAACTAATAAAATTTTTCTTTATGCTTTCTAAGAAATAATGTGGTATCTACTCTACCTCTAGTGAACTCATTTTTGATAAGAAAGTTAGTTAATGTTTCATACCATGCTCTAGGTGCTTGTTTAAGACCATATAAGGCTTTGTCTAATCTATAAACATAATTAGAAAGAGATGGATTGATGAAACCTAGAGGTTGCTCTACATAGACTTCTTCTTGAAGTTCACCATTCAGGAATGCACTTTTGACATCCATCTGAAAGACCTTGAATTTCATGTTAGCAGCAAAGGCAAGGAATATTCTGATGGCTTCTAGTCTGGAAACAGGTGGAAATGTCTCATCGTAGTTAATGCCTTCTTCCTGAGAGTAGCCCTTGGCCACTAGTCTTGCCTTATTCCTGGTTATTACTCCATCTTCATCCATCTTGTTTCTGAAGACCCACTTGGTTCCAATGACAGGATGACTCTTTGGTATTGGTTCCAATCTCCATACTTTACTTCTTTCAAACTTATTAAGTTCTTCTTGTGTGGCTACTATCTAGCTGGAGTGTTCCATAGCATCCTCTATCCTTTTAGGTTCCATTTGTGACATGAAGCTTAGATAGAAACATTCATTTTGGGTGGCAGCTCTTGTTTTGACTCTTGCACTAGGATCTCCAATTATTAAGTCTTGAGTGTGATCTCTTGCCCATCTGTTTCCTGTTGGGATATCTGTCCTGATGCCTTCTTGTCTCAGATCTTCAAGATCTATTTCTGCTTCTTGGTGTGGAGGTTCGTTGTCTTGCGTAGGCCTCTCTCCGATCTCATTTCCTTGCTCAACGATTTCACTATCTAGAACTACTATCGTAGTATTGAGCTCGACGACCTCATTCGTAGTGTCTGAAATGTCAGTCATAGTGTCTTGAGGCACTATTTTGTCTAAGTTTGTCTCATCAAAGATGATGTGAATCGAGACTTCAACACTCAGTGTCTTCTTGTTGAACACTCTGTAAGCCTTACTGTCTATGGCACACCCAAGAAAGATTCCTTCGTCTAACTTGGGTTAAAACTTTGTCAAATACTACTTTCCATTATTGAGGATGTAGCATGCATAGCCGAATACATGGAAGTAGCTGACACTTGGCTTTCTTCCTTTCCATAGTTCAGTGAATAGTAATAGAGTGTATCAGTGATCTGTTCTGAGTGTAGTATGCAGTGTTGACAGCTTTTTCCCAGAAGTATTCGGGAAAATGGGTTGCTGCTAGTAGAGTTCATCCAGCCTCTATCAACGTTCTGTTCTTTCTCTCAGCTACTCCATTTTGTTGAGGAGTTCATAGAGCTAAGAAGTTATGATTGATGCCATTGTCTGTGCAGAACTGGTCTATTTCTGAGAAGTCAAATTCTCTACCATGATAACTCCTTATAGCCTTGATTTTCTCCCCTTTGTCGTTCATCACTAGTCTGAACATTTTGATTAGATGGGAGCTTATTTCATCTTTTGAGGTTAGAAAGAACATCCATGTGAATCTGGTGTAGTCGTCCACTACGACCAATGAGTATCTCTTACCTCCAAGCTCGTTGTTGGAATTGGCCTAAATAAATCCATGTGGAGCAACTATGGGGGCTTGTCAATTGAGTTGGCAGTTTGGCTCTTGAATGAGCTTCTGGTCTTCTTTCCAAGCTGACAGGCATTGCACATCCTTTCTTTAATGAAGCTGAACTTGGGTAAGCCTGCAACTAGATCTTTTTAGGCCAGTTTGGACATGCTCTTGAAGTTGAGATGAGACAGTCTTATATGCCATAACCAACTCATTTCTTAAGATGCTTTAGCCAGAAAGCATATTATCTCATCTGAGCTTAGTTGTCCAAGATTTACTATGTATACATTTCCTTCTCTTGTTTCGGTTAGCTTTACAATAGATGTCTTCAAGTCTCTGACTTGACATTGATTATTGAGGAATGTTACTTGATGACCCTTGTCGCAGAGTTGGCTAATGCTCAGAAGATTGTGTTGCAGTCCTTCCACATAGGCCACTTTACTGAAGGACACTGCACCATTTCCAGCTGAGCTATATCTTCTTGTCTTGCCAGAGCCATTGTCTCCAAAGATGATTGAGGGACCCTCATTCTCTATGTAGTTAGACAGAAGGGCTTTGTTCCCAATCATGTGCCTTGAACATCCATTGTCCAGATACCAGGTTGTGATCGTGGAGCTCTTTTCCTGTGGTAACAGTAAACTTTCATTTTGGTACCCATACTTGCATGGGTCCTACTTTGTTAGTACCCTTGGGAACCCAAATATGCTTGATTTTGGGTCTCAAATGCATAGAATTATAATAGCATTTTGCAGCCTTGTGACCAACCTTATTGCACACAAAACATTTAATATGATGCATACTTGTGTGTGTGTGAGGATTCTTCCTCCATTTGGACCTTTGCGGATCTTTAATCATCTTTCTGTTAAATTGATTCTCCTTCTTCCATGTGTCCTGGTGTTTCATAATTTGTGAGGAGTGTACCTTACCTTTACTGTTCCTTCCCAGTTGGTTCGTGGAGTTGATTTTACTCGACTCTACGATCCTTCGAGGTTGGTGAGTAGTGGCTGGGTGGTTACTCTTCTCTTTCTGAAACCTAGGCCAGCATGAGATCCTTACTCCTTGGAATGTGGATTGAATCAGTAGAGCAGAGTTGGACTGGCTCATCCTTCTATGAGGATTTCACAAATATAATGCCTCTACTAAAACTTGAAGCATTACTAGTGCTAGTTTCCTTTACCTTTTCCATACATGGCTCTGAGGTGGATTCCCCAAAGCCTAAACCTGTTCTGTCAGTGACACTTCTCTAACTAGAGATCAGGGAGTCCATGGATGAAGATGATTTATTCTATATAGAGATTGTCTTATCTAATTCCCCAATTTTAGAGGTTAGACTTGACTCACTTTGTGCATTGAGCTCATTGGTCTGTTTTAAGAGCTTATTCTCAGCTTCAAACTTGGAGAGCGAGTCAGTACTTAGAAGGGATGTTTCTAGTTCTTCTTGAACTTTCTCTTTCTTATTTTGAAGAAGTGAACAGTCCTTAGACAGAACTCTAAACCATTTCATGTATTGATGCAGATCAGATGTTATGCCATGCAGTGCAGTTCTTAAATCATCAATGTCTACATCAGGAGAGTTGAAGTCAAATACCTCATCTATATTTACTTCATGTATGTTGGAGTTCTGTTTGTCCTTTGCATGCTTGGCCATCAGGCAAAGATTTACCATTTGAGAATCTTCATCATCTCTAGATTCGGGAGTTGAGTCATTGTCTGAGTCACTCCATGATCCTCCAATTACAAGGCCTTTGTCTCTCTTCTGAGGCCTTTTGTTGCCTTTGTATTCCTTCTTTGGATGTGATTTCTTCTTTAGTTTTTCTCTGAGGGGTTTGTTGCAGTTAGTAATGAAATGGCCAAGTTTCTTGCAATTATAGCATAGATCATTCATCTTCTCCTGGATGCTGTAGTTGTTGACTTTCTTTGGCTTGCTGATTTTACCTTGATGCATGAACCTTCTAAGTTTTTCATCAGAGTCTATTTCAGTGTTGACTTTGGAGGTGTTTTCAATTTCTTTGAGAGCAACACCCATATCCTTCTTTCAACCTTCAGATAGAGTTTCTGCTCGTTGAGTCAGCTCCAGTTTGTATATTAGAAGGTTGCCATATAACTGTTGAACAATCATCCCGTGGAGATTCTTTGACTCTCCAATAGCAGTGGTTTTGGCATCCCACATGCTTGGTAGGGCTCTCATGAACTTTATGATTAGATCTTTATTTGGATAGATCTTTCCATAGGCTCGTAGAGAGTTGAGCAGAACATTGAATCTCTCGTAGGTGGCAATGACGTTTTCTCTTTGAACATATGTAAACATCTCATATTGCTGAGTCATGAGAGATTGTTTGTTTTCTCTGACTTCTTCTGTTCCTTCATGCATGATGATCAATGCTTCCCAACCCTCTTTTACTATTTTGCTGTTGACCACGTTTTTGAACAGATCATCTTCTAGGGATTGGAACAAATTGTTCTTGGCTTTTTTGTCGAGTTGAACAGCTCTGTTTTTGTTGTATGTCTATTCCTCCTTGACCTTGATCTATATTCTGTTTGGATCTTCTATAGTTGGTACAAGCTTTGTAGGTTCGTAGGGCCCAGTTTGAACTATTTCAAATAGATCTTCATCTAGTGAGTCCATGCATGCTTGCATCTGAACTATCCAGTTGGCGAATTTATCTTTGTTGCACACAGCTGGCTTGTTGCCTCCTCCAATCTTCGATTCGCTTGGTAAGTGTGCCATTGGATCTACTTAGGCTTTGTAGGCTATAGAATAGAACCTGCTCTGATACCAATTATTAGTTCCCAGAGGCACAATAGTTATCTAGAAGGGGGGAGGGGTTGAATAGATATTTAAAATTCTTTTTGTTTTACTTTGTTAGTTTTGATAATGAATCAAACACAGCGGAATTAAGATTTGTTTGATCTCCCTTTTTAGATATAGTGAGTTAATGAAAGTGAGGCAGTTATAACAGTTATAGCAGTTATAGTAAGAATGCAATAGACACATTAGTTTTAATTGGTTCAGAGCACTTAAAGCTCCTAGTTCACTCTTCTACTCCTCGAGTAGGAAATCCACTAAGGATGTCTTTTACACTTTATGAATCTCACAGATTCCTTCTAGACCAGCAGTCTATGAACTTCTTAGTTCACTCGTGAACTCTTTAAGTTCAGCAGACTAGGTTCTTCAAAGTTCACTTTAGAACTCTTCAAGTCCTTCTGACTTGGAACTTCTTACTTCACTTGATTGGTAGTTATTGAGTTCTTGATTGGTGCTACTCAGTTGCAGTTAAGCTCTTGTTCGAAAGAACTGAGTAGCTGAGCAAGCTTTCACTTTTTCTCAGATCGTAGAGTTGAGCGTTGAATGTTCTTTTTTGTTTTGTTCAATGCTTGCCTTTTTGAATCATCTACAGATGTTTTGCATATATGTGATCCTTGAAATCTATCCGTTGAAGCCATCCGTTGAAGCATTAAATGCGTTTGACATTTCTAAACTTTGATGGAGACTTTTCGCACATCTTCCGAATCAGATTCGCCCACCCGACACGTAAGGCGCTTTCTCACCTAACACCTGAAAAAGTGTTTTCCTCTGACCCATGGTCCTTTCCTTAGCTTCTTCAATACGTTTCCTTTGTTATATACTAATGATATCTTTTGTGCCATTGGGACTGGTGAGGACTTCAACGTTTATAACTCATTCCACATTTGTTGGAATTTATCCTTAAATAAAAGGATAAGGCTCGATGCTTCTGACATAGGCAGATGATACTTTATGATTCAGATCGTGGTGTCTTGCCACCTTGGTGCTTGATCTAATGCTACCAAACGAGAACACTATGATTTCTCTTAAGGACTAGCACACTACGATCTTCACTTATTTATCTTGCAGACTCTATGTTTCTGAGAGCACACTACGATCTTTGAGTTAGCTTCGGAAAACGTCTGGACCACTCTACGATTTTTGGAGAGGCCCTTCAAGGCAGACACACTACGATATTCGATGCTCTACGATTCTGCCTTGGCTTCTGTAATCTCTTGATTAGCTCGATAGACTGCAATCTTGTTGAAGCCTATCTGTGACGCCCCCAAAATTAGGTATACATCACCCATCTTGGGTCGCCACTTACATGGTACAGAATTTAAATACAACTTACTAATATAAGCGTAGGTATGCAATACGACATAAAGCTGTGAGTTTGAATACAAATATTGTCTACTAGATATTATACAAACTCAATAAGGAGTCCTCATTACAATTATTATCACACTATTTCACGAATAGTGAGGACTACTAATGCTATCTTCAGGACCATCACTCGTTTCCCAGGCTCGTCCCGCCTATATTCTCATTTCACGAAGAGAACGGTGAAAGAAAGGGTGAGCTCAACTAGCCCATGAAGAAATATTATGACTAAGATAATGCGAGAATAAATTATCAATAGTCTTCAACAATGTTAAAACCGATAAAATACAATAGAACAACCGGTTTAATAAATGTTGGAATACGCAATCCATTAAAAGAGTCAAGTAGAAAATAAAGTCTACTATCTTTTAGGTTTTAAAAGGTTTTCATCATCTTTGTTATAAATTTGAGACTCGACTTTAATAAATATTCCACATCATCGAATCAACCCCACACTACTCTGGCCGAGGATATTCTTTAGTATCACAACCACAATTATTCATGCACTACGGGCCAAGAATATTTGTGTATTCATTAATGGTCATGATCATGCCAACAATCGTCCCATCAATGCACTACTACTAATCGAGGATTTTTACCACATCATTTGTAACATTACGGTCATGATTACACCGAATAGTCTCTGGTCATAATCATACCAAGTCCATCTATGCACTACAGGCCACAGATGACTTTAAAAAAATATAAACATGAGGATGATGACAATGATATAAGAATTCAATAAAACAAGTTCAAGAATTATTTTATCCAGAATTATTAACGTCCAAATTATCAACATGATCTTTGTTTTGTAGAGTAAAATTCAAGAATGATCAGAAGAATATTTTCATGAAAAGATACTGGATGAAACGCAAATATCAAGGATATTCCACTAATTTCATGGAGTATAGAAGTCAAAGTTTTAACCAACTGGGTATAATAAAGAATGGAATAACAAAAGAAATCACCATGCATGCGATAGGCAAATGCAGACGGAGTTATTCCAACAGAATAATAAATAACGGAACGAAGTCGGTGAAATTCACACAAGCGGGATGTTCCACGAATAATAAAGATGGAACCGGATCCATTTGTAAAACACACGAGATAGGATATTCCAATGAGAATGATAAAGAGCGGAACCGGTCCGGTGTAAAAACACATGACAAGATGTTCCAACAGAATAATAAAAGGCGGAACCAGTCGGTGTAAAACACATGACAGGATGTTCCAACAAAATAATAAAGAGCGGAACCGGTCCGGGTGTAAAACACAGACGAGGATGTTCCAAATGAATAATAGAAGAATGTCACCAAGTATAGGGTAAACCACGTATACTGAGTTATTCCAAGCAGAATAATAAGCAATGGAATAACAACAGATTCTCTTCATGAATAAGAAAGAATAACACCCCTTACATTTGGTAGGAGATTGAATCTTTATGGCGGTGTAGTAACAAAATACTCTTCTTCTTTCTCTCTTATTCTCTCTATACTTTCTCTCTATAGCTTGAATGAATTCGTGAAAATAATGAAGCCTAGGCCTCTATTTATAGAAGATTTCTAGCTAGCACACTTTGTGTGTGAAAAGGCAAGTGGCTTGACGACTAATGATGTGAAAAGAAAAGTCGTTTGGCGCTTTTGTAATATGAAACGACAAGTGGTTCGGCCTCAGTAATGTGAAACGACAAGTGGTTCGACGTCAGTAAGCGTAATTACTATTAACGAAGGTAAATACTATTGACGAAGGTAAATACTATTCACAAGGGTAATTACTATCGACGAAGGTAATTACTATTGATTGAAGGTAAATACTATTCACAAGGGTAATTACTATTGACGAAGGTAATTACTACTATTGTGAAGGTAAATACTATTGATTGAAGAGACTCTTAGATGATGACATATGAGCCCCCATAAAATAATCAAACTTACCACAAATCATTTTTTTTTCATCAACACATATTTAATCTTTCAACAATTATTAATCATTTATAACTTGTCGTCTCAATTATTGATTTAATACTATAACATATTATCTGGATGATCTTGTGACAATAATTGAATCAATAATATAAGAGATATGATGTAGCAATTCTTTGTAGCAATAATTGAGCATAGTTGAGTGACTTCTCACGTAAGCATCAATAATCAATAATAGTGTGCTCTTATGCAACCACGCCAGTATTCGTACTTTTACCACCGTGTAGTTCAACGGTTTTAACGGTAACACCTCGTAGTTATTTTTATAAAATATTTTTGTCGTTTTCTCAATCAAACAATAATTACATTAATAGGGGTCCACCAATGATTGAGCCATTATGCGAATATTCCTAACAAAAAGAATATTCCCGATTTAAACGAATATTTTATAACAACTTGCATACTTTGCAAAATTTATAAATATTACCCACAACTATAACATTATATCAAATTTATTCCATAATATTCAAAAATAATATTTATAGAAAAATTCATCTTTATTTATAAAATTTGGGGTCTTACAACCTCCCTTCTTATGAAATTTAAGCCCTCGAAATTAGGGTACGATACTGGTATGTCGAAGAGGTAAGGATACCTTGATTTCATTTGATTCTAACTCCCAAGTCATTTCCTCAACATCGTGGTTCCTCCACAAAACTTTGACTTGAGGTATAACCTTGGAGCGTAGAATATGTTCCTTCTTATCCAAGATTTGAATAGGAACCTCTTCATACGTCAAATCTTCGGCTATTTCATCCGGTTCTAACTCAATAATGTGGTTCGGGTCTTTCACATATTTACGTAACATGGATATGTGAAAAGCGTTATGAACACGAGACATATTTCAAGCGGTGAAAGCGAGTCTATAGGCCACAGTTCCTACTCGATCGAGGATTAAAAATGGACCAATGAATTGAGGATTAAGTTTTCCTCTCCATGGAACAACTCTTAACAACACATGATCTCCTATATCGAATTCCACGTCCTTTCGATGAAGATCAGCATAACTCTTTTGTCGATTTTGTGAGGTTTTTATACGTTGTCGAATCGTTTGAATCTTTTCCGTAGTCATACGCATCAACTCCGGCCCCAACAACGTTGCTTCACCCACCTCATCCCAAAGATCTTTGGAGAGCGACACTTTCTTCCATACAACGCTTGAATGGAGCCATGCCAATACTTGCTTGATAAGCTGTTGTTGTAGGAAAACTCCACCAAAGGTAAGAACTTGTCCAGAACTCCCTTGAAATCAAGGACACACGAGTCTTAATAGATCTTCAAGAGTTTGAATAGTCCTCTCCGATCGTGTCCGTCTAAGATCGAGGATGATATGCCGAGAGCTAAATCGTGAAGTCTGTGCCCATAGCTTTTTTGCAAACTAACCCAAAATCGTGAAGTGAATCTTGGGTCTCGATCGAAACTATGGATACCGCAAGATACCATGCAGTCTTACAATCTCGTTTATGTACATACTGAGCAAGGCGTTCAAGTGTATAAGTTTCACGATCGGCAGAAGAAATGAGCGGACTTGGTCAATCTATCAACAATGACCCAAATCGCATCAATGCCTTGAGAAACCTTAGGAAGACCCAGAACGAAATCCATGGTAATGTGCTCCCACTTCCATTCGGAATTTCAAGTGGTTGCAATGGACCTTTTGGTACTTGATGCTCGCTTTAACTCGTTGACAAGTTAGACACCTTGAGATAAACAAAGCGCTATCTCTCTCTTCATATTGCTCCACCAAAATGTATGATTTAATATAATGATACATTTTGGTACTCCTGAGATGGATTGCAAATGGTGTGTTCATGCGCCTCCATCATGATATTATACTTTAAATCGAGGTCGTTAGGAACACAAAGTCCGGAGTTGACTCAAGTATTCCTTCTTCATCGATTCTTGCTTCCTAAGATAGCACCTTCTTGCACTTTCTTCCTCAAACGCATCGGCTCTGTGTCGTAGCTTGCAAGCGACTTTAACTTTATCGATTAAAGTTGGTTCTACTCATATATTCGCCATCATCACCGGGTCTCTGGAGTCTTTAACTCTATCTCGCATCCTTTGCAAGTCACACAAAATGGGCCGTCATTCGTTGACAATATCGCTTTTCGTACTTGCATATGATTTTCTAGTCAATCGTCACTACCACGTTTGCTTTTCCAGGATGGTATTGGATGGTATGATCATAATCTTTCAGTCAGTTCAAGCCAACGTCGTTGTCGCATGTTGAGTTCCTTTTGAGTGAAGAAATATTTGAGGCTTTTATGATCCGTAAAGATCTCCACTTTCTCCCCATATAAGTAATGCCTCCAAATTTTAAGTGTGCAAGATAACAATTTGCTAACTCTAGATCATGAGTAGGATAATTCCTCTCATATTCTTTGAGTTGTCGCGAGGCATAGGCTATAACTTTTCCATGTTGCATAAGAACACATCCCAACCCTTTGCTAGAAGCATCACTTGTAGATGACAAATCCTCCGAGCCAAATGGTATTGTCGTAGCAGTCTTTGAAATAAGTCTCTCTTGAGTTCTTGAAAACTCTTCTCACATTCTTCGCTCTCCAACCGAACTTTGTATCTTTCCGAGTCATTTGAGTCAATGGAGTAGCAATTTGAGAAAATCCTTCCACGAATCTCCGATAATAACCATTTAAACCGAGAAAGCTACGTACTTGGTCCATCGATTTAGGTTGTTCCCGACTTTGAATAGCTTCAATCTTTCTTTGGGTCAGCGGATATTCCATGACTTGATACCACGTGCCCAAGGAATGCTACTTCTTCAAGCCAGAACTCGCATTTCTTCAACTTGGAATAAAACTTATATTCACGAAGCTTTTGGAGTGTCAGCCTCAAGTGTTGCTCATGATCTTCACGGCTTTTGGAATAAATAAGGATGTCATCAATAAAGGCGACCACAAAGTGATCCAAATATTCCTTGAATACTCGGTTCATCATATCCATGAAGGCGGTAGGGAGCATTAGTCAATCCAAAGGACATGACTAGGAATTCATAATGCCCGTCTTAGGAGTTACGAAAGTCGTCTTTGGAATGTCAATGGTTCTAATCTTCAATTGGTGATATCCGGAACGAAGATCAATCTTTGAAAAGAATTTGGCTCCTTGCAACCGGGTCAAACAGTCATCAATACGTGGCAATGGATACCTATTTTTGATGGTGACATGATTCAACTCCCGATAATCAATACAAAGTCGCATACTCCCATCTTTCTTCTTCACGAATAGAATAGGAGCACCCCAAGGAGAAGTACTTAGGGCCGAATAAAGCCAATGTCTAACAATTCCTGCAGTTGGGTCTTTAACTCACGAAGTTCAATAGAGCCATTCGATATGGGGCTTTGGAAATAGGTTTTGTATCTGGGGTTCAAGGTCGATACAAAATTCAATTTCACACTGGGGTAGGCCGAAGTTCTTTTGGGGAATACGTCGGAAATTTAATAACAATAGAAATATCGTTCAAAACTCGACGTATTTTGTTTAAATCGTGACATGAGCTAAGAAAGCTTGACATCCGTTTTTCAATAAACGAATAGCTTTATGGCTTGAGATGACCGTGATTGATTTTAATGGTTTGGTCGTTTGAATTGAATAATAGGTTGATTAGGAATATGAAAGCTAACAACCTTACGAAAACAATCAATTTTTGCATGATAAGTAGTTAACCAATCAATCCTAGAATCACGTCAAATGCAAGTATTTTTAATGAAATAAGATCGACAAGTAATGTGAGGGTACCGATTTGAACCAAACAAGACTTATAAGCGAGTGGATGTAATAAAGGTTTCTCCCAATGGAGTTTCCACAGATAAGTCAAAGTCTAATTTCTCCGAGTCAAATTTAATCGATGGCGCAAGTAGGAGAAATAAAAGAATGGGTAGAACCGGTATCAAATAAAGTATAGACTTCATTAGAGTTTATGATAAGCTTACCCGTGACGACCTCATTCGGGTTCCTTGCTCTCTCTCCGGGAGGTCACAACAAACGCTCTCCCAGACCTACTGGGTTTTGAATTTTCGGGGGATGACCTTTGGTGCCTCCATCCTAGTTGAATTTGTCTTCGATAAAGCGACAAAATCGAGCTAAGTGATCTTCTCTTCCACAATTATAACATGCTTTGGATGGCATGGCGCAGTTTGATCGATGTGTCCCTCTCCTCCGCATTTGAAGCATATGATAGGTGGTCTTTCTCCTTCCTTAACAACGGGTCTTTGGTCTTTGACGTCTTTCCATTATTATTGAATCTCCTTTTCTTGAAATGTCCATTCTTATTGTTTTGTACGATTACCACATCAAGTGGTTACCATATCGCGCCCGTTGATTCCTCCACGCTTGTTGTCACCGCTTGATGACTACTCTTCTTTGGTATTATAATTTTTCCATTTGCACTCTTTTAGTTGTGTTGACTCATTATCGCGTTCCACTAATCGAGCCCTATTTACAACATCCGAAATACAAACACGGTTTATGAGAAATAAGATGTTGGCGTATCTCGACTTCAAACCTCTTAAAAACATTCGCGCCATTCTCTCTTCATTATCCACCAAGTGGGGCATGAACCGTGATAACTCGCAAATTTTGCCTCGTATTGCGACACGGCCATATTGTTTTGTTCCAACTTGATAAATTCCACCTCTTTCATGTGGCGAATACTTTGAGGAAAGTATTTGTCATTGAATGACTCTGGAACTTCTCCCAAGATATCTTGAGACAAAGAAAGTTGAGTACGTTTTACCGATTCCCACCAAGAATCCGCCTCTCTCAAGCGCAACATAAAGGCGTGAAGGAACCTTTTGCTCCTCTGAGCATCCCAAGACATCAAATATCTTGGTAATCTTCTTTATCCATGCTTCCGCGAAGTGGTTTTGCTATCCCTTAAACTCCGGTGGTCCCGGCTCCTTGAATTGTTTAGCGGTGGCACGAGAGTTTTCCGTGTTTCCACCCGTTTTTAGGCGAGTCGTTCTCTTTCTTTGTTGCATAAATTGCATAAAGCCCTCGAACATTTGATCATTCATCATTTGGTCGGTGTTGTTGTTGCATGAGGATTGTCGCCTTCACGATGCACATTATCCTCGATTATTGATATGTGGTGAATCAACGATCGCTGCGCTCCATTGCTATTCTCAACATTCTCGGATGTCATTTTTAGATATCGCCACAAAACAAAAGGTTAATTGACATGTAACAAATTATCCCTATCTTCGACCAACCAATAAAATAGCACATAAACTTAGGTAGGTCATACTAGCGAAGGTATTCCCGTATCTCCCTCCTAGTACTATTCTCACATCTTAGCCAGGATCATATCCCTAAGCTCGATACTCAACCTGGCGACGCCCAAAATTAGGTATACATCACCCATCTTGGGTCGCCACTTACATGGTACGTAATTTAAATACAACTTACTAATATAACTGTGTGGTACAATACGACATAAAGCGTGAGTTTGAATACAAATATTGTCTACTAGATATTATACAAACTCAATAAGGAGTCCTCATTACAATTATTATCACACCATTTCACGAATAGTGAGGAATACTAATGCTATCTTGGGACCATCACTGCGTTTCCCACTCGTCGTCCCGGCTATATTCTCATTTCAAGAGAAGCGTTGAAAGAAAGGGTGAGCTCAACTAGCCCGAAGAAATATATTATGACTAAGATAATGCGAATAAATTATCAATAGTCTTCAACAATGTTAAACCGATAAAATACAATAGACAAACCGGTTTAATCATAGGTGAATACGCAATCCATTAAAAGAGTCAAGTAGAAAATAAAGTCTACTATCTTTTAGGTTTTAAAAGGTTTTTCATCTTTGTTATAATTGAGACTCAAACTTTAATAAATATTCCACATCATCGAATCACCCACTACTACGGCAAGGATATTCTTTAGTATCACGACCACAATTATTCATGCACTACGGGCCAAGAATATTTGTGTATTCATTAATGGTCATGATCATGCCAACAACAAGCGTCCATCAATGCACTACTACCATCGAGGATTTTTACCACATCATTTGTAACATTACGGCCATGATTACACCAAATAGTCTCTCAGTCATAATCATACCAAGTCCATCTATGCACTACTGAAGCCACGAGATGACTTTAAAAAAAAATATAAACATGAGGATGATGACAATGATATAAGAATTCAATAAAACAAGTTCAAGAATTATTTTATCCAGAATTATTAACGCCCAAATTATCAACATGAATCTTTGTTTTGTAGAGTAAAATTCAAGAATGATCGGAAGAATATTTTTATGAAAAGATCTTTGGATGAAACGCAAATATCAAGGATATTCCACTAATTTCATGGAGTATAGAAGTCAAAGTTTTAACCAATTTGGGTATAATAAAGAATGGAATAACAAAAGAAATCACCATGCATGCGATAGACCGCATGCATGTGTTATTCCAGCAGAATAATAAATAACGGAACCAGTCGGTGAAATTCACACCGCTGGATGTTCCAATGTAATAATAAAGATGGAACCGGATCCGGTGTACAACACACGGATAGGATATTCCAACGAGAATGATAAAGAGGCGGAACCAGTCCGGTGTAAAACACATGCATGCAGGATGTTCCAAAGAATAATAATAAAGAGCAGAACCCAGTGGTGTAAAACACATGCATGTGATGTTCCAACAAAATAATAAAGAGCGGAACCAGTCGGTGTAAAACACACGTATACATGATGTTCCAATGAATAATAGAAGAATGTCACCAAGTATAGGGTAAACCACGTATACAAAAGTTATTCCAAATGAATAATAAGCAATGGAATAACAACAGTTCTCTTCATGAATAAGAAAGAATAACACCCCTTACATTTGGTAGGAGATTGAATCTCGCGGCGATGTAGTAACAAAATACTCTTCTTCTTCTCTCTTATTCTCTCTATACTTTCTCTCTATAGCTTGAATGAATTCGTGAAAATAATGAAGCCCTAGGCCTCTATTTATAGAAGATTTCTAGCTTAGCACCGCCGTGTGAAAAGGCAAGTGGCTTCGACGACTAATGATGTGAAAAGAAAAGTGGTTTGACGCTTTGTAATGTGAAACGACAAGTGGTTCGGGACGCTTTGTAATGTGAAACGACAAGTGGTTCGGACGTCTGGTAAAGGTAATTACTATTAACGAAGGTAAATACTATCGACGAAGGTAAATACTATTCACAAGGGTAATTACTATCGATTGAAGGTAATTACTATCGACGAAGGTAAATACTATTCACAAGGGTAATTATTATCGACGAAGGTAATTACTATCGACGAAGGTAAATACTATCGATTGAAGAGACTCTTAGATGATGACATATGAGCCCCCATAAAATAATCAAACTTACCACAAATCATTTTTTTTTCATCAACACATATTTAATCTTTCAACAATTATTAATCATTTATAACTTGTCGTCTCAATTATTGATTTAATACTATAACATATTATCTGAGATGATCTTGTGACAATAATTGAATCAATAATATAAGAGATATGATGCAAAGAATCATGTAGCAATAATTGAGCATAATTGAGTGACTTCTCACGTAAGCATCAATAATCAATACTGAGTGCTACTCTTATGCAACCACGCGTAGACATTGTACTTTTACCAAGGGTAGTTCAACAGCTTTTAACGGTAACACCTCTCCGCCGTTATTTTTATAAAATATTTTTGTCGTTTTCTCAATCCGACAATAATTACATTGTGGGGTCCACCAATGATTGAGCCATTGTATTTAATATTCCCTAACAAAAGAATATTCCCCGACCAAACGAATATTTTATAACAACTTGCATACTTTGCAAAATTTATAAATATTACCCACAACTATAACATTATATCAAATTTATTCCATAATATTCAAAAATAATATTTATAGAAAAATTCATCTTTATTTATAAAAGCTGGGGTCTTACACTATCTATTACATTTCAAGACATAGATCAACCTAACATCTTTGATCTCTTTATCTATGCATTCATTTATAGAATGATAACCATTAAAAGCTTAGATCAACCTAACAATTTTAATCTATCACTTAGTCCTTGTACATATATTCCTTGAAGGACTTTACATATAATCATGAGCATTTAATTTAAACATCAAATCAAAATATGCACTCTCCCAACAAATGAGTGAAGAAGGATCGTTGTGAGTGCTTTACCATGTTAAGCAGCATGCACAATGACCTTATTGGTGAATTTGAGTCCTGCAAAACTGCAATGGAAATGTGGGATATGCTTAAGAAGTCCTTTGGTGGGACTACTGCTACTAGGTTGCGCGAGCTTAATTATAAGTTGGACCATTACAAGAAGGAGCCCAAACACACTATGATGGAGCACCTTCGAGTAATGTCAGCAATGATCCGCTAGCTTAGTGCAGCTAACACAACCCTTACTGAAGAGCAACAGATTCATATTGTGCTCAAGTCTTTACCTGATGCTTGGGAGCCTTTCATGATAACTATGATACATAATGATTGTATCAAAACACTAGTTGATCTCAAAAGGCATCTTGAGCTTGAATATAAGCGTTGTGGTGCTAAAGATGGCAGCTTTGTCTTCATGGCTCAAGTTTGTTCGCCTAATGCAAAAGCCAAGCGCACGAGGCAAGCTAATGGCAACGATCAGGTTAAGACTAATGCACCAAAACAGAAGGGTAATGCTAAGCGTCATAGGGGCAAAAGAGGAGGAAAGAAGAAGATGACTTGCTATAACTGTCAGAAGGTTGGACATTTTGCTCGTGAGTGCACTGAGTAGAAAAAGGTACAATCTAAATTTCTTTATTGTGATGAATACTTTGTGTGTTCACATGTTTTTTTTGCTCAATTTGATCCTTCTTGGATTATTGACAAAGGAGAAACCAAGCATGTAACTTGCGATAAGAAGGGATTTACTGAGTACCGACGAGTTTCTAAAGGGACTCAAAGTTTGTTCATGGGGAACAGTTCAGAGGAGCAAGTGCTCGATTTTGGCACTTATCATGACTTTGCGAAATGGCCACACACTAATCCTTGAGGATACACTTTATGTACCAGGAATTCGACGGAACTTAATATCAGTTGTAGCTTTAGTTAGAATAGGGTACTCTTTTTCCTTCGACAGTAGTAGCGTATCTATTTATTTTCATAATGATTTTGTTGGACATGGTATTTTATCGGATGGTTTTTATGTTTTGAATAAAGGTGAATCCCATTTTTCTTATATTACTTCTTATGATGATATTGTTAATGAATCATTTAAATGGCATGCTAAATTAGGTCATATTGGCCAAGAAAGGATGACTAAGCTAGCTCGAGAAGGCCTTTTAGCCTCACTCGCTAAAGTTAACCTTCTAGTATGTGAACCGTGTGTAGCAGGGAAGGCAAAAAGAAAATCTTTTGGGAAGGCAGTGAGGGCCACTAATCCTTTAGAGCTAATTCATTTTGACATTTTTGGTCCAATGAATGTTAGAGCGCGACATGGTGGTAACTATTTCATCACTTTTATAGATTATTATTCACGATATGGTTATGTCTATTTAATTTCTTATAAGTTAGAAGCATTAGATAGCTTTAGACGTTTCGTTGCTGAAGTTGAGAATCAAAGAGATAAATCCATAAAAGTTCTTAGGACCGATCGTTGACGCGAATATTTATCTGAGCAATTTAAATGACTCAGTAAGGAAAAAGTTATCATCAGACAACTAACAATTCATGGCACTCCGCAACAAAATGGTGTTGCAGAAAGAAGGAATCGTATGCTATTAGAGATGGTTAGGTCGATGATGGCACAAGTTGATCTTCTAATTAATTTTTGGGGAGATGTACTAATGATTGCTGCCTACATCCTTAATCGCGTGCCTATTAAGTTAGTTACTTCTACACCATATGAGTCTTGGGAAGGCAAAAAACCAACCCTTGATCATTTAAGACCATGGGGGTCAGCATGATATGTACGCATTCCTTCCCAACAACTTGGGAAGTTAGACTCTAGAGGAAGGAATGGTATCTTTATAAGGTATCCTGAACACTCGAAGGGTTATGTGATGATATGCAAACAACTTGATGGAGTAATGACTAAGATTGAATCACGAGATGTGGAATTCAAAGAGAATGAGTTTCCAAGTAGGGGTGACACGAGAAAGGATTTTGAGCTATATGAAATGGCCAAATTAGTGGGAGATGTTTCACCATCCCTTAGTGAAGGAATGAAATTTAATTCTCATCATTTTGTCACTAAGGATAGTGGGAATTATCTACCACCTAACGGGGCACCGCCTGATTCATAAAATCTTGAACCACGTCAAAACAAACGTACAAAAGTACCTCAAATGTTTTTCAAAATTGAAGAGGAATCCCTTCTTGTGCTTGAAGGAGAAGCCCTTATGTGCGCTCTAAAAGATGATAATGAGCCTGCTACATATAAGGGAACTCTCACTTCACCTGCTCTTAATGAATGGATAGATGCTATGAAGGATGAAATTGGTTTTATGGGAAAGAACCAGGTTTTGGAGTTTGTTGATCTACTGCCTGGTTGTAAGGCCATTGGAAACAAATGGGTTTTCAAAATTGAACGAAAGGCGGATGGATCAATTGACAAGTATAAGGCTCGTCTTATGGCGAAAGGGTTCACCCAAAAGGAAGGTATGGACTATGATGAGACATTTTCACCAGTTGTGAGAATTGGCTCCATTCACCTTATTGTAGCTATTATCATACATTTAGATTCAGAGCTTTATTAGATGGATGTTAAAACTTCATTTCTATATGGAGAACTAGATGTGGAGATTTATATGAATCAACCAATTGGCTTTGAGGTTAAGGGACAAGAGTGCAAAGCGTGCAAGCTCAAACGTCCAATTATGGCTTAAAGCAATCATCTAGACAATGGCACTTTCGATTTCATCGAGCCATCATTGTTGATGGGTTTATAATGATTGAGAAAGATCATTGTGTGTATGTTAAACGGGTCGACAAAAGCTTTATGATCTTCTGTTTATACGTTGATGATATCTTTATAGCTGTAAATGATATGGGATTGATTGTCACCACTAACAAGTGGTTATCATCTAATTTTGAGATGAAAGACATGGGTGAGGCAGAATTTGTACTCAAAATTAAGATCTATGGGAATCGCTCTAAAAGATTTTTGGGTTTAAGTCAAGAGACTTATATAAAATCTATTTTAGAGCATTTTCCTATGCATAATTCTAAACCGGTTGACACTCCCATTGAGAAGGGTCATAAACTAAGTCAGGATCTTTTCCCTAAGACTGATCAAGAAAAAGAGCAGATGGCTCGTGTTCCTTATGCTAGTGCAGTTGATAAGTTGATGTATGCAATGATGTGTACACGTGCCGATATAAGTTTTGCAGTGGGGATGGTTAGTCAGTTTCAAAGCAATACTGGATTTTCTCATTGGGTGGCAGTTAAGAGGATACTTCGATACTTGAGAGGCACCATGGACTATATGTTGTGTTATCAGGGTGGTGAGCTACACTTACAGGGGTACAACGACGAAGATTGGGCTAGCGACTTGGATGAGCGCAAGTCTACCACTAGGTATAACTTCTTACTTTGTGGTGGAGCCATTAGTTTGTTGAGCAAGAAACAACCATGTGTTGCTTTATCCACTATGGAGTTAGAATACATTGCATGTTGCTTTGCAGTTCAAGAAGCAGTATGGTTATAGAGATTCTTCAAGCGCCTGCATGTTGGATCACATTCGAGTGACCCTATCACTATTCATTGTGACAATACGGCTGCTTTGTCTTACGTTAAGGATCCCAAGTACCATGGAAAGGCCAAGAATATTGAGGGTAAATTTCACTACATTAGGGATATTATGGCATGAAAGAAGGTGGTCCTCAAACACATATCTACGAGCGATATGGTTGCTGATCCCTTGACTAAGCCCATTCCTAGGGATGTTTTTCGAGCTCATGTTAGGAGCTTGGGACTTCGTAGGCCTTTATATGTTTTATGATGGACATATTTTTGGATTTTGTTTACTATATTTTTATGCAACAAAAGTTATTACATAATGTTGATTTCTATTCAGTTCTATGTTTTAACTTGTTGAATACATATAAGCACACATAAAATGTCACAAGGCAAAAAGGTTGATCTACTCACACGGATAACCTGCCTCGACGCTTGTAATAGCGAGCAAGATGAGACTATTTTATGGTGGTCTAAATGGTTTGGCACCATTTTTGAGACACTATGATTTAGTCGCCTTGGCTGGGTCCAAGAAGAGGTATCATTACATACCGAACACTTGTAAGAGGTGTAGCCTTATTTTGGGTTGTCGGACATTAGATTCATAATAGATACTATTTGAAGTACCTAAGGATGTTTTCTAAGGCTAGACACTAGAGAGCGATTAACTACTGTCCGTACGGTGTTATTTTACCTAGAGCGACATTTTTTTGGGCACTCCACCGTAACTTGAGAATTGTACCTCGTGTGCAAAAGAAGCGACATACAGAAGAGTGATGTGGTGGATCCCTTTCCAATTAGTGTGTGAGCCCTGTACATTAATTATTGTCCTTAGTAACTTGAACCTATGTCATGAAACAAAGACTTTGTGTTGCTACTCTAGTTTGTATTCCTAAGTTCACAGAATGAGGTTTCATGGGTACTTACTTGTCTGGGAAAGCATCTAAGTTAATGAAGATTGACATGAGAGTTTAGGGAAGACACTTGTCTGGCATCACATTCAGCCATTGGTTATGCTATGCGCGCGCAACTATTTTAAACATTATGTATTATACTATATGTATATGTTTTGTAAAGGTTAGCATATCAAGGCAAATGGGTTTGAGTGAATTTCTGAAATATAATTAATGAGGGATTCAAAATACTCAACATAATGTGATCAACTGGTCTAGGACATGACGAGTTTTTTTAGATGCATCATATTAGTTATGATGGAGACTTAATATGTGAGGTCTCGCCCTTGATATCATTTATTTCTCGTCAGTCGCACGCCAAGGCACCTGTACGAGAAAATCTATATATTGTTGATTTGAGATGAGTATGTACCTTTATAACCCAAGTGTCTGAGTGGGAGATGTTAGTACTTAATCCAGGTCGGACCCGTGAATGATGAACATCCACTTGGTTATGGGTATAGGATAACCCAATAAGGATTGGAAAAGCCCCATATCACTTGGAAGTATTTTAAATAATATGTGATATAGTTAGGACTCTATATGAGATAACTCTTCTGATTTAGTTAGTTGTAGACTTATCCCTTACGTATTGAGTTTTACGTTAAATACTGAAGCTTACTGTGTGTAGGGCTAAGAAAAAATAACGTATTATTTTTTCATACAGTTTTTCTCTAAATACTCTCTTTAGTATTTCCAAGCTTCCATCAATAGGTTTGAGTGTGCTTGGTGTGAACACCTAATTAGTTCGTTCGCATTGATTGCTTGTAACAACTATATATTGACGAGAAGTAAGAAAGATCGTAGTAACTGTGTTCATGGTGTGGCTGGTAGATTTGTCATTCGGTTCAACCGCTTCCGCTTCGTGGATACTTACCAATTAAATATTTATGTGTTAGTTTCTACCTAAAATTCCAATAGTTTTTAATTGATTTTTTTTTGGTACTTTCAAGATTACATTTCACAACGGTAGGAGTCGAGATTTGAACTTACGCTCTCTGCTCTGCAGAGCAGAAAAGTAGTGATACAATTCGGGTTATGCGAGGTGATTTTATTTTTAAGTAATTTGTAACGGGTAATGAGCTTAATGGTAAATCTCTTACAAACATAAAGTTATGAACTCAAAATTTCGTGAAAAATAATAAAAAAAAAAATTTAATGCTGGGTACCCAGATACTCTGTCCTTTCCTATTTATCTGTATTTTAAGAAGAAAATTTATTTTTATTTATGTGTCGTGTTAGAGACGGGTTTAAGACGGTTCAATACCGTCATAAAATAGATTTTGAAACCGATTTCATGATTTTGAGATGGAAATGTCCGTATCAAATACCCGAATTTTTGGTAGTGAGTATATATGTTATTCTACATCAAATATCTTGGAAAAATATATATTTAGTATTCTCTGTGTTCAAAAATTAAAAATATATTTTTTAGTCCATTTTAAAATTAGAGATATATTTCGATTTTAAGACTATAAAATGACATAATATTCGTATTTTTACTATCACTTTTAACATCACACTAGTCCAACTGAATCCTAGTTAATACTAAAGTTATATTTGAGAATATAAAATTATCATTAAAAGTCGTTGTTTTATAAATATATCTCTATTTTGTAAACGGATGTAGTATATAATAACTAGGGTAAATTCTTTTCATTGTCAGTTCATATTGAGTTTGAAAGTTTTGTTTCTTTATATGCTAGATTTGGATTCAATTCATAAATCAAACATTTGTTTATAAATTTCAACAAAACCTTTTAATCGACCTTTTAGAATATAACAAATATATTTAAAAATATAAGTAAACTGAGAATAAAATCTCAAGATTACCCTTTTAAAATTCATTCAATATTTAGAAGTAAACAAAAGATATTTTACCTTTTAAATTTCATTCAAAAAATGAAAGACACAAACAAATTAACATTTCATATTTAAAAATGATATGAAAAACCATTAATAATTTCTTGAAATATATAAACACAGATAAATGTGAATAAAATTTTCTCAATAAAAAAAAAAAGCTAAATAAAAAGAAACAGAGAATAATTTATTTCAATCAATTAGATAAAACTAATTCTAAAACGTCAACTAAAAAAGAAACACAGCAAGTATAATATATACAATGTGCTTACCGAGTTTATATAATTTGTAGAGTATTAGATACATGCATCAGCTGAACTCTAGCGCATTCAAGTGATATTAGTGCATATTCCACCGTCACCAAAATGACAAAAGAGTAAGATATCCGTGGATACCATATAAAAGCATAAAGTATCCTAATTTTTTTATCATTAATTTTCTATAGAGAAAGAGAATTGGATGCTGTTGGGCATGATACTTTTCATAATTGGATTGGATCTAATGGGCTTCTCCTTTGGACTATGTTATTTTTTGCTCATTGAATTGAATAATTTGTAATTTGGAGTTATTTGATTATGTTATTGGGTTATTTCGGTTGGATCCGGTCAGTCTGGACCATCTATATTGTATTGGGCTAAATCATTGGATCGCTCCATTACACAAATTGCCACTTAACTCAACTTTTTCACCAAAGAATCATTACACAAAAAAATAGCTGTTGTCATATATATCCGCCACCTTTTCTCGCATTTACATTAATGAGGATGAGACTTCGAACGACTTGCGGTGGCAAGCAAGTGGTAGCGAGTGTAGGAAGTGGGCTACATACTTTCGGCTGAGATGACCGGAAGTGGGGGAAAGTGTCAGGAGATAGTGGATGGCACGGTAAACCGGGTGTGGAGTACGTATGGGGCAAGGATCACACAAGAGAGGAAGGTAACAAAACATTACACCACTCACAATCATAAATTATTATTCTCTTTCAATACACTAGAGATATTTTCCTCCATTGTTAACCTTGTGATCGCCGATACTGACTCTCACGCCGGAGCTATCTCTCGACGGTCAAGCGTCAAGCTTTTGGTGTTAACCTGTTGAACTGTGCAAGATATCAGATGCGTCTTACGTGATTGGGACGTGAGGAAAGATCTTGGCGTTAACATTTGCGCTAGAAGGAGGGCGTTCTAGTGTCCTGAGTATTTTTCAATCACAAACTGTGTTTGTTCTACGTCAGTATTCATGGGGAAGAGTAGAACACCTACACCAAGGGCGTAGATGTTGTCGGTGAATCAAGACCATGAGTATCTGTAAAGGAACGTTTGAGACCGGCACTAAGTATTCATGCCAGCACAGTGTCCAAACATTCACATGAAGATTCTTGCCCGAGGGCTGTGGGCAACGTTAAGCGAAAACTAGTTTTCACGGCAGAGAAAGGGTCTGGCCATGGTCAGAAATGAGTAAAAGGCACCTCGCCTAGAACTCGATACCGAGATGACCAAGACGAAAAGGCCTCCCGACTGGCTAAGATGGCAGATGAAGCAGATAGGGCCATGGAGGTACTTGTAAAGCAACGACAGGATATAGCTGAGCAGATGTCCCGAATAGCAAAGTTGAGGGATGAAGAGTTCAGTTATGTTCAATTCGAAGAACGTGGGCATTGGAGTGGGAAGGAACCTGCTCATTCAGGACGTGAGTCTCGGGGCCAACCTCGAGAAAGAAGAAGATCTAGAAGCCCTACTGCTCAAAGATCGAAGATGGCACATCACCCTGTCTGTTCTAAGGAGCAGGGTCGAAGCGAACGAAGAGGTCGATCCAGAGATCGCACTCCTGAGAATACAAAGAAGGCGCTCGTTGTTGCACATTCTCACCATAGCGGCCGAGTTCAAAAATGAAGTAGATCCAGAGGTCACACTCCCGAAAGTCTACTGAGGGTATACCACCCTGTGGACGCTCCTCATCGAAAAAGTCCCTCTAAAGTTGGGGGTTCTATTGTAAGAGACCGGTCCACTCAGAAGAGGAAGGAGTCACCGGAAAAAGAAGCATCATCCCAACTAGAAGGCATGGAGTATCTAGTTAAAGAATTGAAGGAACTTTGAGCGACCATCAAGTACGTGAAAACGAAAGATACTTCGGGAAAGAAGGCATCCCCTTTTTCCGCGGAGATTCTAAAAGAGAAAGCTGACCCCACCAAGAAGTTGTCCCACATTGAAAGTTATGATGGATCGGGGGATCCCTATGATCACAGTCAGGCGTTCGACCGACTGATGGATTATTATGACTTTAGCAATGCTGCTAAGTGTCATACTTTTGTCACGACACTCAGAAAGGATGCCAGTCAGTGGATGGGGACTTTGCCTTCGGATTCAATTTCATCTTGGGCAGACATGTGCAATAAGTTCCATGCTCGCTTTGGGAGCAACAAAAGGAGGGGGAAACCAACTGGCTCGCTGGCTCAGGTTCGACAGTATTCGAATGAGTCTTTGGGCCAATATGTAAAGCGGTTCCGTGAAGCAGTCGGCCAAATAACAGACTTGAACGATCAACAAGCCCTGGGACTGTTTCAGAATGGGTTAGATCTTGTCAAATCAGAGAAGTTGGTGAAGAAGTTAATGTTTCACCACCCGAAGAGTCTCGCTGAAGCCTTCGACAAAGATGAAGGTTATATCGTGGTAGAGGAAGCCATGAATAGCCTCAAACGTCCTTTTTCAGATCAGCTTAAGGAGACAGATCGGGACAGAACAGAAGGTGACCAGAAGAAGAATGAAGAAAATAAAGACCGCTATGATGGCGGGTCAAAGAAATACAACAATAATTAGAGACAGGGTGGAGGACGTTCGTCCGCTCCAGCCTAGAGAGTAAATAGGACGTATACTGCACTCAACACTGATAGGGCGGTCATCCTAGACCAAATCAAAAATCAGCCTATCTTCGAGCCACCTCAAGATAACATTAAGCCCGAAAAGGAAATTCTCATAAGTATTGTGACTATCATCAAGCCTTGGGTCACGATAGGAACGACTGTGCTAGTTTGAAGGATTTTATTGAAAGAAAGGTACAAGGCGGGGCTTTAGTTCAGTATGTGGCTGCCAGAACGACTCAGCAAGTTCAATAGAGGGATAGAGAGCCCGCTCAGCAAAATTTAACCGGTTTAGCAAGCATTGCTACTCCCGGATGACTGCAAGGCATGTGGTAGATGTCATCACTGGGGGTACTTCTGGCAAGCTTGTTGGGAAAAAGCGCCGAAGTCACTTGGATTTAGTCATGTCAGTGGCGGGTACCCTCCCGAAGACTGATAGACCTTATCCGGGTATGGTAATCTCCTTTACTGACGAGGATTACCCTTCGAAAACCATCGAACCGCATGAGGGATCATTGGTGCTGACTGCGCAAGTGGGTTCGATGGATATGAGGCGAATGATGGTAGACAACGGGTCTTCTGTAGATATTCTGTATGCCCACGTTTATCAGAGGATTCATCTGGATGGGCAGAAGATGGAGATAAGGCAGGAGGCTCCTTTGTACGGTTTTAGCAACGATCCGGTTAAGGTGGCTGGAACTATTGAATTACCGGTCATCTTCGGAACGGCCCCCCAACAGGTAGAAATAATTTGCAAATTTTATGTTATGCATGTAGATTCTGCCTATAATGCCATTTTGGGAAGGCCTACTTTAACTGCTTTGCAAGTTGTAACCTCGATCTCTCATTTCAAAATCAAATTTCCTACGGCTCATGGGGTTGGAGAGGTGAGAGGAGATTTAGATCTGGCCAGAAGATGTTATAGAAATGCCGTGATCACTTCGGGAGTGGTGGTATCGAAGCAAAAACAGACCATGGCGATAGAGATCGAACCCTTCACTGAGAGCAGTTCAGAGCCATTGGTCATGCCAGTTGAGGAAACAGAGGAGATAGAGCTCATCCCCGGCAAGGCGAACAAGACAGTGAAGATAGGTTCGGTTCTGTCGGAACCTCTCCGGACGAACCTCATGGAACTCCTGCGATGCTATGTTGACATCTTCGCATACCTCAAGACATGCTGGGAGTGAGCTGGGATATTGCTGAGCATCGATTGGAAGTGGACCCGTCAAAGAAGCCAGTTCGACAGAAGAGGAGGATCTTTGCACCCGAGCTCCAGCGGATCATCGATGAAGAGATTGCAAAGCTGTTAGATGCTGACTTCATCTTTGAGATCAACTACCCGTAGTGGATGGCAAATGTGGTGCTGGTCCAGAAGCAGAACGGGAAATGACGAGTCTGCATCGACTATACAGATCTGAATAAAGCTTGTCCAAAGGATTTCTACCCACTACCCCACATCGACCAGCTCATCGATGCGACTTCGGGGTATGCTTTATTAAGTTTCATGGACGCATTCTCTGGGTATCATCAGATTTCTATGTGTAAAGAGGATATACCGAAGACGGCGTTCATTACGCATCGTTCGGTATATGCCTATAAGAAAATGACCTTCGGCCTCATCAATGCAGGGGCCACAAATCAGAGGATGATGAACTACGTCTTCAGATATCAGTTGGGCAAGAATATGGAGGTGTACGTGGATGACATGTTTGTTAAGAGCATGCTGATACATAAACATCTGGATGATTTTGAAGAATGCTTTCAGACAGTTCATCATCATAAATTGAGACTGAATCCTGTTAAGTGCACCTTCGGATTAGGGGCTGGCAAGTTTCTGGGTTATCTTGTCAGTCAAAGAGGAATTGAAGCCAATCCAGAGAAGATTCAAGCGATCCTGAACATGAAGACTCCTCAGTCATTTGAAGATGTTCAACGTCTGACTGGAAGGATTGCAGCTTTGAGGAGATTCATGTCCAAGTCGGCAGAAAGGTGTTTGCCATTTTTTGATACGATGAAAGGGCCGAAGAATGCAAAGACATTCCAATGGACTTCGGAGTGTGAGGACGCCTTTCAGAGCATCAAGTCCTACTTATCTTTGGCGCCTTTGTTGGTGAAGCTTGCTCCTGTTGAGCTTCTGTATTTGTACTTAGCAGCTAGTTCGTTAGCAGTAGGAGCAGTTCTGGTGCGTGAAGTTGGGGGTAAGCAGCACCCAATTTATTATATAAGCCATGTCCTTTGGGATGCTAAAATAAGGTACCCAAACATTAAAAAGTTTGCTTTTACTTTAATAACTGCTAGTCGAAAGCTTAGGCAATACTTCCAGGGTAGGTTGTTAGTAGTATACACAGATCAGCCTTTGAAGAAGATTATGGGCAAACCTAAGGTCTCGGGGAGATTAGCAGCATGGACGATGGAGTTATCTCAATTTTTCATTGAATATCATCCCCGAACCACCATCAAGGGGCATGCCTTGGCTGATTTTGTAGTCGAATGTTCGTTTTCTGAAGCTGATGAAGTTATGATGTGGTGAAGGATCTAATGAGCGATTGCGCTTCTTCAAATGAGGCGAGTTTGTGGATCTTTGTCAGATGCAGATGGGTCTTCTACTACGGACATCAGTGGAGCAGGGATTATTCTGACGAGTCCGGAGGGATTCAAAGTGTAACATGCCATTAAATTTCAGTTCAGAGAAACGAACAATGAAGCGGAGTATGAATCAGTGCTGGCTGGATTACGACTAGCTAAGTGTCTCGAAGTACAAAGAATAGTCATCTTCAGTGATTCTCAGTTAGTCGTTAAGCATCTCTCTGGAGAGTATGAAGCTCGAGGTCCAAGGATAGTCTAGTACCTGGCAGAATTAAAAGATCGGCTTCAGTATTTCCAATCGTATGAATTTCAGGGAGTAGAGCATAGTAATAATTCTATTTCCGATGCACTCTCAAAGTTAGCCACTACGGATGTTAACGTTTTTGATGGATCCGTTTACTTAGAAATTTTGCAACATCCTAGTGTTCAACATGAATCGGTAATGTGCATTTATTATACCAATTACTGGTTGACTCCATATCTGGAGTATCTGGCAGATGGCGTACTTCCTTTGGATCAGGTGCTGGCCAAGAAAATCAAATATAAAAGTGCTAACTTCGTATTGATAGATGGAGATCTTTTTCGAAGGGCCTTCTCATCTCCATTGCTGAAATGTTTGACTTCGTTCGAAGCTGAATATGCTCTCTGAGAAGTTCACGAAGGTATTTATGGCGACCATATGGCTGCTAAGTCATTAGCCTACAAAGTACTTCGATAGGGGTACTACTGGCCTACCATCTTCAAGGAAGCGACTAAATATGTCAAGAAGTGCAAGAAATGTCAGCTCAACAGTCCGATCCCATATCAGCCACCATAAGAGCTATACTCAATTTTATCTCCTATACCCTTTGCTATCTGGGGGGTTGATATACTGGGTCCACTACCGAAAGCAAAAGGGCAGGTCAGTGTTGTCATAGTTGCCATCGACTACATGACCAAATGGGTAGAAGCAAAGCCACTTAGGTTAATAATGGAATAGGAATGCTTGAAATTTTTGAAGGAGTCAGTAGTGTTCCGTTTCGGAATTCCTAAGGTGGTGATATCGGATAACGGACGTTAATTTGTGGGATCAAAATTTGAAGCATTTTTGAAGGAGTTGGGAGTTCAGCACAGAAAGACTTCAGTAGCTCATCCTCAATTGAACGGGAAAGTCGAAGTGACTAACAGAACGCTGCTGAATGGGATCAAGCATAGGTTGGATGAAGCTAAGGGAAGATGGCTAGAAGAGCTCCTCAGCGTGTTATGGGCTTATCGGACTACCCCGAGGACTACAACGGGGGATTCACCTTTCAGACTAGCTTATGGTACTGATGCCTTAGTCCCAGTTGAAATTGGATCTCCAAGTCTTCGGGTCAGTCAGTTTAAAGAGATCTACAACGACGAAGGACTGAAGGTCAACTTGGATCTATTAGAAGAAGTCAGAGAGGTGGCTTTGATCAAGCTAGCAGCTTATCAATGGAGGGTAGCCAAGCATTACAACAAGGGGGGTAAAGCTTCGCAGATTTGAAGTGGGAGATTTTGTTCTCAGAGAAGTCGAAGCATCTACACCTCATAATTTGGGAATGTTGATGCCGAACTGGGAAGGACCGTATGAAGTCATAGAAGTACCGAAGCTGGTAACTTATCGGTTGAGGGCATTAGATGGATCAGAAATTAAAAATACTTGGTATGCGGGAAGACTTCGAAAATACTTTCAGTAGATACAGTATTAGTACACCGGAAGTTTGTAAATGTTTAAGTCCTCATCAATAAAAGTTCCTTTTTTCTCAACAAGTCTTGTCTTCGTTGTTGTTCAGTTTATTGGTGTAAGGAGGTTTAGGCGGACTTGCTGACCATTCGATGGTAGCCTTAATGGCAGGTGGTCCTTATGGGTTTGTCAGGCCCTTCGCGGTAGGCAAGTGCCATCCTTAAGACATTATCAGGCCCTACGTGGTAGGAAATTATCGACCTTTAGACCTTGTCAGGCCCTTCGTGGTAGGCAAGTGCCATCCTTAAGATGTTGTCAGGCCCTGCGTGGTAGGCAATTGTCGACCTTTAGACCTTGTTAGTCCCTTCGTGGTAGGCAAGTGCCATCCTTAAGACATTGTCAGGCCTTGCGTGGTAGGCAATTGTCGACCTTTAGACCTTGTTAGACCCTTCGTGGTAGGCAAGTGTCATCCTTAAGACGTTGTCAGGCCCTACGTGGTAGGCAATTGTCGACCTTTAGACCTTGTCAGGCCCTTTGTGGTAGGCAAATGTCATCTTGTGCAAGTTGTTAGGCCCTTCGTGGTAAACAACTCCCCAATGAAGTAGATCTATCTTACACTTCGGTAACGAATAAGTATTCCTTTACTTTATTACCTAAATTTTTCTAAGTGTTGAGTTCGAAATGCCTCATTCCTTAACTTCATCTTATCTGTTATATGACTTCCCTAGTTGTTAATTAACAGTTTAAGTTAAGTCCATGAAAGAGCTTGTACATTTTTCAAGTTGAATCGATATTAAAGTATTGATAAAAAGTAAATGCACCGAAGTCATAAGGGATGAGACCACATTTCATTAATATTTAATTTGATTACAAGAGTAGAAAATTTTTACACAAATCCTATAAATTAAAGAAAATAAAATTATCTTCAGACAGCAGCTTCATCTCCGGAGTCTAGCAAGGCCAGATCCAGTTGGGCCGCCACCAATTTTTCTTTGCCTCGGTCTCGACAATCCTCATATCCTTCTGCATAACACTGAAGCACTTCTACACTTAATTCCTCAGACGCACGGTACTCATTGTGAATCTGTTTAAGCTGCTCTTCGGTTAAAGGAGGATTTTGTCCCTTTAAAGCTTTCAGTATATGACGAAGCTTTCGACGTTTAGATGAATGCTTTTCTTTTTCTTCGCGGGCCTTTACTTGAAGACTGTTGACTTGTGCTGTCAAGTTCTGATTGGCCGTAGCAAGCTCTTCATTGCTGGTCTTCAAGGCTTCGGTTTCGGCAACAAAATTGACGTTCATGTCCGCCAATTTTTGTTCACTGATTCTTGTCATCTTCAACTCCTCATTAACCAAGCTAAGTGATAAGTGGATTTTATATACACAAATCAATATTCATTTCAAGTTTAAATTCGTAGTTATTTTCATGTTTTGTGTTCGTTTTTACTCGTTTTGTGATATTTTATATGTAGGGTGGTCATGGATGCAATTGGTGAGGAAAGGTGGATTTTTTGTAGCAAAAGTGGAAAAAAGTTAGAGCTTGAAAAATTTGAAGGCGATGGCTATGCCGTACGAGTGATGCTTATTTATTTCTGTACCCCATTTGGGGCGGGGTCCCATTTCCTATAGCTGTCCTGTTTGGTTTCGACTTCTGTTGGGGCTCGGTTTGTTGGACTTGGCTGGTGCGTTTGGACTCTAATAAAAAGAAGAACTCGGCCAGAAGAGAGGAGAGCTTGCTTTTACATAGAAAAACAACGATCATACAACACAAAGGAAGAATTCAAGAGCGATTTCAAGGATTGAAGAGCGAACGTTGGAGGAGTAATTTTCAGAGATTATCACGATGGTTGCAAATCGAGGCTACGTGAAGGGGTTTTCCATAATTCCTCTTTTCTTTCATCTATTTGTAATTGGGATGATGTTTTCAACAAATTATTCAGTTTTTAATTCATTCGTTATGAACTAATTTATTTATTAGACTTGTAATGGATCTTTGGGCGTAACGATGATTCTATAACTTTGATTTTCAATTCAATAAGATATTTTTAGTTTATCTATGTTAATTTGTGCGTGAATTTATGAATTGCCTGATCAACAGTTCTTTGTGGATTTGAAAGGAATCGAGAGAGGAGATTCGAATCTAGACCTAGTTAATATAGCTTGTGTCATGAATTTTATCGATAGTAGATTGGTGATTATTGTTAAGGTAGAGATACGCTTGACATCGCATGTAATCGTATAGAGAACTTAAACTTCAACCTTTTTGATTGCAGTTCACATAGAGATATAGTGAGTTGGTTAATTTAGATGTTTAACGGATTTCTATCTTAATTATGGATTGATGTTAATATGGTATTAGTGCATCGAGAGGTGGCTCTTACTACGTTCGTGTTCTTGATTAATAAATTGGAATATTGAATTGAGTTGGAATAAAGGTTTAAAAATCAGAGTGAAGCTCAGGGTGAAATCATAAGTCTAATTCTCCAATTATTGTTTGAAATTCCTGATTTCGTTATTGGTGTCTGTTTTGTGATAGTTAATTTCTTTATTAATTTAGTTTTTTTATATAATTTAAAACCATTGAATTAATTAGTTTAATAAAATTAGGGTTAATACAAAATTGATACTTGTGAAGTTAAGATTCTTGATATTTTGTCCTCGTGGGAACGATACTTTATTCACTACTATATTACTTGTTGACCATGTGCACTTACGTGTTTTTAAGCGTATTGATTTTCACCAACACTCAGTTCGTCATTGGACTCCCTTAGACCCTCGTTAATTCGAGCCAATTCCTTCTGAAGATCTTTATTGGTATGAAGAACGCTTTTGCGTTCACTTCTTTCCCGGTCCAAGGACGCCTTCAACATGTTGTTCTCCATTCTCATGGCCTCCTCTTCGGCCTCAGCATTTATGTGTCTGGGACGTAAACGTCCGAAGATAGCATTTTCCTACATATGTTCAAAAGAATTCAGTCAATTTCAGGGACTTAAATAAAAGCAGACATGTATAAACTGAGAAAGTTATCGTTTACTTTCGCCAAATAGCTCATGCCTTCATCAAGAAAATTCCCGTTCAAATGGTTATCAAACTGGTGATCATCAGTTTCCCGATCGAAGGCATCAAAAAATTGAAACGGGAAATTGACGTTGTACCGAGGCCACAAAGTCGGCATTACCCTTTCATCATTCTGGAATTCTTGTGATGAAGGCCTTGGGTGGGAAGGCATGGGTTGGTCACGAATTGGAGAAGGCTCCATATATACATTTTCAGGAGAGGGAGATCGAGCTGGAGTGAGGTTTCAAACTGGTGAAGGTACGGGTGTTAAGCTCGGATGGCTGTCAGATGGTCATTTTCTCTTTCGTGATGGGGCTGCAGTAGGTTCGATTTGCTCTTCTTCAATAGCAACTCGAGTTTCCACTAAAGTTGAAGAGGGGGGAACATTCGAAGAAGGTACTCTAAGAACATCGGGAGTCAGAGGAGTAATCTTGGCCCTTAATTTCTTAACTCGAAGGAGCTGTTTACGATCGTCTGCAGATAGATCGAGTAAACTCCTTCGAGCAGGTGTGGGGTTGATAATTGGTTCAGCTTTAGAAAGGGTTTCTGAATCTGACGAGAGGGAGATTGGTTTGGGTTTTCAGGTAGCTCTTTTCTTTCGACGAAGTTTGAGGACTTCTTTCGGAAGAAAGAGCTCATCATCTTCTGGTCTATGAATTAGGGGTTCGGATATAGGTGTTTCAGTAGGTGGTTTAAGTTTGGAGGGGGCTTCCGGTTGTGGAGGGTCGGCATCGACCTCTGCAGATTTTCCAGCTAGATTATCTTCGGATGGGACTTCCTATCGTGGGGAGTAGGCAGTGGCTTCTACATACTTTCCAGCTAGAAAATCCTCTAAGTCCTTCACCTTCGAAGACGACGGTTTAATCAAAGTTACTACAGAAGATTAACAGTTTTACATCAAAATCCATATCATAACAATTCTCAAAATATTCATTAAATAAATTCATACTTACATTTTTGGTCGTATAACCATGCCTGTTTGGAAAGAAGTCCATAGTTCCACTCCTCCTTTAGGAAATTGTCACAAAGTTCTATCATTCCGGCCTCACGTTCTTTAGAAATGTCTCCGAAGTCAATAGAAGTCTTCTCGTCAGTGGCCCAGTTCGGTAAAGAGGTGATTTCAGGTCCCTTGACGAAAAACCACCTCTCATGCCACCCCCTATTGCTCGAAGGAGTGTTTACCAATGAATGCGTCTCGAACTTCTCTCCTGTCATCGAGGGGTGCTTGCTTATGGCCTTAAATCCTTTCTCCCTGGACTGAATAATCTTGTACGCGGTGAAGAAGAAGTCGAGTGTAGGTTCGACACCTAGCTCGTGACAGAAGGCGATGAATGCGAGGATGTGAATGTAAGAGTTCGGTACTAATTGGCTGAATCCAACACCCAAAAATCCTAAGATAGTCACTATGAAGGCATGGAGAGGGAACCGAATCCCCTTTTCCAAGATGGTCACTGGAACAGCCGTCCATCCTTCCGGATGTTGATACATTCGTTCTTCAGATCTGGGAACTCTCACCAAGTGGGTATCCGGGATGTGGCATCGAGTTTGAATCCTCTTCAAGTCAATCTCTGTAACTTTTGATGGAGTGTTGGCATGGAAATATCGTTCCTTACTCCTATAGAAAGCAGAAGCGTTGGGTAGGGGTTTCGTTATTGGATTCTTAATAGGAGTTGCAGTTGTCGGGTTGGAGCTCGAAGCTTCCTTGTTAGGGTTTGGGTTTGGAGGAACGACACCAATCGGTGTCACTAGCAGAGGAGGACCTTGTTCAGAATCTTGGGAAGCCATTGATGATGTTTTGCAGAGTACAGAAGAAAAAGCTTTGAAGAGAAGAAGAAAGCTCAAAGGTCCGAAATTCAAACGGGCAGGTAAAACTGTCAAAATTGGGGGAAATTACCTTTTATACTGATGGTTTCACGGCATACGAAGGTGGCACATTAATTAATAGTAATGATTTTGAATTGGAAGGGGTGGCGTTCGGTTTTGGGTTTGATATTTAAACCAGAATGGGCTTGTGTCTATTAGGCCTTCAATTTCCGTCCTTGATATTGATTTGGACCGACTCAATGGTGCCTCGGTTAGTTTCACTTTGGATCCCTCGTGACTTATTATAATTCATTACATCATGGACCTATTATTTACAGTCTTCTACTAAATATCTTGTTTAATAAAAGACTGGGGGGGGGGGGGCAATGTTGGGCCGTGATACTTTTAATAATTGGATTGGACCTAATGGGCTCCTCCTTTGGACTATGTTATTTTTGTCCTGTTGGGTCGAATGATTTGGGCCCAGTTATTTGATTATGTTATTGGGTTATTTTTGTTGGATCCGGTCAGTCTGGACCATCTATATTGTATTTGGCTAAATCATTAAATCGGTCCATTACACAAATTGCCACTTAACCCAGCTTTGACCGGTAATCATTACACAAAATAATTAGATTTATGCATTATATACGCCACCTTTCTCAATGGCATTAATGAGGATGGGACTCGAGGATGGCCGTGATGTGGCAAGCAAAGTGGTAGCGGTAGTAGGAAGTGAGCTGCATACTTTTAATTTGAGATGATCGGGAGTGGGGGAAAGTGTCAGGAGGTAGTGGGTGGCACGGTAAACTTGGTCTGGAGTACGTATGGGGCAAGGATCACACAAGAGAGGAAGGTAACAAAACATTACACCACACACAATCATAAATTATTATTCTCTTTCAATACACTAGAGATATTTTCCTCCATTGTTTACCTTGTGATCGCTAATACTGACTCTCACACCGGAGCTATCCCCGGACGGTCAAGCTGTCAAGCTTTTGGTGTTGACCTGTTGAACTGTGTAAGATATCGGACGTGTCTTACGTGATTGGGACGTGAGGAAAGATCTTGGCGTTAACAGATGCCATATCCAACAATAATTCCACAGATTATTGTAATCAAATTTACATAAAAGTGGGTTTCGACAAATCATGATTTCAATTCAACTACAGAGAGATCTAGAGGGAGAAAGAGTGGGAGATGTACATATTTGTGATAATTAAAAGCTCCATGTACTAGTATAATTGCATGTTGTAGGTGAATTGGAGCAAATTTAGATTTGATTTTTGTAATGGTGGATAATTCAATAGTATACTCCAAAACCTTTCTTGACCTGACGATAATTGCAGCATTGATTTGAATTTTATCACGAGTGTTGCAACATTTTCTATTGGCTTTTAATTTACAGTAAAATTTGTTGGGTTTTTTTTGTTTTTGTTTTTTATCACTTACAATAATATTAATTTAAAGGTGCTTACTTAGTAAATATATTTTCTTTAACTTTAACATGTATGTCACATTTTATACCTTATAGAAGTACCAAGCTTTTTTTTAACAATAAGAGTATTCTCGGGTCATTTTTTGCATAAATCGAGACTAAACCTCTTCCCGGACGATTTTAAAATCGCACCCCACACCGGTCTCGTACATAAGGAGAAATTATTGTTATTCCAAAAATAATTATATACTAATTATATAAATAGAATTAGAAGATAAACAATTTTTATAATTATGACTTACTAGATGTAATTGATAAACTTTTAAAACCAAGTCAACTGTTGGACAGTCTCTCCTTAAAGCAGATTTCGTCCCCGCTATCGGTGCTTACGGATGGAACAATGGTCGTCTACTTCCAATTTGAGATCCTGCATTCATGAATAGACATGATCATAATCCAAGACTAAGTCAAAGCGAGCTGGAAGATCTAACCAGAAGAGACGAAGCAAGCAGGAAAAGAAGAGCTGAAGAGTATATCAATCCTCCACGAGGCAAAGGCCGAAGAAATAGAGATAAGTTGAAATTTAATTCTTATTGATGTAGCCAAACTTAAATGTAATATCTATCTTCAAACATCAATAAATTCATGCTTATTATCTAGAAATTTCAGTTGCTCACTGAAATATTAAGTCATAATTTTTTTACTGCAGCTGCATCTAGAAATTGATAATCGTGACAACAAATCTCCTTTGTTATGTCAACATCAAATAGGGGAAGATTGTTAGGAGAGTCTATATTTTGATTTGATGTTTAAAGTAAATGCACTTGATTATATGTAAAGTCCTTCAAGGATTATATGTACAAAGACTTAGTGATAGATCAAAATTGTTAGGTTGATCTAAGCTTTTAATGTTTATCATTATGTAAATGAATGTATAGATAAAGAGATCAAAGATGTTAGGTTGATCTATGTCTTGAAATGTAATATATTGGCTTCAACAAAATCGTAGTCTATTGAGCTGATCAAGAGTTTGCAGAAGTCAAGGCAGAATCGTAGAGCATCGAGGATCGAAGTATGTCTGCCTTGAAGGGCCTCTCCAGAAATCGTAGAGTAGTCCAGACGTTTGCCGAAGCCAACCCTAAGATCGTAGTGTTCCAGTCCTTAAGAGAAATCGTAGTGTTCTCGTTTGATAGCATCAGATCAAGCACCAAGGTGGCAAGACACCACGATCTGAATCGTAGAACATCATCTGCCTGTGTCAGAAGCATCGAGCCTTACCCTTTTGTTTGGAAATAAATTCCAACAAATGTGGAATGGGTTATAAATGTTGAAGTCCTCACCAGTCCCAATGGCACAAAAGATATCCTTAGTATACAACGAAGGAAACATATTGAATAAGCTAAGGAAAGTACTTTTGGGTCAGAAGAAAACACATTTTTAGGTGTTAGGTGAGAAAGCAGTCTGCTGTGTCAGTGGGCCATAATGCAATTCAGAAGATGTGCAGAAAAGTCTCCATCAAAGTTCAGAAATGTCAAACGCATATAATGCTTTAATGGATAGAGTGCAAGGATCACATATATGCAAAACATCTGCAGATGATTCAATTAAGCAAGCATTGTACAAAACGCTGAAGAACACTCAACGCTCAACTCTACGATTTGAAAAAGAGAAAGCTTGCTCAGCTTCTCAGTTCTTTCGAACAAGAGCATAATGGCAACTGAGTAGCACCAATCAAGAACTCATCAACTACCAATCAAGTGAAGTAAGAAGTTCCAAGTTAGAAGGACTTGAAGAGTTCTAAAGTGAACTGTGAAGAACCAAGTCTGCTGGACTTGAAGAGTTCAAGAGTGAACTAAGAAGTTCCTAGACTGCTGGTCTAAAAGGAATCTGTGAGATTCAGAAAGTGTAAAAGATATCCTTAGTAGATTTCCTACTCGAAGAGTAGAGGAGTGGACTAGGAGCTTTAAGTGCTCTGAACCACTTAAAACTGTTGTGTCTATTGCATTCTTGCTATAACTGCTATAACTGTTATAACTGCCCCACTCATATTAACTCTCTATATCTAAAAAGGGAGATCAAACAAATCTTAATTCCACTGTGTTTGAATCATTATCAAAACTAACAAAGTAAAACGAATAGAATTTTAAATATCTATTTAACCCCCCATTCTAGATAACTATTGTGCCTCCGGGAACTAATAATTGGTATCAGAGCAAGTTCTATTATATAGCCTACATAGCTTAAGTAGATCCAATGGCACACTTACTAAGCGAATCAAAGATTGGAGGAGGCAGAAAGCCACCTATGTGCAACAAAGATAAATTCACCAATTGGAAAGTTTGGATTCAAGCATACATGGATTCAATAGATGAAGATCTATTTGAAACTGTTCATAATGGGCCTTACGTTCCTACAAAGCTTGCACCAACTACAGACGACCCAAACAGAATATAGATCAAGGTCAAAAGATAATAGACAGATAACGAGAAGAGAGCTGTTCAACTCGACAAAAAGGTCAAGAACATTTTGTTCCAATCCTTAGAAGATTATCTGTTCGAAAATGTGGTCAACATCAAAACAACAAAGGAGGTTTGGGAAGCATTGCTCATCATGTATGAAGGAACATAAGAAGTCAGAGAAAACAAACAATCTCCCCTGACACATCAAAATGAAATGTTTGCACACGTTCAAGGAGAAAACGTCACTGCCACCTACGAGAGATTCAATGTTCTGCTCAACTCTCTACGAGCTTATGGTCTATCTAAACAAAGATATAATCATAAAGTTCATGAGAGCCTTACCAAGCAAGTGGGATGCCAAAACCACTGCTATTAGAGAGTCAAAGAATCTCCATGAGATGACTGTTCAACAGTTATATGGAAACCTTCTTAAATACGAACTGGAGCTGACTCAACGAGCAGAAACTCTATTTGAAGGAAGAAAGAAGGATAAGGGTGTTGCGCTCAAAGAAACTGACAACACCTCCCAAGTCAATACTAAAAATGACTCTGACTATGACGAAGATGATGATGAGGACTTTGCAATGCTGTTAAAAATACTTAGAAGGTTCATGCGTCAAGGCAGAATCAACAAACCAAAGAAAGAAAGCAACTACAGCAGCCAGGAGTAGCTAAATGATCTATGCTACAATTGCAAGAAGCCTGACCATTTCATTGCTAACTGCAATAAACCCCTCAGAGAAGAACTAAAGAAGAAATCACATCCAAAGAAGGAATACAAAGGCAACAAAAGGCCTCAGAAGAAAGACAAAGGCCTTGTAGCTGGAGGATCGTGGAGTGACTCAGACAATGACTCAACTCCCGAATCTAGAGATGATGAAGATCCTAAAATGGCAAATCATTTCCTGATGGTCAAGCAAACAAAGGATAAACAAAACTCCAACATACATGAAGTAAGTATAGATGAGGTATTTGACTTCAACTCTCCTGATGTAGACATTGATGATTTAAGAACTGCACTGCAGAATAACATCTGATCTGCATCAATACATGAAATGGTTTAGAGTCCTATCTAAGGACTATTCGTTTCTTCAAAAGGAGAAAGAGAAAGTTCAAGAAGAACTAGAAACAACCCTTTTAAGTATTGATTCTCTCTCCAAGTTTGAAGCTGAGAATAAGCTCTTAAAATAGACAAATGAGCTCAATGCTCAAAGAGAGTCAAGTCTAACCTCTAAAATTCAGGAACTAGAAAAGACAATCTCTACATGGAATAAATCCTCTTCATCCATGGACTCCCTGATCTCTAGCCAGAGAAGTGTCTCTAACATAACAGGATTAAGCTTTAGGGAATCGACCTCAGAGTCAAGTTTGGAAAAGGTAAAGGAAACTAGCACTAGCAATGCCTCAAGTTTTAGTAGAGGCATTATGCTGGCCTGGGTTTCAGAAAAGAGAAGAGTAACCTAGCCACTACTCTCCAACCTCGAAGGATCGTAGAGTCAAAAAAAATTAACTCCACGAACCAACTAGGACAGAATTGTAGAGGAAAGGTACACTCCTCACAAATCATGAAGCACAAGGACATATGGAAGAAGGAGAATCAGTTTAACAGAAGGATGACTAAAGATCCACAAAAGTCCAAATGGAGGAAGAATCCTCATACACACACAAACATGCATCTTATTAGATATTTTGTGTGCAATAAGGTTGGTCATAAGGCTGCAAAATGATATTATAATCCTTTGCATATGAGACCCAAAATCAAGCAGATTTGGGTTCCCAAGGGTACTAACAAAGTAGGACCCATGCAAGTATAGGTACCAAAATGAAAGTTTAATGTTACCACAGGAACAGAGCTCCACGATCACAACCTGGTATCTGGACAGTGAATGCTCAAGGCACATGACTGGGAACAAAGCCCTTCTGTCTAACTACATAGAAAAGGAGGGTCCCTTAGTTATCTTTGGAGACAATGGCACTGACAAGACAAGAGGATATGGCTTAGTTGGGAATGGTGCAGTGTCCTTAAGTAAAGTGGCCTATGTGGAAGGACTACAACATAATCTTCTGAGCATTAGCCAACTCTACGACAAGGGTCATCAAGTAACATTCCTCAACAATTAATGTCAAGTTAGAGATTTGAAGACATCTGCTATAAAACTAACCGAAACAAGAGAAGGAAATGTCTATATAGTGAATCTTGGACAACTAAGCTCAGACGAGATAATATGCTTTCTGGCTAAAGCATCTAAAGAAATGAGCTGGCTATGGCATAGGATACTGTCTCATCTCAACTTCAAGAGCATGTACAAACTGGCCTCAAAAGATCTAGTTGCAGGCTTACCCATGTTCAACTTCGTCAAAGAAAGGTTGTGCAATGCCTGTCATCTTGGAAAGCAGACCAGAAGCTTATTAAAGAGCAAAACTATCAACTCAATTGACAAACCCTTGCAGCTACTTCACATAGATCTATTTGGGACAATTCCAACAATGAGCCTTGGAGGGAAGAGATACTCACTAGTCGTAGTGGACGATTACACCAGATTCACATGGATATTCTTTCTAACCTCGAAAGATGAAACAAACTCCCAACTGATCAAGATGTTTAGATTAGTGATGAATGAGAAAGGGGAGAAAATCAAGGCTATAAGGAGTGATCATGGCAGAGAATTTGACTTCTCAAAAATAAACCAGTTTTGCACAGACAATGACATCAGTCATAACTTCTCAGCTCCACGAACTCCTCAACAAAATGGAGTAGCTAAGAGAAAGAACAGAACGTTGATAGAGGATGGAAGAACTCTACTAGCAGCAACCCATCTGCCTAAATACTTCTGGCCAGAAGCTATCAACACTACATGTTATACTCAGAATAGATCACTGTTACACTCTATGGCTAAGAAGACTCCCTACGAACTATGGAAAGGAAGAAAGCCAAATGTCAGCTACTTCCATGTATTTGGCTGTGCAAGCTACATTCTCAACAATGAAAAGCAGATAGTAAGGCCTATAGAGTGTTCACAGACAGTAAGGAAGGAATCTTTCTTGGGTATGCCACAGACAGTAAGGCCTATAGAGTGTTCAACAAGAAGACACTGAGTGTTGAAGTCTCGATTCACATCATCTTTGATGAGACAGACTTAGACAAAACAGTGCCTCAAGACACTATGATCGACAGTTCAAACACTACGAACAAGGTCGTTGAGCTCAACACTACAATCATAGTCCTAGATAGTGAAATCGTTGAGCAAGGAAATGAGATCGTAGAGAGGCCTACGCAAGACAACGAACCTCCACATCAAGAAGAAGAAATAGATTATGAAGACCTCAGACAAGAAGGTATCAGGACATATGTCCCAATAAGAAACAGATGGGCAAGAGATCACACTTAAGACTTATCATTGGAGATCCTAGAGCAAGAGTCAAAACAAGAGCTGCCACCCAAAATGAATATTTCTATCTATGCTTCCTGCCACAAATGGAATCTAAGAAGATAGAGGATGCTATGGAAGACTCTAGCTGGATAGAAGCTATGCAAGAAGAACTTAATCAGTTTAAAAGAAGCAAAGTATGGAGATTGGTACCAAGACCAAAGAGTCATCCTGTCATTTGAACCAAGTGGGTCTTCAGAAACAAGATGGATGAAGATGGAGTAATAACAAGGAATAAGGCAAAACTAGTGGCCAAGTGCTACTCTTAGGAAGAAAGCATTGACTACGATGAGACATTTGCACCTGTTTCCAGACTAGAAGCCATCAGAATATTCCTTGCCTTTGATGCTCACATAAAATTCAAGGTCTTTCTGATGGATGTTAAAAGTGCATTCCTGAATGGTGAACTTCAAGAAGAAGTCTATGTAGAGCAACCTCCAGGTTTCATCAATCCATCTCTTTCTAATTATGTTTATAGATCAGACAAAGCCTTATATGGTCTTCAACAAGCACCTAGATCATGGTATGAAACACTAACTAACTTTCTTATTGAAAATGGGTTCACTAGAGGTAGAGTAGATACACCATTATTTCTTAAAAAACATAAAGACAAAGTCTTATTAGTTCAAATATATGTTGATGACATTATTTTTGGATCTACTGATGAAAATTTATACAAAAGATTTTCCAATCTTATTCAGAACAAGTTTGAAATGAGCATAATGGGTGAGCAGAACTTCTTCCTTGGACTGCAAGTAAAGTGAACTGATGAAGGAATCTTCATAAACCAAGCCAAGTACATTAAAGACTTACTTAAAAAGTATGGCATGGAATCAGCCTCTTACATGAAAACCCCAATTGCTCCAGCAACCAAGCTTAACAAAGACGAAAAAAGGTAAAAGTATTGACATAACTCAATATAGAGGTATGATAGGCTCTCTTCTATATCTGACTGCCAGTAGACCAGACATAATATTTGCAACATGCATATGTGCTAGATTTGAAGCTAATCCTAAGGAATCACACTTAACTACTGTAAAATGGATTTTTATGTACCTCAAGGGCACACCTCACTTGGGGCTTTGGTATCCCAATGAGTCCTCATTTGAACTAACAGGATATCTGAGATGTCGACTTTGCGGGTTGCAAAATGATGCAGAGAAAGTACCAATGGCTTTTGTCATTTGTTAGAAATAGACTTACATCTAGTTTAGCAAAAATCAAAACTCAGTATCTATTTCAACTGCAGAAGCTGAATACATTACTGCTGGCACCTGCTGTGCTCAGATCCTATGGATGAAAAATTAGCTAGCAGACTATGGGTTTGAATTCAAATCTATACCTGTTCACTGTGATAACACAAATGCCATAGCAATAACTCATAATCCTATCATGCATTCTAGGACTAAGCATATAGAAATAAGGTATCATTTCATTAGGGATCATGTACAAAATGGAACAATATCTTTACAATATATCCCTACTTAAAATCAACTTGTTGATGTGACGCCCCCAAAATAGGTATACATCACCCATTCCGAGTCGCCAAATACATGGTACAAAAATAAATACAACTTCATTAATACAATTGTCGTGCAAAATATGACATATTTATAATAATAATTAACACCTTATTATTCACAATAATAATTAGAGGAAATTTGATTTTATTTATTAAAAAGATGGGGTCTTACAACCTCCCATCCTTTTGAAATTTCGTCATCGAAATTGATGTACGTACCTGGTGTTTCAAAAAGGTGAGGATACCTCACTTTCATTTCTGATTCCAACTCCCATGTCATTTCTTCAATAGCACGGTTTCTCCATAAAACCTTAACTTATGGACCTTCGTGCTTAAGACATGCTCTTTCCTATCCAAGATCTTAACAGGTACTTCCTCGTACGTTAAATCTTTGACTATCTCGTCTGATTCTAACTTAATAATGTGGTTCGGGTCTTTCACATATTTACGAAGCATAGATATGTGAAAAACATTATTAACACGAGACATTCTTGGAGGTAATGCGAGTCTATAGGCCACATTTCCTATTCGGCAAGAATCTCAAATGGACTAATAAATCTTGGATTAAGCTTTCCTCTCTTCCCAAATCTTGTAACTCCCTTCCATGGAGCAATACGCAACAATACATGATCCCCAATATTAAATTCCATGTCCTTTCGATGAAGATCCGCATAACTCTTTTGTCGATCCTGTGCCGTTTGTATACATTGTCGAATCGTTTGGACCTTTTCTGTAGTTATGCGGACCAATTTTGGTCCCAACAATGTTGCTTCTCCCACCTCATCCCAGCATACTGGAGAGCGACACTTTCATCCATACAATGCTTTAAATGGAGCCACACCTATACTTGCCTGATAACTGTTGTTGTAGGAGAATTCCACCAATGGTAGGTACTTATCCCAACTCCCTTTGAAATCTAGGACATATAGCCTTAATAGATCTTCAAGAGTTTGAATAGGCCTCTCTGATTGCCCATCCGTTTGAGGATGGTATGCCGAACTAAATCGTAAATCTGTGCCCATAGCTTTCTGTAAGCTAGCCCAAAATCGTTAAGTGAATCTTGGGTCACGATCCAAAACTATGGATATTGGCATGCCATGCAATCTCAGAATCTCATTCACGTACATACGAGCAAGACGTTCAAGGGAATAAGTCTTCCGTATAGGCAAGAAATGAGCAGACTTGGTTAATCTATCAACAATAACCCAAATCGCATATATGCCTTGAGAAACCTTGGGAAGACTCATAATGAAATCCATGGTAATGTATTCCTACTTCCATTTTGGAATCTTAAGTGGTTGCAATGGACCCTTTGGCACTTGATGCTCTACCTTTACACGTTGACAAGTTAAACACCTCGAAATAAACTCCGCGATCTCTCTCTTCATATTGTTCCACCAAAATGTATGTCGAAGATCATGATACATTTTGGTACTACCACGATGGATTGCAAACGGTGTGTCGTGTGCCTCCATCATGATTCTATGTTTTAAGTCAGAATCGTTAGGAACACAAAGTCTGGAGTTGACTCGAAGTATTCCTTCTTCATCGATTCTTGCTTCTGGAATAGCACCTTCTTGCACTTTCATCTTCATATGCATCTGCTCCAGGTCCATAGCTTGAGCAACTTTAACTTTATCGATTAAAGTCAGTTCTACTCGTATGTTTGATATCATCACGCGGGTACTCAGAGCCTTTACCTCTATCTCCATCCTTTGCAAGTCATACAAAATGGGCCTTTGTGTTAACAAAATTGCACTCGTACTTGCATATGATCTTTTACTTAGTGCGTCAGCTACCACGTTTTCTTTTCCAGGTTGGTATTGGATGGTATGGTCGTAATCTTTCAACAACTCGAGCCAACGTCGTTGCCGTATGTTGAGTTCCTTTTGGGTGAAGAAATATTTGGGGCTTTTATGATCCGCATAAATCTCAACTTTCTCCCTATACAGGTAGTGTCTCCAGATCTTCAATACGAAAACGACTGCTGCCATCTCCAGATCATGAGTATGATAATTCCTCTTATATTCTTTGAGTTGTCACGAGGCATAGGCTATGACTTTCCCATGTTGTATGAGAACACATCTTAACCCTTTTCCTGAAGCATCGTTGTAGATAACAAATCCATCCAAACCAGATGGTATTGTCAGAATAGGTACTGAAATGAGTCTCCTCTTGAGCTCTTAGAAACTCTTCTCGCATTCCTCGCTCCATACAAATTTTATGTCTTTCAGAGTCAGCTGAGTTAACAGAGTAGCAATTCTAGAAAATCCTTCCACAAATCTCCGATAATAACCAGCTAAGCCCAAAAAGCTACGTACTTCGGTCACCAACTTCGGTTGCTCCCAACTTTGTATTGCTTTAATTTTTGCCGGGTCGATAGATACTCCGTGTTTTGACACCACGTGCCCAAGGAATGCTACTTCCTTAAGCTAGAACTCGCATTTCTTCAGCTTGTCATATAACTTCTTATCACGAAGCCTTTGAGGTACCAGCTTCAAATGGCGCTCATTATCTTCATGACTTTTGGAATAGATGAGGATGTCATCAATAAAGACAACAATGAACTGATCCAAATATTTTTGAACACACGGTTCATCATATCCATGAAAGCAGCAGGAGAATTAGTCAATCCAAAAGACATGACAAAGAATTCATAATGCCCGTACCTAGTTCTGAAGGCAGTCTTTGGAATATCCTCAGTTTTAATCTTCAACTAATGATATCCAGAACGAAGATCGATCTTTGAAAATAATTGTTCTCCTTGTAACTTGTTGAACAAGTCATTAATGCGAGGTAGCAGATACCTATTCATGATAGTGACATGGTTCAATTCCCAGTAGTAAATACAAAGTCGTAACTCCCATCTTTCTTCTTTACGAATAAAATAAAAGCACCCCAAGTAGATGTACTAGGACGAATGAAACTAATGTCCAACAACTCATGTAGTTGGACCTTTAACTCCTGAAGTTTAATAGGAGCCATTCGATATGTGTTTTTAGAAATGGTCTTTGTACCAGGTTCAAGGTCAATAAAGAATTCAACTTCACGTTACGGGGTAGGCCAAGGAAGTTCTTGAAATACGTCAGAACACTACAACAAAAGGCCTATCAATGACCGAGTATCGGCGATCGACTTTTCGGTCGCAGAGAGCTATCTATGACAAAGTGCGATCGCCGATAGTCGTCGATAAATTCCGTCATTGGGATGCACATCAATGACCTCTATTAATGACCGCTATATCGGCGATCGCTATGAAGCTTAACCAGAAATGACAAATGCGGTCGCTGAGCTGAGTCAGCATGGTCCAGGGCCAAAGCTGACGTGGTCCACGTGTCAGCGACCATTATCAGCGACCGCGTGCGGTCGCTGATACTATGCCGTCGCTAATAACTTTTAGCGACCGCATGCGGTCGCTGATATGAAAAAAATTCTGACCAGATTTTTTCTTTGTTTTATAGAATTCCCAAAACACGTACTGTTTTCTACCTACTTTATCCCAACACACATACACACCAAGATAAACAACATACAAAACAATATAAACATCCATCGTCCACCAACACATACACCAAACTAGTATATAAACCTTTAAAAACCAATATGATTTGAATAAATATAATAACATTTCAAAACTTGTTTAAGTAACATATATACAAACATCCAAATAATGAATATACAAGTACAAGGTTATGTCAAGCGTCATCCCCTCCTTGATCACCCACCTGTAATTAACAAAATAATAAAATAGTTTAGTACATAAACATAGCGTTGATATAAACATGTATATATATGAATATAAAATGACAATAAATAAAAGTTGCATTTAAATAGTTTAGTACATAAACATGACAATGATATAAAAATATGTATTGCTAAACATACATTTCATGAGTTCAAGTGTCGATATCGATTCGAGAATCATCTTGTATACGTGTATTGAGATTCATAACCATCATCGCGCTTGATTACGTGTCGATTCGATCAATAACTCTTCCTCCTCGATATCAATGCATCGACACAAGTAGTATTGACAAAGGATCTAATTCATGTGGTTCATCTCCACCATCTAGCTGGATTACTTCATTGTCGTCCTCCACATTTATTATAGTCGACTATGAAGCATCTTCTCTTGGTAAATCTCCCCATCAACTAATTCTACTACGACTACGGCGGGAGTACAAATTACAACTTGCCAATCAGTAGGCGGTCTATCCCTTTTCCTAACGGGACTAGGAGTGTAGTATAATTGTCTTGTTTGAGTTGGTAAAACAAGCGGTTCGTTGGAGATCTGTGAGACTATGGAGGTCAATATCGGCGATTCCATATGCATCAACACGTATCCCTTTTTACGAATCAAACCAGCGACACTTGAACAAGTGAATATGACCCCGTCACATGCCCTTACGACAACTCTACGATTTCCTCCAACTCCCCATAAAAGGCACGACCAAGCTCATTGTAACAATCTCCTTCGACACACACTCCGAGTTCGTTGTTCTTTTCTGGCGCCCGTATGCCTTTGTGTGAAATTCACAACCATTTATTTTGTAACCATTGCGGTGACTTGATCCTTATGCGGTCCCATAGCTAGGACTTGTACATTAGCGGAATCGTTGATCCCTCGATCAAAGCCTACAAAAACTCCATCTTATTAAATGAAGTCATAGTTAACATATGGAGTATATATATATATATATATACACTACGTGCTTAAAAATTGAACTTACTTTGTCCTTTAGCCAAAGTGCAAAAGTTTTATCCGATTGATTTGAATATCTTTATCGGTTATGTCATGCATGCTTCACTTTTAACTCGTCATCGTACAATCTATACCATGTTATAAACATTAACATATTAGAATAAATTTTCAACTTAAAAGATAAAATATCAAGTTTACATGTGTACCTCACAAATTAAATCAATCTCCTCACAATTGAGAAGAATGTAAGTATATGCGGCATGTAATTCATGCTCAGAGAGGAATATGAGCTTCCCTTTTCCATAAGCGGCCCGATAGACCAAATCTGAGAGAGCCAACCATTTAGTTCAACATTTCCCCATCATCGTGTCTCGATACTCGATTGGCCTTTATGTCAAGACTTCGTCCAGGAAAATGATGCGAGACAAACGTAGATATCTCATCAAAAGCTGTATGCCTCGCATATCGACCCCTCGACATAAGCTCTATTCTTCACCTTCCTCTTAAGGTTTCCCATCACCCTCTCGAAGGGTACATCCATCTATATTAAGCTGGACCCCAACACGAGCTTCAAAGGGAAGATGGATTTGTAAATGCTCCATGGAGTCAAAAAAAACCGGTGGGAATATTTTTCCGGTTTACACGTGATCTCTATGATGTTCTTCTCAAGTACAAACATGTCCTTCTCATTCAATGATTTTGAACACAAGTCTTTGAAGAAAGCGACTAAGATCCATCAAAGCATCCCATATTGGTTTATCAAGCGGATCCCGAAATGTTATAGGCATGAGTCTCTCCATGAACACATAGCGGTCATGACTCTTCATCCCTTGCAATTTCCACCGTAACACACCTTGCAATGTTTAACGCATATCCATCTGGTAGTTTCAGAGACTTAACCCATGTGCACACATCTTCAACTTGCTTTTTGGACAATGTGTACCTTGCATGCGGTTTGACAATCTTACCATTAGGAGATTCATAAAGTTCTAATCCGGACGCTTACAAATATCTTTCATGTCCAAAGCGTGCCTTTATCGTTATCTTTTGTTTTCCCGTAACATTCATCACGCAGTGTTAAACACATTGTCAAACACATTCTTCTCAATATGCATCACATCTAGATTATAATGAATCAAATTTGTGACCGATAAGGAAATTCCCAAAAGATGCTTCTCCGAACCCGGTTATGAGATTCACCAAACCCATTGATTATGTTTGTCACATCAACCTTACCAAATGGGATAGCAAGCAATCTCATCACACGATCTCGCATCTCAATTCTCAAACAATAATCATGAGTGCGGGCATATCATTATCTACTTTCCCTTTCACGAAGTGTTCTCTATTTCTTGAAGCGGGTGATCTACCAAGAAGAACCAAGCGATGTGATCAAACCAACAAGGCTTTCGACCTTTTGATAGATTAAACGACTTTGTATGCTCCATACAATCTGGACAAGCCAACTTCCGTGTGTACTCCATCCACTAACATACCATAATTTGGGAAGTCACTTATAGTCCACATGCTTAAGCCGCCCTAAGGTTGAAATTTGTTTTCGTTGCAACATCCCAAGTCGTACTCCATCCTCCCACAATACCTTTAACTCGTCCATAAGAGGTCTCAAGTAAACATCTAAGTTCTTTCCGGGACTCTTAGGACCGGGAATCATGAGTGAAAGAAATAAGTATGGTATTTGTTTCATACACATCCAAGGAGGCAAGTTTTACGAGTAACAATCACGAGCCAACATGAGTAGTATGGAGCAATTTGAGTGGCCAAATGGATTGAAACCATCGGTGGACAATCCAAGCCTCACATTTCTAGGTTCCAATGCAAATTAAGGATGTGCTAAGTTGAAATCTTTCCAAGCCTGCCCATCTGCGGGATGATTTAGTTCTCCATCTTTAGCTGGAGATTTCGCATGCCAACTCATATGTTCAGCTGATCTTGAAGACATGTACAATCTTTTTAGTCGATGTGTTATTGGAAAATACCTTAGAATCTTAAACGGTATACTTGATTTTTTTGTAGTCACACCCTCTTTATTAGGCCTAAACCGATCATGACTGCAAAACGTGCACCTTGTCATCTGTTCATTTTCCTTATAAAATAACATGCAATCGTTGGGACATGCATCGATCTTTTGGTATCCAAGACCCAACATCTTCACCATTTTCTTACAAAAGTAATAGTTTCCAGGTAATTTCTCACCGTCAGGCAACATACTCTTAATTGCCTTCAAGAGTGACTCAAAACACTCATGGCTCATGTTGTGATCAACCTTGATGTTAAGTAATGTCGCCACTATAGACAATGTAGTGTGTTTGGTGCAACCATGCCCTGATGGCTTCTTTACCCTCGTCTAACAACTTAAAGAAGTCTTTGGCATCGAGAATTCATAGGTTGCTCTCTCGCCTTGCTCCCAATCAAAATCGGCCTGCAATATCATGGACCATTTCATTCATACGATGAGTACTCTTTGCTGAATTGTGTACTTGTGTGATGCCACCATCTCTTCTCTGCCCATGTGCCCACCAAACATTCTTCGTAATTTCTCATGAACCCGAAACAAGTAAATGATAGTTTACCATGTCTACGTCCATATAATTTACATTCTTACACTTTAAACATGGACATCGATCTGCGACTTACCATTCATACATTACAGGTGACTATCGCATACTCCAAAAACACTTGGCAACCAGCTCTAAATTCAACTATAGCACCTATATGGGCACTTGACTTTCGTCGTGCCATCCAACTACGGTCTGAATAGAGGTCCATGATTCCACGGTACCTACTACAGACAACATTATAAATGTTAATTAACATATGACTTGAGCATACTTGTAACCATATGACTTGAGCATACTTGTAAGCATGCATAACTTGGTTGAGCAATTTATAGCTTCTATAACATTTTGTAGCTTTATTCTTATATACATAAGTGTTAAATACCCTTGTTAAAAAGATAAACAGTCTCTTTATTGACCATGTGTGTCTAGTTACCTTCTCTGTTGCACTAACAGTTCCCTAGCACTGCCTATTTTGGCTTAACAGCCCCCCAATAGCTTACCATGCTAACAACTTACCATGCTAACAACAAAGCTTGGCTTGGCCTCATGTGAGGCTTTGCTAAGTGGATCAACTCCAATAGCCTTAATAGGCTCTAGTGGATCAACAATAGGCTCGTTAATAGTATAAATGTTCGCAACTACCCGACTAATAATAAAAAAATTAGCGAGTCTCCCTATAATATGGACTAGCCACATATACGACAACATGTATATAAAGTCATTTCTAGGCACCCAAGACACAAACCAAGAGAAATATACAAATTCCCAATATAATAATGCAAATTAAACTAGTATACTCAAAACAGCTTAATTGGAAGTATATATGAACTTCTCCAACAAAATCAGTTACTATCAAAATAAGAATTTCTTCATATCAGCTACCCAAAGTCAGTTACTAACAAAATATGAATTTCTTCCTATTCATAAGGAAATATGAACTTCTCCAACAAAATCGGTCTCTCAACAAAATATGAGCTACCCATAATATACCCATAATTTTGGAGCGAATATACCCATAACATCTGATAAAGTAAATCGGTCTTCATATCGAGTTACCTATAATTTTGGAGCGAAGAAAGTAAAAAATTATGAAAGGAAGATTGTAATATACAATAAATTATGAAAGGAAGATTAAAGGGTTACTGAAGCGGTGAATGCGGTGATGGTGAAGGCGTCGGTCGAATGTTGGTGTTGGTGAAGGCGTCGGCGAATGTTGTATTATGGTGAATGTTGATGGTGAAGGTGTTAGTGAGTAAATTATTCTCCCCCTAGAATGTTGGTGAATGTTGGTGTTGGTGGTCGAATGTTGGTGGTTTCTCGTCTCTTTTTTTCTCGGTAGAATGTTTGTCGATTGGTTCGAGCGAATGCTGAATCGATTGAGGGTTATAAGAATCAATGACCATCGGTGACCGCGTGCGGTCGCTAGTTTTTAATGATGTGGACATATTAGCGGCCATTAGCGATTGATATAGATAATTGATTCTTGCCAAAGTTTTGCACCAAATTTTTGGGGAAATTCTTCTTAATGACCGTCGTGACGCGTCGCGATCGTGATCTCTACTAGCGACTAGATTTCTTTTCGATCGCGAGATAGCGATCGCTAATACTATTATCGGTGACGATATAAGTGATCGGTGATATCATTAATCATGAGATGGCCCTTTTTCTTGTAGTCTTATTTAAAATAAATAGAAACCTTGATCGTGATCGAGGGAAATACATAGGAGGAGATAGAATTTATATTAAGAAAAATTAGAGAAGGCGAAGTGCAGAGACCCATTTAATAAAACCCATACATTCATGCATCCAACTAAAAAATAAAATCCAATCATATTGGTGATAGTCATAATCAATCCCATTTATTATCATATTACATCACCATATGCATCGATAAATAACATTCATCTCATGTGCATAATAAACAATCAATATATATATTGATATCATTTAATGGGCAAATTTAGTTAGTATAAAATCTATTTTTGAATCAAAATAAACTCCTTAATTTTAATCCAAATTTAAATCAAAATAAAACTATTTTATTTTAATTTATCAATTTTGAATAAAATAAACAATTTTATTTTAATCAAAATCTTTAATGAAAATAAACTCCTTTATTTTAATTAATTATGGAATCAATTCCATGTAAAAAAAAATAAACTCCTTTATTAAAGGAAACATGATTCTCTTTTCACTATTAATAAATAAACTCCTTTATTTTGAATAATATGAAATCATATTTCATATCTAAATAAACTCCTTTATTTAAGAAAATTAGGATTCTCTTTCCTACTTCACAAATAAACTCTTTTATTTTGAATAATATGAAATCTTATTTCATATCTAAATAAACTCCTTTATTTATGGAAAAATATAATCCAATTTCAACTCCAATTAGTTATCATGGAATCCAATTCCAACTCTACAATTAGTTAGCATGAAATTCTAATTTTAAAATTAAAATAAACTTTATATTTTAATATAAAAATAAACTTTTATTTTAAAATTAAAATAAATATTTTATTTTAATTATAAAATAATTAAGAATAATATATATATATATAGTATATATATATAACTATATATATATATATATAATATAATAACCACTATATATATATATATATATATATTATATAAAACCGTCTTATTTGCCTTTTTTTAAAAGCGTTAACATGCTTCGTGATCCGCGCCTATCATATATAAAGAAATAAAATAAAAGCAGCCAACTTCATCCATTACGAAATCGGTAGAGAAAAAAAAATCGCGAATTGAAGCTCTTGTTTTAAAAAACCGGATTAAGATTTAGCTAATTATTATTATTATTATTATTATTATTTTTAAATAAATTTTATACAATAAAATTATGCCCAATTAAATTGTTCTAAATACATATCAATATACATATCAATTTAAAATAATTAATAATCTGCATAAAGGTTTGGCTTTGATACCACTGTTAGGTTTGTAATATTCATGAACGCAATCAAATTGCAAAAATAAGCGGAAGCGTGTAAAATCGAGTTTAAAAAAATTACAAACCATATACCGGATCACCCTTTATGCACAATTATTAATTAAGCGAAAAGATAAAAATAAAATCATACCCTTGAAGATCGAGCTTCCTCAGTGCAAGTTCACCTCAATCCTTTTCGCGTCAACTTGAATCCACCGGGTTTGGTTCCTTCCTTTGATCGGCGTTAGCCACCCAAGTGTTTGGCCTCCAGAGGTGATCCACGAGGAAAAGGAATTTTCAAGAAGAAGGGTATTGGCTCAAACCCTAGTTTTTCTATCTGTATAGAAAAAGGCGTACTCTCCAACCAATTGGAATTATTAAATGCTCATTGTAAAAAGTCAACAACACCTTCACCCTATAATAAGACTCCTCTTATTTATAGATGTGGGCAACCCACCTTAACAATTAAGGAATTGGAATTTATTTAATTAATTAAATTCTTTTAATTAATTAAGCTCCCTAATCTTATTAGGGATAATTAATTAAACTCCTTTAACTAATTTTTCTTCCTAATCCAATTAGGAATAAATGAGAATACTTATATTAAATTAATTCCTAAACTCTTTTAGAAATTAAAATAATAATAATTGTAATAATATTAATAAGACTCCTCTTATTAATTTATATTTAATATTTCTAAAATATTAAATAATAAATATTAAGCTATTTAATTTATTCTATCACCATAGATTAAATTAAATATACATATTTATATTATTACGATTATGCCATTAACTTCTTAAATAATTATTCTTCCTTTTATGGTGTGACCCTTTAGGTTTCTCCATATTAAGCAGGTTGTGAATAAATCAATTAGAAACAATTCTAATCTTATTTAAATAAATAAATTAAATAATTAATTTATTTAAATAAATAATATTTATTCTCTGATAGGGATAAGCATCCTAGCGATCAGCGACTTTCCGGATAATATAGATTTCAACATTAATCATAAAAGAACCTTTGAGTAAATAATTCTCAAAATACAATTGATCATTCCACCATCTGATGTCCCAATTAAATATAAGGCATGGAATTCTTTGTCAAGTCTTATTTTATTTAATTATATGTATTTCGATCCTTAAATGCACAACTCAAATAATGCAAATTAGAAACTTCTTCCTAATTTCATTACATCTTCGCCAAGGACTCTTTGGGTTGTCATTTATCGAATCACATAGGACATTTCTCTTATTTTAATAAGTGGTAGATTCTTTATTGATCATACATTATCTCCGTATACGACTTATTATACCCAAGCATACCCTTTGATATACCCTAAGGGTCTTAAAAAATAAGTCAAAGTATAACTCATCATACACAAGATACTATGATGATCTCAAGTCAAGGATCACTTCATCTACTATCACTCTGAGAATTCCTATTATGAGCAAATAAAACTCCATTAGGTATTCCTTAGCGAGCCACGTTCGATGAACTTATTCTCTAATAAGCACCTACATACTTGCTTTAGTGTCTCCACACAAATGATCGTGAGATCAATCATCCTCATCCGATGAGCAAGCAACGTATGTACCCAATCTATCGGATTCACTAATCCCCGATTTAATAATCCAATGATTGGGAACTATTTTAATTTTAAGCTTTCTAAGAATTTAGATCTCATTAGAATGATCATCATCATTATTCTAAAAGTATTGCTTAAAACTATGGGTTTATCACATATTATAAAACAGCATCATGTAGATAATTAAAAGCCTTTAATAAATAAATACTTTTTATTAATAAATGAATAAGATTGTTACAAAGTATATGTTTTATCATCAAACATGATTGGCTTGTGTGCATATTACCTTCAAATTACTATTCACAAAGGTAATTACTATTGACGAAGAGACTCCTAGATGATGACATATGGGCCCCCCATAAAATAATCAAACTTACCACAAACGTCTCATAACAGACTCTTTATATACATCAAGGATTGAATAAATATTACCACAATCATTTTATTTTTAATCAACACATTTTTAATCTTTCAACAATTATTAATCATTTATAACTTGTCGTCTCAATTAATAATATAACATATTATACGGATGATCTTTTGTGACAATAATTGAATCAATAATATAAAAGATATGATCTGAAGAAATTCTTTATAGTGATAATTGAGTATAGCTAAGTGACTTCTCACGTAAGCATCGATAATCAATCTGAGTGTGTTTCTATGCAACCACGCGTATTCTTGTACTTTTACCCGGGTAGTTCAGCGGTTTTAACGGTAACACCTCCGTAGTTATTTTTATAGAAAGATAATTTTGTCGTTTTACACTACGACAATACTTAGTTAATAGGGTCCACTAATGATTGAGTAGTAAATACGAATATTCCCGAAACGAAAAAGAATATTCCCAGAGCCAAACGAATATTTTATAACAACTTGCTTACTTTGCAAAATTTATAAATATTACCCACAACTATAACATTATATCAAATTTATTCCATAATATTCAAAAATAATATTTATTGAAAATTCATCTTTATTTATAAAAGCTGGGGTCTTACAAATTAATACATTAATTCCTTCTATTTTTAAAATCCGTAACCTTTACAGCCTGATGCTACACTTTTAAATCATATTGATTTAAATTATACATTTCAAGTTATAAATAATATTTTTCTCTTGAATATATTGATTTTAAGTATCCATGAACTCACAGCTACACTTAATTATTCTTATATACAATGTTCTTCGACTATGCATTTACAATATGTCATATAAACGTTATCTAGCATAGTTAGAGCTATACGAACAACTTCAATAAGCACTTCTTCCTTTTTCATTTGTCTATCCCGAATCTTTCGATCCGCTCTGGTTTAGCTGAAAACAATTATTTCTAGCAAGGGTGAGCAACTACGTTGCCCAACAAGTTTAACAGTTATCACATAACACATTTTAAACATTTTAAACACAACTTAAATTATTCATGCTTCGCAGTTTATACATAATTCATATTTTTCATACATTGCATTTATCCAGGCATCATAATGCTCATACTCAACAATTATACCTGCTTCATGCTTATCATATACCTCATATCATGAATATAGTAAATTTACATAACTCAATCCACATCAATCATTAACTTGATTTAATAGATTTATATCACAGTATAGCACATAATGCACTTCTCAATTTATTCACAATGAGTACATATAATACAGGGGCTATGTACACGTTACAATTAACAAGTTCACATGTAAAAGCGAGTTCTGAAAAACTTGACTGTACCGGTGTTTTGCCATTACGCTAACATGTCGTGTTTCTCTGCATGACCTACACGGTATATGATATTGATAATAAACACAATAAATACTTGATCTCATGGTTAACCTTACTTTAATAACCTACTTTAACTTATATTGCCTTTGTACCACCTTTATATTCAATTTTGTTATTTATATAACTCAACTTTATTTCTCTTTACATCGCTACATGTGTTAGCTTATGGCACTTGTAGTTTACTGTGTGTGTACCACACCACTACAACATACCATATTTGGTTAAGCATTACTCATCCAAATTATTTAGACTTAGATTAGGCATATACCCTTCGTTCATCACTTTGTGATCACACACATGGTATACATTGCATACTTAGTTCTTATACATTCTCAAATATACTCATTTTGGTCCAATCATAACATGATACAAATCATTGGTCATTATACACTTCCTCTTATGTTATGCTGTGACATTTCTAGGAATCAAATCTCATTATTCCATCATAGTTCAAAAATAGAAAATATAATTTTCTAAAGAACTTTGGGGATTTTTTTTTGAATCTTTGTAATGAGCTTTTGACTTTCATGTTTGAACAAACTTTTAGACCATACATCATAGTATTTAATTTCATAATTAGTTAACTGAAACCACCTCTTAAGGCTTCTTATCAAAAAAAAGAAATAGGGGGAGACATGAATTTTTCACCCATCTGCTGGCTTCTTCAAAATCAAATTGACCTTAAAAATCAAATTATATCTTCATTATAGAAGCCAGCCTATGGGTGGAAAATTGGAGAGAAATAGGGGGAGACATGACTCCAGACAAAAGTTTATACAAATACCCAAAGTTTTATCAAAAAAAGAAGAGCAAATACCAAAAAGCTGTCATCTAAATTATCCATCCATTCTTAACAATTACATTCAGTGCAACCATTAGAAATGATCCTTGACCAAAATGATTCAAATAGCTCCAATAGCTCCAAAAGTTCTGATCTTCAAATATTGCCACACGAGTCCCACTGATTTCTCCTTCACAATATCATACTTGAATCTCAAGACCATATAAGAGGCCTAACACCGAACATGAAAACTGCAATCTATGAAGATTTCTTCGAACAAAGCCATGATGGGAGCCATGAGATGGAAAAGCTAGCTCAACCATTCCAGCACTTCAAACCGATTGAACAGCAAGAATACACAGAAGAGCCACAGTCAAATATTCACAGCACATTGCATGATACTATGAAAACAAAACAAGGTACAGCAGTAAATAAGTTTACTTGAGACAACTTCTAAAAGGATTTTAAGGAATCAAATAAATACCAGAGTTATTACTTGCACGACTTACCATGCATCTCAGTTCTCTTCCGGTTTATCTTCAAGAAGTGCAATATGTACCATCTCATTTATGTGTTCCATTTTAATTTGGCTCTCACATTTTATCATATCCATCTTTAACTCTATATGTTGACCCCCTCATTTTTGAAGATTTTAATAGTTACTCGTATTATGTCTCATAATTGTTCTTTAAAATCTTGCTTCATCTTCAAAAATATCAAACATCATTCAACACACAACACAGGATTCCTTATCTAAGCCCGCATATGTTCCACTTGAATAATTTGAGGTATTCAACCTCAAAGTTCTAGTTCTCATCCCCCCCCCCCCCTCCCCCTCCATCTCTGACCCTACAGTCTTCAGTTGTCAATATAATAAGGGTCAATGTAACCTTCAACGATGGGATCGATTCACAAAATACTGACATCTTCATAATGGTTCTTCCAAAACATATTATTCCATGGGATCTCAGGTCTGGATCTTCTGTTAGGGTTGCATGATAAAATCATTAGTCCAACTTTAGTTGAAGTGAGGTCAACCTCTTTGTATTGTCGAGTCTCCATAAATATTATAGAATAAGGGAAAAAGCGAAACAGGAAAGAAAAGAAGAAGAAGAAGAAATAATCCACAAAAAAGCTTCAATCAACTTCAATTTATAATCCAAAATGGCCTGCCAAATCAAGGATAAAGAAATTTTAAATCTTTGACAATCAATAAATAGAAGAATTGACATAAAACAAACCTTACTCAACATAATCATGGAGCAGGACAATGAACTTTATATAAACAAGCTTCCTATACCTCACATGTAGCCAGACCAACTCAATCCATGGTTCTAACTAGAACACATTCTTAATCACATTCAATGTCAATTAGGTTTCCTTTTCTTGTCCAACATGCCCCAAATTGATTATTACCTGGCTTATTACTTACTTATCTTGTTTCTTTATTTAAACAAGAAAATTTTAATTTTTAGGATGCCAAAAGGGGCTCCAACCAGTCATGTGAGGTATACAAAAAGGCAGTACAACACAAAAAAGGTCTGCACCAAGAAACAAAAAAACCCATGTACATCAGTAGCAAGGAAACACTCTAGGGCAATAAAAAGAAACACCCGCATTATACCCCCAGATTAAACACCCTTAAAAATAAATATAGGAAACTACAGAACCATTTTTTTTTTTACCAAAAAGAATAGCAAACTCAACCAAAAATGGGATATGGACAACATATCTTTACTTTCACTCAAAGGGGAATAATAAGCCATAAACAAAGGGGCATAATGGCATATCCACTTTGCTTGATCTCCTTTATGCATTTTAACTCCCTTTCATGCACCCAAGAACTCCACTACTGAGCTGGGTATCACTCGCGCAAACCCTGATGTTGACTTCAGTAAGTTAGGCCAGCACGAGACAAGTAATTGAGTACTCCACATCAGTTTGCCATGAGTGAGACCAGAACTAGTAACCAGCTTATAAGTTCTCTAAACAAAATTTGCATATAACAGTTTCTTCTTGATCGGTCAATTAAGATTAAAACCACACACAAGTAGACAAAAAGAGAAACAACACATAAATATATACCAATGCATATATATATATATATATATATATATATATATATATATATATATATAGAGAGAGAGAGAGAGAGAGAGAGAGAGAGCAATAAATGAGAATGAACCAATGAAGAGATCACAGGAAAGGATAGATAAATTTCAAAACTTTCCACAATTTGCAAATTTAGGCATATTCAAAACAATAGTGTCACAAAGAGTATACATGAAGTACATCAAGTATTTAATTATTCTTTTTTTTTGAGATAAAAGTGTAAGTTACTTGCAGTAGGAATGACTGCTAAAATCCTTCCTGGATTGACAAATGAAATACTATAAAGTTAGCAGAAAAGAGAGAGAAGTGACCGTAGGAAGTTTCACACAAAAAAATCAAAATTTAATAGAAGGAGAATAACACCTAAACAGTGTGCAAGAATAGGTATAGTATCCCCAAAGAAATGCTTGTAGATAGGCACTACTTATATTTCCAACCAAGGCACAACAAATCGAGATATGACCAATTTGAGTTGCAATTTTTTTTTCCACATGTTAGAAACATCATTCGCATTAGTTAGTACTCATATCATTTAAATGTGGAGCTCGATTCGTGATTCAAAAATTAACTTACTGCCAATACACGATGGATATCATCTTCATTCTCAAACAACCAGAATTTAAATAAATGCAAACTACAATGCATTACGAAACAAACATCTGGTGTACAAGTCACTCCTTGTACATCCTTTCACGAATTTAAAACAAGAACCCACCCATTGCAAGAACCCACAATACAAAGTGAAGCACGAGAACTAGGGCAGTGAAGGAGCTCAATGTCATCAACATAGGTGTAGAATACAGTGGACAACACTTGAGCTCAAAATCTTCAGGCATATCAGCGGATAACATGAGACGATGAAACTCAATGTTTTTAGCGGATAAACCCATGGTGGGTTTTGACAAATTTGGGACTGGAAATTAGAAAGCGCCATGATTTACAAACAGACCTGAATCGCAAGAGAGATTTCACAGGAAGGCGTTCCAGTATCTTGGTGATGATTCCAATAGGAAGGTAAGGAAATGGGATTGAATCGTCGCCTTCAATTTCTTCTTCTTCGTTCGGCATTTTGATCCTCCGTTAACCCTAGATCTTGGTTGTGACCAAGATTTTTTTCCTGCGGAGTAGGAGCATCTCCACAGTGCCGGCGTGCACAAATGACTATATTTTAGCAATACAGATGTCGCCCCCAGCAAATGGACTAAACATAGTCCATTGAATTTTCGAACGCACAATAGTTGGTCGACTATAATTATGATTATAATTTTTAATATATTTAAATAGGAGAGAGAAAAAAAAAAATAGAAATGTTAAAGAAGGAGAAGAAGAAAGAAAATGGACTAAATTAAATATTAAAAGACATTTGCTGATATTATATGAAGTTATGAACTAAATATAGTCCACCTAGCTCTAACATATCTCATTATCATTCATTGTTGAGATTTGATTTCAAACCCTTATTTAATATTTTAATATATGTATAATAACTTTATAATTTCATCCATTTATATTTTATATCTATTTGTATAATATATGGATTTAAAGTCAGTAGGTTACAATGTGATACACCGTTGACTTAAGAACAAATATCAATACTCTACCATACCACATTAACAGAGGCAGAACTAGGCGGGGACGGGGGGATAGCTGATCCCGGTGGGGTGGAGGTCAGCGGAGCTAGGGGGGGGGGGGAGGGAGGGAGGAGGAGGCGAGGCGAGTGGCAGCAACTAAAAGAACATAAGCGAGTCAGTCAATCGATTCGAGTTCATTTCCGAAAAAATCTGGCGAGGCTAGGATTAGATTAATAATATGATTAAAATGAATATTAAAAATAGTTGAATAAAAATATGAGTAGAATCGAAGAAAGTTATACTCGATTAGTTTAAGATTCAAACTACTCGAATTTTTGATTGTGATTCAATACATACTTGGTTAATCGTATTAGATTAGATGTTCGATCGTTCTCTTTATAATATATAAAAATTTAAATCAAATTAGAATAATTAATTATTATTTTGTTTTATTTTTAATTTTAATTGTGATTCTATACTAGTAAAGTGTAATAATAAATATATTTTTTCTTTTTTAAGTAAAATAAAAAATTCTATTTATAATTATATTTATTATAAAACTAGTTATTATGTGGAGATTCGAATTCGAGCTAAAATTTGAAGCTCGCGAGTAGTTTGAATAAATATTCGAGTCGAGTCGGATCGAATTCGAGTAATAATATTCGAGTCGAGTCGAATCTTAGTAGGAATTTTCAAATAAAATTCGAATTCGGCCGAATTCGAGTACGAATTATCATTTCGAGACGAATTCGAGTAGCTCTCTGTTTGCTCCGGTTCGACTCGTTTACACCCTTAGCAGCAACTGAGCCAACCAGGCGCCGGTGAGCTTATTTTTCTTCTCTGAGACTCCGACTGCAACACCAATACAGGCGATCTGTTTTGACTTTTTTTTAAAAAAGTAACATGAAACGACGTCGTTTCATTAAAAAAAAAAATAATTTTTTTTTATTAGGTCTTCTGCCTCTCCCTCTTTAGTCTTTACAGACTTCCCTCTCTTCATCTCTTTCCTCTTCGCCTCCACAGCTCCACTACGTCTGCCTCCTCCTGCCGTTAAAAATTGATAACGTTATTTAGTAATATTTAAAATTAGTATTTTTTTTAATTAGTATTTGATGTAAATTTGTTATGTTTTGAATTTTAGTATTTTGATTAAATGATGTAAATATGTTATACAACTTATTTTATTTAATTAGTTGTTTTGATTAGTTAACAAAATAATTTGAATTTTAGTATTTTGATTAAATGATGTAAATATGTTATGTTTTTTTTATTTTGAATTTTAATATTTTTTGTTTTGATTAAATAACATATTTACATGTGTCAGGGGCATTTTTGAATCTTCTCCCTTTAAGCATCCATGTGTCTGTCACGTCAGCTAATTTTAACCCCGTTTGTCTTCTGTTAACGGCAAGGGCACAGGCGACCCAAAAAATATAACGTTAAGGGTACTTTTGGACAAAAAAAAAGTATAAGGTGCTCGATAGACATCGCGATAAAAGTAAGGGTATTTTTGAACTTTCTCCCTATATATATATATATATATTATTTCTATAACTTATAACGTATCGGTTGGGTGCCACATTTGTCATCAACATTCCAACTTTGGGTATCCGAGTTATTTAAGATTATACTTTTTATTTCTAATTAAAGAAATAATTTTATTGATATGCTTCACCTTTAACATATTTGTCACGAAAATAATACTCGCACTAAATAATAATATTAGGGTTGACTTGAGGCGCGATCTTTAAGACGATTCGCGTCTTCTCTCGAATTATAGCCGGTATAGAAGGTTATTGACATGTCGCTTTTAAGATACAAGAAAATAAACATAAAGATAATGTTATTATCGCATATCTTACTACATCTGTGTGCATGCGTATTTGTGGACATAGCATGTCGAGCGAGGGGCTTCGCGGTATCGTATGTGTGTATAAGAGTATATATCAACACTTTATGTACGCGATGAAGTATTGTTATAATTTTAAATAAGTCAGCTTAGACAACTATGAGCTCATATCACATAGCCAGTTAACAGTCTTAGGAATTATTAAAAAGGACATTGTGGGTTTCTGAATCCCGAAGGGATGAATGGGGAAATTTTATAAAAACCGTAGTGTCCAAGACGAATGCGAGAGGTATACAACCCATAAAGAGTGGAGAAACGGAATGGGCGGGCCAAGTAGGAAGTAATTGTTTTCAAGACGGGACGAATTTGGAGGAAAAATACTCAATGACGTGCTAAGAATAAAAAAGGCCTCTCGAATTATATTTGCACCAGAATAACAATGTGTTTTTGAGTTTAGGATGAAAAAAAAAAAAAATATTAGAAAACTTAATGTGTAAGAATTTTAGAAGATAAGTTTTTGTTATTTAGTAGACCTGACAAACGAGTCGGGTTGGTGGCTAAATGGATGCAAGTAAAAAATTTCGATTTTGGTGAAATTTGAAAAAGTGAAGCTCAAAGCCCGCGTTTTAACGGACGGGCCAAGATGTCTAGCGAGTTTGGACTGATTTATGATCAAATTTTGATCGTTTATCGTAGAAAAATGAAAATGGGTAGGGTAAAAGCAATTTAAGTTTTGATGGGTTGAAAAAATAAAGTTCAAAGTATTATATATATATATATATATATATTTTTTTCTTTTGTGTTTGTTAGGATATAAACTCAGGTGCATAGGTTCAGTTAACTTCAATCCAGACCTAATTGACACCGAGATATAACAAGCGTAAGGCGTGCTGAGGAGTCGAGGGAGTCAAGGGACACTTTTTGACGAAGGGATTCACACAGTCGCTCCTCGAGCAGCGTGGCCATCAGGCGATGAGATAACTCCAACAACTCCCACCAAAGTATTTGTCCATGTGCTTGATTGAACAAACCGAGTGAATAAGAATAAAAACTATTTATATATAAAGAGGTAAGAAACAAATTATAAATTTTTTATATTTAAAAGTAAACATATTGATCAGTTATCTTTCTACCTTATTTCTACTAAATCATAAGATTCGCAAAAGAATATCGTTTAAAATTTTTATATATAAATTAAAAAAATATCATTTATCAAGTAAAATTTATTTGAAATTTCATCACTACCCCTTTATGGAAAGTTAAGAAAGGGTAATATAGAAAAATAAATAATTTATTCTCTTTGACAGTTGTAAAGGACACTTTTTAAAATAATTTTTTTTTTCTAAAACGATAATCTTTTAGTAACGGAGGGAATCGCTCCCACTAAAGCCTGAGCCGTCATAACTTTATTTATCTTGAGAAATTCATTAAAAAAAAAACTCAGTAACACCATGTCAATGCAGTGTTTCAGTTAGTATCAAACCGGTGCTAATATATTTATTTTTTTTGAAAAAGAATTAAGAAGTATAAAAGTTGTATAAAACTATGAACTTGAAATTGAGGGAAAAGTTTAAATTCTACCCCCATCTAATTCAAAATTTGGCGCCACAACTGAAAATAAAACAAATTGACAGTAGCTTTTAGAGCTTCCGAAACATATTGAAGCGGAGAGATGAGTTCTTCAAAACATCCGACTACAAGGGTTTTGGGACAGCGCTCTATTCCTTCAACACTCCTCTTTCGCTCTTCAAATAGGTATACTAACACTAACCCTAATTTTCACTTTCTAATGGTTCTTTGTTTGATTTTTGCTCAAATTGGATATGGGGTTTGCTTAATTTCTTTCAGGCCTATTGATGGTAAAGAAAATGGACAGACCAAAACACCTGGCAAAGATTTGCATGTATCGCTGTCCGATTTCCTTAATCGCAAGCTGCAAAAAGGGTCTATTCTGCCCAAATCTGTTCAGGTACCTTGCCATGGCCCAATAAAGGAAAAAAATGATTTAATTTTGTTATAGAGAAAACACAGGAAATGTAACAGAAATTGAAAGTTTATATTTGTCATTTGTATGTTTTTTGGTATTTTTTGCCAATTTTAATTTAGCAAAATTGTTTGATTAGGGAATTCGATACTGGAGTTAAGGATTTAAACACTACCTTTGCAACCAATAAACGCAAGAATTTCTCTTTTAATTGTGAAAAGTAGCCAAAGTTGTATGTCATTTGAGTTTCTTTTGTCGAAAATGAATGTCTGAACAAAGTTGAATTTGGGTTAACTTTAGAGATATTTCAGAAATTTTAGCAGCAGCCAACGTAAGAAGTAATATGTTTTCTGGTACTAATTCTGTTAATTTTATATAGTAGATATGGGTTTTTGAATGTCTGGATTAAAGATGAAGAATATAATTATTGGCAGGGGAAGCAGAAGCCATTTTCATCACCTGGGACTGGTGGGGGTGTTAGTGGATCTAGTAAAGGAGAGAATTTTGGAAATAAAATAGGAGAATCAGAGGTTAGATGTGGACTTGATGTAGCTTTTGAACAGCTTAAGAATACTAGAAAAGAAAATGTTGACTGTATGGATTTGCCTGCTGATGGAGAGGTTCAAAGTTCTAGCATAAAAGATACGCAAGGATCAAGAAAAAGACAAAACCCATTTGAAGGTCTGTCATTGCATCTTAAATCTTTTTGGTGCAAATGGTTTTTATGATTCAGTAAGTTTTGATGTATTATTGGTGTTGATGTTTGAATCAGTTCACATCTCTTTTGTTTAACTAACGAGTAGTGAGCACATTCAAATGGAATGAAACTTTTCATGCTAGTTCAGCATATCATTTTTTTATTTTTTGAATTACTCTTCTACTGCTAATTCGGTTCAAAACTTGCTTATGGAATTCTGGATTTGTAGAACTTGGAAGTACTGTAAAAGTTGATGCATTCTTTAGGTTTCTAACAAAAATATGTCTCTGTTCAGAATGCCTAGTCTCAGCTGCTTATTGGAGTCATTTCTTGAGATTTTGTTGTGTATTACTTTTTCTTTTTAGAAGAAAACTAATGGTTTACCTAGGAATCATTATATTGGAAAACACTCTATTGTTGGGGGTGAGAAATTTGCAAGAATTAATCTCTGTTTTATTTAAATTAATGTCCAAGACAAAACAAAGATATCCAACATTTTTTAAATTATTCATTGCTTCAAAGCATATAGTAACTTAGGACAGTCACTCATCAACTGTATTCTGGTATGGTAAATTTCCATTTTCTATGTTCTCAATAACTTATGCTGTCTTATAGGACAACAGTGTGCTTTTGTTCTTGATTTTGGTAGTGTTTTGTGCATTTACTGCAAAATATATTTTGATACATGTCACAGCACTATTGCTACAGTCCATGCATCATGATCATATGCTACTTTTCTTTGTTATAATTTATTTTTCATGCCCAAAACCCTGACAATTTTCATGTGAATACAAGTTGGGAATGAGGCACAATCCACTCGAAAGGTTTTGGTCACTCTTGGAGATAATCCAAAACTTGGGCGAAAAGCAAGAAAGAAGAGCTTTATTAGCAACGAGAAACCAAAACCTCTGTATAATCATTGTAAGTATGGTGTCTCCTTAGTCCTTAGAAGCAGGCAACCTAAAGTCTACCTTGAAATCCATTAACAATTTGATTCATCTTTCTCATCCTTAAATGCTGCATAAACTTTCACTATTTTCTTCCATTTGAAGAAAAAGTAATTTGTTATCTGCTCAACATATGCAAATGGTAGTGGCTGGTGGGACAGCAGTATGGAAGGTGTTGATAATGATGAAGTTGGTTGCCATGAAGTGTGGGAAGGGGTCGGTTCTACCACATTGGGGGGACTGGAGTGGCATTAGTTAAGAGTTTCTTTAGCAACTATGCTAGGTCATAAGCTAGCAGCTCTTCCAAACATGTATGTTGAGCACCAACTGTCAATTTTCATGTATGCTAAGAGTTTTGAAGGCATGCTTGTAAAGTATTGTGTGGCCTCAAATTTCACAAGTTTCTTCATATTCAGCATTTGCAATACATTTTAGGGAGAACAAAAACAGTGAAAAAAATGTTTGCAATGTGCAAGTAGTTTATATCTACCTTTTTAAAATTACAAAGGAAGGTCAATATAGAACCAAGTTGAGCCAAGTATTGCGTTGCTTAGATTTGTCTATAAAATTTATCGAGTATAAAATTAAGTTTTATTGAGGCTCGTTTAGTTATTGAGTCGAGTACGATCTCGAATTGAGTCGACTAATTTGAACTTTTTGAAAGAATGTGATTCTAGTATCAATAGAAAATTGTAATTTGAGAATGTTTGAATAATTTATTGAATTTTAAAGTTTGTTTATATTTGAATCATTTATATTTCGAGTCGAGTTTGAATTAGATTAAAGTATGAATTGAGCTCGGACTATTTGCTCATTTTACAACCTTTCTAAGTATTGATCGCGTATCGGCATTGCTTTGTTGTTTTTTCAACAAGATGGTTTTTTTTAAATTTTTTAAAAAAAATGTGGGGTGAGAGAGGCTCGAACTCTCGACCTCAGGATTACTCAACAAGCTATGAGACCTACGCGCTAGCCAACTGCGCCACCACCCCTTTGTTGTTTTATGGCCACCAACAAGTAATTAAACCAGGCACAATTATATAAATCTCCCAAAATTTGTTAATAGTATAATATAAATCACACTTGTTTTATTTTGTGGAAAATATTTCTTGAAAAATAATCTAAACATAAAGTTACTTTAAATTGATTTTATGGGTTGACTGGTCATTCACATAGTAATAGTAATAGTGATGATTATTATTGTACCCACCAAAATGGAAATTTAAAAAAGAAAAAGACAAATTTCAAAAGTTAGGCGTTTTTGGCAAAATTTTAATTCACGTTTATTATTAAAAAGAAAAAACCACTTAATTGAATTGATTTGAGATCAATTAAAATATCGTTTAAAAATATTATATATAAAATTTATTTGATCAAATCATTTTTAAGGCTTTTAAAATAGTCCGGACGAGAAAATAAATTTTTGACCATTGATAATAATGGACGCAGCCTATCCAATGACTAATTCATACTATGCACATTACCATAAATTTATATCGATTATAAATATCAAGGTATGTGTAGCTATATGCGATAGGAAAAAAAAAATTAAAAATGAGTCTATTCTAATTTATTTTATCGTTCAGGGTTTTATGAAAATCATAATCCAAAATAATGTTATGTATTTTTTGACAAATCATTTCACTACCTAATACTAGAATACCACCTAATTTTGGATAGGGTCGCTAGTAGTAATTCATGAATTCTAATACCAATGTAAAAATAAATATATGCAATGGATAGGATTGTTAACTGGGTCGGTCAAACACGAAATCCGATCGTTCAACCCGTTAAAAGCTCGTTTAAATTTAATTTGAAAGTGAGTCGAGCTGAGTTTTGACAAAAATTTAAGTCTGAAATGAAATTTGAGCCGAATTTAATTAATAAATCTTTTGACCCACTTTATGGCCATCGAAATGTAGTGTTAAATATATAAACTATTTATATTAATTATTATATATTTACACCCTCAATTTATATTATACATATATATATATATATATATATATAAAGTCATTAACTAAAATTTAATTACCATATTTTCTTTAAAGTTATTCAATTTTAATCGTTTTGTCATTTTAACTAATCTAAATAATAGAGATATATTATTATATATTATAAGACTATTATAAATTAAAACTTATTTATTATTTTGAAATAGTAAGGTTGATTTGATTAATGTGGTTATCCCCATTATGGATAAAATCATGGAACAACAAGGAAAAGGGTGAAATTTCTAGCAAATAAAGAATATTATGACTAAGATAAATATTTCAATAAACAAATGATTATAAAATATTACATCAATCAATATACATACGGAATCAAATATTCATCTCTGTTACTGAGGCCAAAGATATTGTTGTCGGGGAATATTCGTTTTGGTCAACACCAAAAAGAAATTCACAAAAAAACATCTTCACGCAGCTGAATAGTTGTGGAATATTGCTCGAAAAGATCAAGACTTTAAATTGAAACACTTGGATATAGGGTATGACTTACTTGTGTAGAATTCACCAAAGTTAAAATTTAATATAATATTAATATATTTAATAAATTCCTCTACGGAATATTCATAAATACGAAGCGATCTTGTGTGGGCTAATAAATGACCATGTTTTAAACAAGCGATTGGATGAAGAAAAGCAAGCCAAATAATAAGTATAAGTTGTTTATAAATGGCAGCGTGGTTATTTCCCAGATTATCTTTGTTGAAATACTCGGTGGTTAAAACACGATGGCGCTGCGGTATTCACCAATTATTGATTCTTATGTAAAAAAGCAATTATTACTCGATAATTGTTACATTAATTCTTATTCGATATTTTATTTTATTGATTGATAATTGCTACGTTGATATTTTATATTATTATTATTTGAATAATTGTTCATTCGCTACTTAGTATTTTTCATTATCGGATCGATAATTCATATTATTTGAATAATATTATTAGATAACATTATTGGCAATGTCTAAAATTAAGTTACATCAAGGAGAGCATCAGAATAGCGTCCCCTCAGGAGAGTTCTCAAATTTGGTGAATTCCGACAAAGGAAGTCTGAAGATAAAAACTCGAGTACCAAATTCTATAGTTGAATTTTTAACTCACGAGAGTTCAATAGAGCCATTCGAGCATGAGATTTTTTAGAAATGAGTTTTGTTCTGGGGTTCCAAAGTCGATACAAAATTTAATATGAGGAGCTTTAGGAGTAAGCTAAGAAATTCTTCAGGAAATCGTCGGGGAAAAATCAATAACAACAGAATATTATTCAAATCGACGTCTTTATTCAAATCCATAACACGGACTAAGAAAACTCGACATCCGTAATAAACGAATGACTTCATGGCTGTCGATATGAAAATGTTTGACTCTAATGGTTTGATTGCTTGAATTTGAATAACGGGTTGCTTAGGAATATGAAAACTAACAACCTTAGGCAAAGCAATCAATTTGGCATGATGAGTAGTTAACCTTAAAATCACATCAAAAGCAAATATCTCTATGTAAATAAGGTTAACGGGTAATGTGATAGCCAGCCAACTTGAATCAAGCAAGATTTTAAACAATGGATGTAATGAAAGTTTCTCCTAATGGAGTTCCACAGATAGGTCAAAGTTTAATTTCTCCGTAGTCAAGTTCAAACGCCGAGCGTAAGTAAGAGATAAAAAGAACGGTAGAACCAATATTCTAGTAAGGTATATACTTCGCAAGAATTTATAATTAACTAACCCGTGCTAATCTTCTGTTCGTGTTACTCGATTTTGACTCAACACAACACGCTTCTTGATCTAACCGTCTATGCTGGAACTACACATCTCGATAAGTATACGTCCTTCCTTTCCACAATCAATATACATACTTTTGAACGCTCAGGGCGCTTTGCCGATATATCCCTCTTACTATTTGTAACATATGACCAAAGGGTCGTCTAACATAGTCGATGTTGAATCTCTGCTTTAAAAATCTCCTGATTCGAAGTTTCTTAACTCGAAGACCACATGCTCCTCCCTAATGAGGTCCCTCTTTAAAATCGCTGGGAATATAACCAGGTAACGTGTTCTAGCATCAAGCAAGTCTTCACATAACATTGGAAAAGCTCCTCTTTCACACAGAGTTACCGCCTTTGGCGCACGATTAAGAGTATTGTGATTACGTAATATTATTTGAATAACTAATTATTAATTTTATAATAGGAAAATAACTCTTGAACTGCTTTTATGTATGGATATAGATGGAGCCCCTAAAATAGGTATACACAACACCCATTCCGTAAGCCAAATAATACGGTAATAAAAAGCAAACTACTAACTTCAATAATAAAATATCTGAGAAATGAAATCTGGCAATATATAATTATGGAGTTTAAATATAATATTGTCTTCTAGACAATATCTATACTCAAATAAATCCCTCATCATAATTATTGATTCATTTATTTTACAAAATGGTGAGGACTACTAAACAACTCTCTCTAGAACCTTCATTCCATAATTCTAAGACTTAACATTTCGTACATTCCTCCTCGAGAAGAAAAATGGAACAACAAGGAAAAGGGTGAGCTCAACTAGCCCAAGAAGAATATTATGACTCAAGATAATATACAACAAATTATCGTTAGTCTTCAACAGAAAAATACGATGAATACAATGAGCAACAAGTTTTATCAATATTCAGCAATAAATAATAATTCATGTAAGAGTTACGTAGAGAATGAAATCTACTATAATCTATGAATTTTGACACCATCATCAATATTTTATCCATGTAACATCAATCAATATACATTGGAATCAAATATTCATCTTTTCTGCACTTGGTGCCAAAAGATATTCATCACAGTCATGTTCATTTAAACACCGTTCATCTTTGCACTTACGTGCCAAAGATATTAATCAATCTGGCCTATGTTCATCTCAACACTGCTCATCTTTGCACTCTTAAGTTAAAGATATTCTTGAAATCATTCATCTTTGACACTCTGAGCCAAAGATATTCAATAATATCATCATTTATGGAGGATGATGAAAAATATTTTTGTTAAACCAATCCGGTGAAACAAAATGACAAGGATTAAGGATTAAGGATTACGACTTGGTTTTATCCCACGTTTGAAAAATACCTACCTCAAAAATAATCATAGTGTGTAAATTCAAGAATGATCAAAACATGGATACAATCGGAGTTAGTATCTCGGAATAGATATTTTGACAAAAAGAAGAAATTTTATTTTTCATGAATAAAGTTTGATATCGTGAATAGTGCAGATACGTGAATAGCAGAATCTGACACCAAAAGATAGAAATTCCAAAACATCTTCACGCTTCATTAATAGTACTGTGAGGGTTAACTCGTGAAAAATTTCACTGCTATATCCCATCGTTATAAAAAATATAAAATTAGATATTGCCTATAATATATTTAAATCAATAGTTTATCAGCAAAAATAAAATATTAATTTTATCAATTAGTCATTTAATTCAATTTTTCTAAAATCTATATCGCATAAAATTAATAATAAATAGAAAATTAAGTAATTAATTATTTCAAATAATATTAATCATTAATTAATGCCGACAAATTCTATGCTCATCAATATCTTACCCAACATCAATCAGAACTTTCTAAACATTGCCAATAATGTTATCTAATATGTATTGAGGATCAAATGAATTATTTACGATAAAGAAAATCTTTGTGTAATTCATTTATTGAAACAATAATGGTATAAAGAAACTCACGTATGAGGATTATTAACTCATTAAAAACGCAATACACTGTTTAAATGCTTTTACATCAATAAACGAATTAACGATCTTATTCAAATACTTTCATCGATCAGTATTAATATTCGCTTTCATGAATTATTCAATGGCTTCAACTTTTCTATTTCATATATTATTTAAAATAAACTTTTATTTCATACTTTTTCGTACTTACAGAAGGCCAAGCCTTCTTAATTAATCTATAATATTTGATATCGACGACCAAACGAATATTCCAAGCGATAAAATATTTAGTAACCACTAAACGAATTTTAAATATATTCATTTTAATTAATCGCATTAATTAATTCGGGTCTTTTATTTAAAAATACATAAATAAGGAAATTCAATTAAAATCTTGAGGTACGATGAGTTGATTTGACGCATAATTCAATAATCAAACATAAATATTTTGAATAATTAAATGATTATAAAATTTTCATTATTATCGAGAATATCGTGAATAATCATTAACGTATGTGAATATTAACTATTATTAATAATGAATAATTGTCAAAATTATATTAATATTTTATTTTATTGATTCAATAATTCATAGATATTTTATTATTTCAATAATTGTCACTAACATTGATTTTCAATATCGATTAATTCATATTATTTGAATATTATAGATAACATTCGCAACATGTCTAAAAAAAGAGAACCCGTCTATCGGAATTTTAACTACCGACGCACTGAAGATTTGAGACCGTGTGTGATTACAGCCCTTATATGGAATAACTAATTATTAATTTTATAATAAGGAAAATATTCATTTTTATGTGGATATGTTGAAAAATTGATATTGATATTTTATCTTTTACGATAAAATAATTCATTTAAATATATTATTATATTATAATAATATAATAATGGTGATATTTTTACAATGAATGTGTGATATATGAATAAATGAGGAAGAGTATTTTGTTATAATAAATGTTAAAAACATGTTAAATATGTCGGTGGACCTCATTTTTTTACTGAAATTTGATTATAGCTTGTAAAATCGTTCGTATGTGAATTTTGGTCAATTTTTGTTTGAAATTTGGAAAAACTTTCTTCTGTAAAGTTGTAGAGAATTAAATTTCCTACGGAATGGGGATAAGATTCAAATTTTTTTTGATAAAAGGCTATTTATTATGAATTATTGAAGTTTCGAAGTTCCGGAATAATTATTTTTTTGAAGTTTTAAATATTTTTTTTAATAAAAACATTTTTGCAAGTGGGTGGGCCCCAATTGTTGTTAAACATGCTAAAATTGACGATTCAAAGGTTGGCGTAGAAAATTTAATTTATATATTAATATTTTATTAAATTTTTTGTTTTAGTGTTCTAAGCAATTTCCTATAAATAAGGTGTTTAGGTTAGAATTAAAAATCACACCAGAAACTGAAATCTTCTCTCTCTATATTATTGAGCGTATTCTTGTGAGTATTTTGATACTTTGAGTGTTGTTATCTGGTCTGACTTCTCTTGAGACTATATCCGATATTCCGGTCGGAAATCTTTTCTCTTTTAAGTAAGGGATATTATTTTTTATAAATGATATTATTTCTTTCAATATTTTATCTTAGAAATATTGGTAAGATTTTTCTTGTGAAATTCTTATTTTTTTAGTGTAAGGAGTTCTTATTCACGTATCGGTATTTATTCACGAATCTGACAATTATTCAGAGAAAAATTAAATTTTATTTTTGTCCAAAATATCTATTATGGATCTACTAGCTTTGATTGTATCCATGTTTTGATTATTCTTGAATTTTACTTCTTTGTGGTTATTTATGAAGTATTTTTGAACTTGGATTTATTTAAAGTACGAATCCTTAATATTTGCTCTTTTGTTTCCTTTGGATTCGTTTTCTTTAAAATATTTTTCATCATCCTTAGTCCTAAATGATGATATTCTTGAATATCTTTGGCCGTAGTGCAAAGATGATTGATTTTCTTATGAATATCTTTGGCCCATAGTGCGAAGATGTACGTGTGTTGAGATGAACATGATTAATGATGAATATCTTTTGGCACGTAGTAAAAAGATGAATATTTGATTCAAGATGTATATTGATTGATGTTCTGAGGATAAAATATTGATGATAAACTTTTAAATTCATAGAAAAGTAGATTTCATTCTCTACGTAACTCTTCTAATGAATTATTATTTTCATTGCGAATATTGATTTAAAACTCATTTATACATTATATTCATCGATTTTTTCCCTATTGAGGACTAACAATAATTTGTTTCTATATTATCTTAGTCGTAATATTCTTTCTTTTGAAATTTAGTTGAAGCTCACCCTTTTCCTTTTGTATCATTTTCTTCTCGGGAGGCGAGAATGTAGCGAGTTCTAGTCGGAGTATGGAATGATGGTTACAGAGAGTTGTTTTAGTAGTCCTCACTATTTTTGTAAAATAATGTATCAATAATTGTAATGAGAACTTATTTGAGTGTGAATATTATCAGATGACAATATTTGTATTTAAACTCACGATTTATGTGTTGTGCGTATTTTGCACGATAATTGTATTAATAAAGTTGTAGTTATTTCTGTAACATGTATTTGGCGACTCAGAACGGGTGTTGTATACCTATTTTGGGGGCGTTACAATGATTAATTGTATGTTTTAAGTTCAAATTACTTTTTTTATGATATTTAATCTAATGAATTGCAAAGATTTTAATATTTATTAATAGATTGTCAAAATGAGCTAATGTAATTTAAATAATGAATTTCATTTTTTTTGTAGTTTATTAATTTTCATTTTTTTATTTGGTTGCTCGAAATTAGACCTGATGTAAAACCCCAACTTTTAATTAATAAAACTTATTTTATCTTTATATATTCTAAATAGCAAGACTTAAATTGATAAATAAATTAAAGTTAAAGATGATATGCGCAAATTATAATAAACAAAAAGATTATCGGCAGAGACGTCAAATAATATTGGTAGTTTGGCACTGTACGATGGCATCATAACAATTAATCATTGATGAATCTCATAGCAAAATAATTATCGGATATGGAAAATGATAAAATAACCATTAATAAAAGTTTTTTGCGGAACTGTTACATTTAACTGTTTAAATACCCAACAATGAAGGAACAGTAGCGCAATATTACTACAATGTTTTACAGTATTAAACCAATAATTGTCATAGTAGGGTAATAATAGAAAGTTATGTACTTAAAAGTCGCAGGTATTGAAAAGTTATGATTTCTAGTATTTTTTAAATCTATAATTTAATCACTATTGAATGTTAAAGATAATTTTATTTTTCGTTATCTTTGTCCTGATATTATTTACTGGGTTATTCGAGCTCACTCTTTTGTATCTTAATTTCTTTTAAGAAATAAAAATGTAGTCGGAGCTAGCGGGGAGAACAGAGGAATGAAGTAACGATCTGAATTAACTGCTGTATAGTTTTTATCAAATTATAAAATAGTGTATCAATAAATATAGTGATAACTTAGTGTATGTATTATCGTGTTATACACGGTATTATAATAATTATGATTATATGAGCTAATGTAGTGTTTTTATATTTCGAGGACTTGAATTGAATTATGCAAGTCCAAATTTAGGGAGGTCACACCCGAAACTCGTGATCCTATATGAACTGAACTTAAATAATGTATTATAAATTCAAATTAGCTGAATCCAAACCTAAAGTCATTAATATTTGAATGCGTTTAATTTAAACTATTTTAAGCATGACTCACTTAACTCAATTATAAGTGAGGACAGAGCCGCATAAGTATAACAAAATAATAATATCAATATACAAAATTCGTCATTGATATATAAAAATATATATTATTAGTAATTAATAAATTTTTTAAAAATCTCGTTTTTTATGAACTAAAACATTATAAAGATGAGTTACAATATTAATAAAAATAGTTAATTTTAATATTAATTTTTTTTGGTAAAAAAATAATAATTTTAAACTGGATCAATTAATCAGAATTTCCAATTAGACCGATAGTCAACGGGCCAACACAAATTTTGATCAAAATTGAGTCATTAATAGTTTAAATCGGAATTGAAGAGAAACCGGTTCTAATTTTTACCGATACTATCCGAATTTTGAAACACTATTTTTATCCACTCAAAGAATATGTTACTTTGACAAATTTGATCAAACAAAGGGGATCAAATTATATGTAAGATATTTTCCAAAACTAAACGGAAAGTTTGGCATATGGATTACTTTCTTTTTCATAATTGAATAGAACCTTGTTGTACTACTTTATATGACTTCATTATTGAATATTTTTATAGATCGTGTATATTACACGGGAAATCTTATAGGGTCCTTAACAGTAATATATAACAATTAGAAAATAATTACAAAAATAAAACACACACAACATAATTATAAAAATAAAATAACACAATATTACCTTGCTAAAATTACGCGTCATTAACTCCTACTGCGTCGATTCTGAAGCTTTCATATTTTAAATTGCGTAGATCCTAAATTCACGCTAATGAAGAAAAATGCAACTTGGAGATCAGAAAAAACAGAGCAACAACAGATCGATCGGAGAAGACGACATGGAACTCTGAGATCGGATAATAGAGGAGTAGATCAACAACAACTTCAAGATCAACAACAACTTCAATAAGATCAACAACAACTTCAAGATCAGAAATTAACCTCTGTAACAACTTTGAGTTTAAAGTTTATATGCATATTGTTACCTTGTGGATACTATATACTCGTATATTGGTTACCTTTCTTAAGTTTTTCGCTCTTTAATTGGTAACAAAGTCGATTATCTTGTTGTTTTGATTCAAAATGCATGTAAAAATATGTTTTATATTACAGTTACTAAGTACATATAAATTGGTTCTTGTTTAGTATTGATTTGGTTATTGTATAATGTTTATTTGGTTATCCAAGTAGTTCTTATATACTCAGTATAATGGTTACCTTTCTTAAATTTTTTCGCTCTTTAATTGGTAACAAAAGTCAATTATCTTCTAGTTTTGATTTTAAAATGCATGTAAAAAATATGTTTTATATACTTTGTTTATTATTGATTTGGTTCTTTGTATTATGTTTATTTGGTTCTTGTATACTTTAAATGTTTATTTGGTTACCCAAGTGGTTACTATATATACTAGTATATTAGTTACCTTTCTTAAGATTTTAAACTCTTTAATTGGTAACAAAAGTCAAGATTATCTTAATTGTTTTGATTCAAAATGCATGTAAAAATATGTTTTATATTACGGTTACTAAGTACATATAAATTAGTTCTTTGTTTATTATTGATTTAGTTCTTGTATAATGTTTATTTAGTTCTTTGAATACTTAAAATGTTTATTTGGTTACCAAGTGGTTACTATATACTCGTATATTGGTTACCTTTCTTAAGTTTTAAGCTCTTTAATTGGTCCAAAGTCGATTATCTTGTTGTTTTGATTTAAAATGCATGTAAAATATATTTTTTATTACAGTTACTAAGTACATAGAAATTGGTTCTTTATTTATTATTACATTGGTTCTTTGTATAATGTTTATTTGGTTCTTGTATACTTTAAATGTATTCTACGGATGTTTTTATATTGATGGTTACTTATTAAATACATTGGTTACCTTCATACAATAATTGTTGAATCTTTAAGTACATATTGATGTTTTTATATTGTTTATTTTTTTTTGTAAAATGCATGTCGAATATGTTTTATGTTATGGATACTAAGTAAATATATATTTGGTTCTTGTCTAATCTGGATTTGGTTAGTATATAATCTTTGACTTATTCTTGTGTAATATTACCATAGTTACTACATAATATTACATGTTTTTTATCTTGATTTTATTTATATTGATGGTTCTTGATTAACTACATTGGTTACCTTCATACACTGTTAGTCTTTAATCGATAATAAAAGTCATTCTTGATTGTTTTGGTTGTAAAATGAATGTAAAAATATTTTTATAATCTTGGTTACTAATTACATATATATTGGTTCTTTGTCTAATATGTATTTAGATCTTTTGTAAGGTGTTTATTTAGTTCTTGTATAATGTTATTGTGATTTATAATTGTTTATTTTATATTGGTGGTTACTTATTGACTACATTGGTTACCTTCATACATTTATTAATCGATTATATATATTAGTTCGATACTATTTAATTTGTTCTTTGTATAATGTTTATTTGGTTCTTTGAATAATATTAATGTACACTTATCTTGATTTTTTTATAGTTATAAAAGATTTGATTTGGCAATTTGGTAATTTCACATCAAGTTTGGAGTGTCGATTTTGGCATTTTGAGCCTAATTTCATTGGAAGCGAATTAACGATCAAAAACTCACCGACTTTTTGAGTGAAGCGCATAGTTTTTGGTCAAATTCCATCATTTAGGCCTTGAAATTTGCATGTAAAAATTTGATTTATGTTACAGTTATTAAGATTATGTAATTTGAGTTCTTGTCTAATATTAATTTGGCTACTTTACAATGTTTATTAGGTTGTTAGACTATGGGTAGCGATAACCAATACAACAAATTTAATTATTCTGAGAATATATAATTGTTTCTTTGTTAGTAACTATTAACCACATGGTTGGTAACATTTTTTTGATGGTGTCTGATAACTAAATTGATGTTGATTAATATTTTAATTTTGATTCCATCATGAGTTATCAATATAAAGTAAACATATACATTGAACAATTGGTAAGCATTACGAAACATTTTATATAAATTTGGTTACCCATCTAAAATAAAATGGTTACCTCTATATTCATATTTAGTTACCAATGGCATGGACCATTTTCAAATAACTTTTATAACTACGTAATTTAAAAGTATCCATCAGCTAGATAAATGGAAACCCTCACATGAACATTAAGCACTTGATAATTGTTCTGATATAAGTTTTTAATTATTTGGTTACTAACAAAAACTAAAATGGTTACCCTTATATGCAGGTTTGGTTACCAATCGCACCTCTTAACCTATTTTTATTTTAATATGAGATCTATAAGTGACCATCATATATATAAATGAGAATTCTTAATTGGAGTTTCTTATTCCATCATGATGACATGGTAAAAATAAAACATATACCTTTAACACTTTATAATAGTCTTGATACAAGTTTATAATTATCTGGTTACTAATAAACTTGTAACTATCTATGATAATTATCTGGTTACTAACAAGCTTGTAGATAAATAGGACACTCACACATCTACATTTAACAATTGATGTTTGTCCTGATTTAAGCTTGTAACTATCTGATTACTAATAACAGTAACCATAATGTAACATAATAAAATTGTAACCACATAATTATATGATAGTAACCAGAACAGGTTTTAATGGTAACCAAAATAGAAACATCATGTAATGAAACCTAGTTTAGACAATCCATGTATACTAAACAATTACATATTAACCAGAATAAAAAATAAAAGTATCTGAAATCCCACATTGAGGACACAATAATAGTAGCCAAACCATAAGGTAACAATAACCAAAACATAATAAAGAAGTAACCAAATAGTTATATGAAAGTAACCAGAATATGTTTTAATGGTAACCAAAACAGAAACAACCTGTATATCCAACCAAGTTTAGGCAACACATGTATACTCTCACATGTACATTTAACCATAACGTTTCCAATGAATTTTCTAGAAGAGCATAACCCTTGTAGAATATATTTGAAAGAATTTATAAAAATAATACATCAATGTATACTAAGCAAATACATGGTTTATTATGACTTGGGTTTATTATTTATAAAAATAATACATCCACAAACTAATGATGTCTTATACTTCTCCAACTGACTTGGGTTCAATTTCTTGGTAATAATGCTGGGGACTTCCATGTCACACCAATATATAACTTTTTCAGTGAATTTTCTGTTGCATTCCTCATAGTAAAGATCCCATAACTGCAAATAAACAAAATCAAATTTACACAGTTATTAGTAACCAGATATAAACAATATTTATAAAATAAGTAGTGACCAACAAATAACAACATATTTGTGACGCCCCAAAATAGGTATACATCACCCATTCTGAGTCGTCAATAACATGGTATAGAAACAACTACAACTTTATTAATACAACCCATAAACTATGAGTTTAAATACAAATATTATCATCTAGACAATATACATACCCAACTAAGTCTTCATTATAATTATTGATACATTATTTTACAAAAATGGTGAGGAGTACTAAATAACTTCTAGAATCATCATTCCATACCCCGACTAGTACTTGCTACATTCTCGTCTCCTGAGAAGAAAAATAGAACAAAAAGGAAAAGGGTGAGCTTAACTAACCCGATAAAGAATATTATGACTAAGATAATATAGAACAAATTATCGTTAGTCTTGACGAGGAAAAAATATGATAAAATACAATAGGCAACAAGTTTCGGATCGGTGAAAATAATAATTCATAGATGAGTTACGTAGAGAATGAAATCTACTATTATCTATGAATTTAAAAGTCCATCGTCAATATTTTATCCTGTAACATCAATCAATATTCATCTTGAATCAAATTTTCATCTTTGCTTTCTACGGCCAAAGATATTCATCGATCGGTCGTGTTCATCTCAACACTGTTCATCTTTACTCTGGGCCAAAGATATTCATTATAAAATCATTTATCTTTGCTCTTCTGTGCCAAAGATATTCAATAATATCATCATTTAGGATTGAGGATGATGACAAATATTTTAAAGGAAGCGAATCCGGTGAAACGAAAGAATAAATATCAAGGATTCGTTTTCGATTATTTCATGTCCAAAAATACCTTATAAATAATCATAGTGAAGTAAAATTCAAGAATGATCAAAACATGGATACAATCAAAGCTAGTATCCATAATTGATATTTTGGACGAAAAGGAAAAAAAATTTCATTTTTCGATGAATAGTCTTGAGTATTCGTGAATAGTCACGTTATCGTGAATAGTAACTCAGAGCATAAAAAAGTTTCAAATTTGATTAAAAGTTCAGATCAATACTTCGGCATAATGATATTGAAAGAAATAATATCATATATGAAAAAAATAACATCCCTTACATCGAAACATAGTACTTCTAGTTAAAACACCGGATATAGGCTATGACTTGAACTTGCACCGTAAAGAAACACTCAAAGTATTAAAATACTCACAAGAATACGCTCATATATCGAGAGAGAAATAGAGAAGATTTAGGTTTACGGTGTGATTTTCAATTTAACCTAAGCACCCTATTTATAGAAAATTGCTTAGAACACACAAAAGCGAGAAAATTTAATATAATATTATTATATTTACAAAATTGTCAAGCCCACCTCTTGAATCTGAATTCACCCACCTTGCACATGTTTAATGCGTACCAAGTAAAAAAATGTTTTTGTAATTAAAAATAATTAAAACTTTCAAAAATCAATTATTTGAACTACAGAACTTCAATAATTCATAATAAATAGCTCTTTTATCAGAAAAATTCAAATCACATATCTTTTTTATAGGAAATTTCATTATCTACAACTTTGCAGAAGAAATTTTTTCCAAATTTCAAACAAAAATTGGCCAAAATGAAATCCATAAGCGAAGCGATTATAATTAAATTTCGATTCGAGAATTGGGAATTCACTGACACACAAAACATGTGTTAATCATTTAATGCCACAAAAATACTCTTCCTCCTCATATACTCATATATATCACATTCATTGTAAGAATATCACCATTAATATATTATTAAAATAATATATTTAAATGAATTATTTTATCGAGAAAAAGATAAAATATTAATTTTCAACAATTGTCACATTAAAATTTTCTCCATCTATATCCACATAAAATCAATATTTTTCTCATCATATAAATCAATAATTTATTATTCACAAATAATATTACTGAGAATCACATTCATCGACAACGAGGCGGTTCCAAGAAAGAGGGCTTTCAATAAGGATCTCTCCTTACTTGGTAGCAATTGATTAGATGACCAAACCTCTCCTTGAGCGGAACTTTCTAGACATTGCTAATGATGTTATCTAATAATATTATTAGGATAATATGAATTATTGCTCGATAATAGAAAATATTGTCTTTGTGACAATTATTAAAATAACATTAATATAAAATATCAACGCAAAGAATTATTGAATCAATAAAATAAAATACTAAGCGGTAATTCTTTGTAACAATTATTGAGTAGTGCCTTCTTACGTAAGAATCAATAATTGGTGTAATCTGGTGTGCTTCTTGTGTTTTTAACCACGGGTATTCCAACAAGATAACTTGATAACAACTACGCCTGCAGTTATTTTATAACCAACTTATTCTTGTCGTTTTCTTCATCCAATCGCTTTCCGTTATGGGGTCCATACAACAATTGCTGCTTGTAAATCGTCACGAATATTCCCAGCAGTAAGAATATTCCACGACCAAACGAATATTCCCCGTCAACAATGAATATTTTAAAATCACTTGCTTGTTTGAAATAATTGCGCATTTTACCCATAACTTACCACATTAATCAAATCAACCCTTACTATTTCAAGATAATAAATAGAGGAAATTTAATTTTATTAAATAATAAGTTGGGGTCTTACAACCTCCCCTTCTTATGAAATTTCGTTCTCGAAATTGACGTACGTACTTGGTGTTTCGAAAAGGTGAGGATACCTCGCTTTCATTTCCGTTTCCAACTCCCAGGTTATTTCCTCTATAGTATGGTTCCTCCACAAAACTTTAACTTGTGGTATGACCTTTGTCGTGGGGACATGCTCCTTCTATCCAAGATCTTGTGGTACCTCTTCGTACGTTAAGTCTTCTTGATTATCTCGTATGGTTCTAACTCAATAGCGTGGTTGGGTCTTTCACATATTCTGAAGTACAAATATATGAAACACATTATGAACACGAGACATACCGGAGGTAACGCGAGTCTATAGGCTACATTACCTACTCGGTCAAGAATTTAAAATGGACCAATAAATCGTGGATTGAGCTTTTCTCTTTTTCAGAATCTTGTAACTCCCTTCCATGGGACAACACGCAACAATACAAGATCCCCAATACTAAATTCCACGTCCTTTCGATGAAGATCCGCATAACTCTTTTGTCGATCTTGTGCCGTTTGTATATGTTGTCGAATCATTTGGATCTTTTCTGTAGTCATACGTACCAACTCGGGTCCCAACAATGTTGCTTCATCCACCTCATCCCAACATATTGGAGAGCGACACTTTCGTCCATACAATGCTTGAATGGGGCCACACCAATGCTTGCTCGATAATTTGTTGTTGTAAGAGAATTCAACCAATGGTAAATACTATATCAACTCCTTTGAAGTCAGGGACACGAGTCTTAATAAATCTTCAAGAGTTTGAATAGTCCTCTCTCGATTGTCCGTCGTTTGAGGATGGTATCTTTGAACTAAATCGTAAATCAGTGCCCAAAGCTTTTTGCAAGCTAACCCAAAATCTTGAAGTAAATCTTGGGTCACGATCCGAAACTATGGATCTTGGCATGCCATGCAATCTCACAATCTCATTTACATACATACATATGAGCAAGAGCGTTCGAGGAATAAGTCTCCGTATCGGCAAGAAATGAAGCGGACTTGGTTAATCTATCAACAATAACCCAAATAAGCATCGATGCCTTGAGAAACCGTAGTAGGAAGACCCGTAACAAAATCCATGGTAATGTGTTCCCACTTCCATTTCGGAATCTCAAGTGGTTGTAATGGACCCTTAGGTACTTGATGCTCGCTTTACCGTTGACAAGTTAAACACGTCGAGATAAACTTTGTAATCTCTCTCTTCATATTATTCCACCAAAATGTATATAGAAGATCACGATACATTTTGGTACCTCCGAGATGGATCATAAAAATGGTGTATTGTGTGCCTCCATCATAATCTTGTACTTCAAATCGAGTCGTTAGGAACACAATGTGCAGAGTGGACTCGAAGTATTCCTTCTTCATCGATTCTCGCTTAGGAATAGCACCTTCTTGTACTTTCTTCTTCATACGCATCATCATTTCACGGGTGGGGTGGCTTGAGCAACTTTAACTTTTCTATTAAAGTTGGCTTTATGCGTATACTTGACATCATCGCACTCATTCACGCATATGATCTTCTACTCAACGCGTCAACCTACCACATTCACTTTTCGAGGATGGTATTGAATAGTGTGGTCGTAATCTTTCAACAACTCCATACCAACGTCGTTCTGCCGCGTGTTGAGTTCCTTTTGAGTGAAGAAATATTTGAGGCTTTTATGATCCGAATATATCTCCACTTTCTCCCCATATAGATAGTGCCTCCATATCTTTTTAGCGAACGAGCAGTACGCTAACTCTAGATCATGAGTAGGATAATTCCTCTCATACTCTTTAAGTTGTCATGAGGCATAGGCTATGACTTTCCCGTTGCATGAGAACACATCCTAACCCTTTGAAGCATCATTGTGAGATAACAAATCCATCGAACGGATGGTATTGTTAGAACAGTCTAGAAATAAGTCTCCTCTTAAGCTCTTGGAAACTCCTCTAGCATTCCTCGCTCCAAATGAATTTTGTATCCTTAAGAGTTATTTGAGTTAATGGAGTAGCGATTAGAAAACCCCTTCCACGAATCTCGATAATAACCAACTAGGCCCGAAAGCTCGTACTTCGGTCCACCAACGGTTGCTCGCCACTTTGTATTGCTTCAATCTTGCCGAGTCCACAGATACTCCATGTTTTGATACCACGTGCCCAAGGAATGCTAATTCCTCAAGCCAGAACTCGCATTTCTTCAATTTGGCATATAGCTTGTTTTCACGAAGCCTTTGGAGTACCAACTTCAAATGGTGCTCATGATCTTCACGACTTTTAGAATATATGAGGATGTCATCAATAAAGACAACAACGAACTGATCCAAATAGTCCTTGAATACTCGGTTCATCATATCCATGAAAGCCGCAGGAGCATTAGTCAATCCAAAAGACATGACTAAAAATTCATAATGCCCGCTGGGGTTACGAAGGCGGTCTTTGGAATATCCTCGATTCTAATCTTCAATTTGATGATATCCGAGCGAAGATCGATCTTTGAAAAGAATTGTGCTCCTTACTGTTGGTCAAACAGGTCATCAATACGAGGTAGCGGATACCTATTCTTGATGGTAACATGGTTCGATTCGATAGTCAATACAAAAGTCGTATACTCCGTCTTTCTTCTTCACTGAATAAAGCAGAGCACCCAAAGAGATGTACTAAGGCGAATAAAACCGATGTCCAACAACTCTCGTAGTTGGACCTTTAACTCTGAAGTTCAATAGGAGCCATTCGATATGGGGTTTTAGAAATGGGCTTTGTACGAGTTCAAGATCGATAAAGAATTCAACTTCACGTTACGGGGGTAGGCAGGGAAGTTCTTGAGAAATCGTCGGAAAATCAATAACAAATGAATATTATTAAATCCGACGTGTCTTTATTCAAATCCATAACATGGGCTAAGAAATCTTGGCATCCATTTTTCAATAAGCGAATAGCTTTATGACTTGATATGCCGGTGATTGATTTTAGTGGCTTAGTTGCTTGAATTAGATTCAACGGGTTGGTTAGGAATATGAAAACTAACAACGCTACGAAAACAATCAATTTTGGCATGATGAGTAGTTAACAATCAATCCCTAAAATCACATCAAAAGCAAGTATCTTTAAAGAGATAAGGTCAATGGTAAGGTGATGGTGCCAACTTGAATCAAACAAGATTTATAAGCGATGGATGTGATGAAAGTTTCTCTAACAGAGTCTCCACAGATAAATCAAAGTCTAATTTCTCCGAGTCAAGTTTAAGCGTTGAGCACAAAGGGAGAGATAAATGAATGGGTAGCATCGGTATCAAGTAAGGTATAAACTTGTAAGAATTAATGATTAGCTTACCCGTGATCACCTCGTTTGGGTTTCTCGCATTTTGACCGACCACGATAAACGCTCTTCCAGAACCGATTGACTTTGACTTTTTTGGGATGACCTTTTTGAGTCACCGTCCCCCACGGACTTGGTTTTACATTATCGTACAATCTCGAGCGATATATCCTTCCTTTCCACAATTATAACATACCTTGAAGCTGTTGTGGGCGGTTTGAGGGTGATATGTCCTTCTTTCCCGCACTTATAGCATATATAACCGGTGGTCGTTCTCCTCCCTTAGAACCGATTCTTCTTTGGTGTTGGCGTCTTCACATGGTCATTGTTAAATCTCCTCTTTTTAAAATCTCCTCCCAGACTCGCTTCTTCTATTCTCATGGTTATGACTACCACCCAGTGGTTACCATTTTTGTCAAAGTCTTTTTCTTTCTCCATTGGTTATCATTATTACATTGTTCTTATCTCCGGTATGATCTCGATTATGGTCCCTCGATTGAGCGTACTCGTTATCTTCGCTCTAATAATTGAGCCATAGAACAACATCTGAATAGAGAGAAAATTTATGAGAAATGAGATCTTGGCGTATGTCGGGTTTCAAACCTCTCGAAACATCCGCGTCATCGTTCCTCATTCTCCACCAAATGAGGTGCAAACTGGATAATTCTATAAACTTCGCCCATCTTGGGACACAAAATCATGTTATTTTATTCGATCTAATAAACTCCACTTCCTTCATATGACGAATACTTTCAGGAAAGTACTTGTTGTTGAGCAGATTTAAAGCATCACAAGACATCTTTGAGTGCGGTGGATGGGTACACTTCACATATTCCCACCAGTAATCTGCCTCATTACGGAACATAAAAGTAGCGAATGGAACCTTCTGTTCTTCCGTGCCTCCCAAGACATCGAATATCTTGGTAATTTGTTTGACCCACGTCTCCGCCTTAATCGGATTCGGCACACAAAACATGTGTTAATCATTTAATGCCACAAAAATACTCTTTCTCCTCATATACTCAGATATCCCACATTCATTATAAGAATATCACCATCAATATATTATTAAAATAATATATTTAAATGAATTATTTTATCAGAAAAAGATAAAATATTAATTTTTAACAATTGTCACATTAAAAATTTTCTCCTTCTATATCCACATAAAATCAATATTTTCCTCATCATATAAATCAATAATTTATTATTCACAAATAATATTACTGAGAATCACATTCTTGACAACGGGCAGGTTCTCGGGAAAGGGGCTTTCCAATAAGGATCTCTCTTCTTGGCATGATTAGATAACCAAACCTCTCCTTAGATGAGAACTTTCTAGACATTGTCGATAATGTTATATAATAATATTATTAGGATAATATGAATTATTGCTCAGATAATAAAAAATATTGTGATGTGACAATTATTAAAATAACATTAATATAAAATATCAACGCAGCAATTATTGAATCAATAAAATAAAATCTTTGAGCAGTAATTTCGTAACAATTATTGAGTAGTGCCTTCTTTACGTAAGAATCGATAATTGGTGTAATCTGGTGTCTTCTTTGTGTTTTTAACCACCGGGTATTCAACAGGTGATAACGATAACAACTACGCCGATTATTTATAACCAACTTATTCTTGTCGTTTTCTTCATCCAATCGCTTTCAGTTATGGGGCCCACACACAAAGTTGCAGCGGTAGTCGTCGCACGAATATTCCCCGACGATAATAATATTCCATGACCAAACAAATATTCCCGTCAACAATGAATATTTTAAAACCACTTGCTTGTTTGAAATAATTGCGCATTTTACCCATAACTTACCACATTAATCAAATCAACCCTTACTATTTCAAGATAATAAATAGAGGAAATTTAATTTTATTAAATAATAAGTTGAGGTCTTACTGATATTAACCAAAACATAATATAATAATTACACAAGAGCAAAAGCAGACTATAACAAATAACTTGACATCCCACATTGATTTGCCTGATAATAGTTATCATATCATAATATAACATTAACTATACCATAATAAAGCGATAACCAAAAAGTTATATTATATAATCTAATAATGGTGACCAAAATATAAACAACATGTAGTAAAGACCATTTTATGTAGTAAACAAAGCGGTTATATATAATATTAACCAAAACATAATTTAAAGGTCACAAAAATAAAAACATGTATACAAAAAATATACTAAAAAGTAACCAAACGATTACATGATAGTAACAAACCATGTTTTAATGGTAACTAACACATAAACAACATGTATACCAAACTCAGTTTAGTCAACCAATGTATACAAAGCAAATACATTAGAACCAAAACAACATATTAAATTAACCAAAATTTTAATTGAGAGAAAAAAATGGTATCCAAATCATAAGCCAACAACAACAAAAAATATACTAATGAAGTAACCAAACAGTTATATGTTAGTAACCAAAACATATATTAATGGTAACCAATACATAAACAACATATAGACCAAACACAGTTTAGTCAACCCATATATACTAAGCAAATACATGGAAACCAGAACAACAAAAAACAGTAACCAAAATCCCAACTCAAGGAAACAAAAATAGAATCCAAATCAGAAACTAACAATAACCAAAAACATATTATAGAAGTAACCAAATATTTATATGATAGTAACCAAAACATGTTTTAATGGTAACTAATACATAAACAACATGTACACCAAAACCAGTTTAGTTAACTATGTATACTAAGCAAATACATGGTAACCATAACAACATAAAAAAGTAACCAAAATACCAAATCAAGGTAACAAAATGGTATCCGAATCATAAATAACAGTAACCAAAACATAATGCAAAATTAACCAAACAGTTATATGATAGTAACAATAACAAAATTTAAATTAGCACACCTTTAAAATTTTTTGGGTTGGAAATATTTTCTGGCTATGAACTTGAGCTTCTGTCTTAACTACAGGAACATCAAAATCAGAATCCAACTGCACAAACCCAAATAAATTTCTTCAAGTCCTTAATAAAATCACCCTCTGTGATTCTTTTCCTCTTTCCATCCTTCTTCCTTGTATTAATCATTCTATACAAAACATAAAAACAACACAAATCCAAACAATCAATACTCCATTTTGTTAGAAACATAAAGTATATATATGATCATATTGACAATTAATTAGTAGAATGAGAATTAACAGAAATTAGAAGCAGACCTTAAAGAGAGAAACCAGAATCCTTTCAGTTGTGAGAAAGTTGGAGAAAGAAAGTCGCGTATTCGACTGTGTGATTTGTTGATTAACAAGTGCAGCAAAAGTAAATTAAAAAACAATTAATTTACGCCACCAATTAGTCTGACAACTGTGATGAAGAAGAAGAAGAAGAAGAAGAGAGAGAAATACGAGAACAAAAGTTATGGAGAAGAAGAAGAAGAAGAAGATTTTAGAGAGAGAAATACCAGTACAAAAATTATGGGAATTGAGAGAAAAAGAAGGGTTATCAGAGATTCACGCGTTTCAAATAAAAAACCACCAGATAATGATCCCCTAAATTAAGGAATCCTAATTGCACTAATATTATAAATAAATATGGAAAAGAGTATTATTTTTATAATTATTTTATCTATGCACCATTATTGTAATTATTTTTAAAATGTACTAGTATATGTAATTTATCCAATCTTATATTTATGTAAAGTGTCAAGATTCTCAATAATCAAATAATAAAAAATAGGTGGTAATCTAAGATTAGTACATAATGATCATCTTGACATTTTATTTAGACACAAATATCTTTTATAATTAATAAGCTGGAATATAAATATTCTTATTAGTTACATAATTTGCATTTATTTTTTGTTTTTTGGTTGTTTTTGACATTTAATTTAACTAAAATATCTTATTGTCCATACAAAGTATGTGGTGTTGTTTGTTATTTATTATTAACGAAATACTTGTCATTTTGTGTTTAATAATTGAATAACTCATGAATTATTATTTTAAATATATATTACAAATTTTAACACGATTTACTAAGTAATAATGAAATAATTAGTTCAATAGTACTTTGATGATTGTTGATTATATTTGATAATAATTATGAATTATTAAACTAAAATTAATACAAGGATATTTTAGTAAAAGATCAATATTAGAACATATATACCAAATAATTTTGAATTTATACCAAACACTCGTAATCGCAATTACAGGTAATCACATATATTTTACTAAACAAAAATGACAGAATATGATAGTTTTCAATTATCAGTAATCAGATACCCAGTAATCTGTGTTTAGGCGAGTATCCATTATGATCAGTAACATACAGATTAAATTGTACATTTCTACATGTATCAAGGGTATTTTAGATCAATGTTATAAGTGTTTTCCTCTTTATATTAGTAATCAAACTTCTTGATTGGAAGCGGTTAGGCTTAGGGGTGCTCATCGGTAATGTAAGACCCCAACTTTTATGAATAAAAATGAATTTTCTATAAATATCATTTTTGAATATTATGGAATAAATTTGATATAATGTTATAGTTGTGGATAATATTTATAAATTTTACAAAATACATGAGTTGTTATATAATATTCGATTGGTTGGGAATATTCGTTTTAACGGGGAATATTAAATGCGACGACATAATCATTAGTGGACCCACAATGAAATTATTGCCGGATTGAGAAAGCGACAAAAATATTTTATTAAAAATAATGGTGGAGGTTTTATCGTTAATACTATTGAACTACTCGGTAGTAAAAGTACGATGTCTGCTGTGTGGTTGCATAGTAACACACGGTATTGATTATTGATGCTTATGTGAGAAGTCATTCAGTTTTATTTAATTATTGTCGATATTTTATATTTTATTAAATCAATAATTGAAATGATAGAGTTATTAATATTATTATTTGTAATATTAATGATGTCTCAGAAGTTACGCTTGAGGAAAGGTTTGGTCACCTAATTGCGGCATGATAAGGATAAATCCTTATTGGAAAGCCTCTTTATTTCACAGGAGCGACACAGTCGATTAATAGTGTGAATAATAATAATGATGATGAAGTTTTGTTTTATTAGTATTATTAATGTAATAAAATATAAAAGTTTTTTATATAAAAGCGTAATACTTTTATAAAGTTATTCGTTTTATTAGGCTAATAGTAAAATCTTTTATATAAAATATAATACTTTTATAAAGTTATTCATTTTATTAGACAATAATTAGAATATATTATATTTTATTATGATGTAGTACTGCTCGTATAGTGTTTGTATAGTAAAATCTTTTTAAAATTTATTCATTTTATTAGATTATAAATAGAATATATTATATTTTATTGTAAACCAATCTGGACCGTCTGTTTAAAGTAAATCGATCTCGGACCATTCATGGATTAGTTCTTATTAGGTCCATTCTTACATAAATAGAAGCTCATTCCTTCATTATTTCTTACGAATTCTTTGAAACTCTAGAGAGAAACACAGAGAGAATTATTCTTCATAATCTTGGCGTATTTTTTTAGCATTTAAGAAAGTTTTGAGCATAGTGTGCAAGTTTCTTCAAGTATATCCCCACCCTACAGTGGAGTACTCTTCTTTATAAGGTAAGGGGTATTTTTTTATATTCATGAAGAGAAATTACATTATTCCATTCTTTATTATTACATTGAAATAACTTTGTATATGCTGATCTACACCCTATACTTGGTGATTTACATTGTTATTCCATTTTTTATTATTCATTGGAACATCACATGCATGCGTTTCTGTGGGACTGAAGTTCATCTTTATTATTTTGTTTGAATATCTTGTCTATGCATTTTTTATGGGACTGGTTCCGTCTTTATTATTCTGTTGGAATATATCGTATGCACGCGTTTCTGTGGGACTGATTCTGTTATTAATTATTACATTGGAATAACTTTGTATACATCTGAAGTATCGCATGCATGGTGATTTACTGTTGTTATTCCATTCTTTATTATTACATTTGGAATATCACATGCATGCGTTTTTACATGCATCTAGTTCCGTCTTTATTATTCTATTGGAATATCCTGCGTATGCGTTTCTGTTGGACTGATTCCGTTATTTATTATTACATTGGAATAACACCATACATCTGCAATCTCGCATGCATGGTGATTTCTGTTGTTATTCCATTCTTTATTATTACATTTGGAATATCACTCGGTTGCGTATTACGCTTTGATCTGGTTAGATTATTTATTATTACATTGGAATAACTTTGTCTCATCATGAATCTACCGCATGCATGTTGATTTCTTTTGTTATTCCTTTCTTTATTATACTCGGTTGGTTAAATTTTGACTTTATACTCCATAAAATTGGTGGAATATCCTTGATATTTGCGCTTCATCCAAATATCTTTTTGTGAAAATATTTTTACGATCATTCTTAAATTTTACTCTACAAAAAAGTATCGTGTTGACAATTTGGACATTATTAGTTCTGAATAAATTAATTGAACTTGTTTTATTGAATTCTTATATCATTGTCATCATCCTCATATTTATATTTTGTTGAAAGTCATTGTTTTGTGCGTAGATGGACTTGGTATGATTATCAGGGGATTATTTGGTGTAATCATAGTAGTAATATTACAAATGATGCGGTAAAAGAAAGGCCCGTAGTGCATTGATGGACGATTGTTGGCATGAGTGACCATTGATGGACTACGAATGTCCTATGATGCATAGATATTGTGGTGAGATATTAAAGAATATATTTGGTAGTAGTCGGGGTGATTCGATGATGTGAATTATATAATGGAGTTGATAAAATGATAAAACCTTTTAAATCATAAAAGATAGTAAATTTTATTCTCTACTTGACTCTTTTAATGGATTTCTTGTTCATTGATGAGTTAAACTTGATGTCTATTATATTTTATCGGTTTGATTTGAAGACTAATGATAATTTATACGCATTATCTTAGTCATAATATTTCTTCTTGGGCTAATGATAATTTAACAGCTCACCCTTTTTGCTTTAATTTATTTCTTATATAATAATTGTGGCTCGAGATATTAAAGAATATCCTTCGGGGTAGAGTAGTGCGAGTGATTCATTAAATATGTGAATAAATATATATTTAAATTTGAAGTCCCAATGACAATATTTGTATTAAAACTCATGAACTTTGACGAAAAACCTTTTAAATCATAAAAGATAGTTTTATGAATAAATAAGATGATTTTTCTATAATTATCATTTTGAATATTATGGAATGAATTTGTTATAATGTTATAGTTGTGGGTAGTATTTATAAATTTGTTAAAAGTTATGTTAAAAGAGTTGTTATATTATATTCGATTGATTGGGAGAATATTCGTTTTAGAGGGAATATTAAATGCAACAGCATTGATATTTAATCATTTAGTGGACCCAACATAATTATTATCGGATTGAAAGCGACAAAAATATATTTATGAAAATAACGTTGGAAGTTTTCACAGATTATCTTTGTTGAACTACTCGGTAGTAAAAATGCGATGTCTGGCGTGGTTTATATAGTAGAAAATACTGCGGTATTGATTATTGATCTTTACGTGAGAAGTCACTCGGTTATACTCGATTATTACTTTCTGATTGATTAATTTGCATCATATCTCTCGTATTATTGATTCGATTATTGTCGCGGTATCATCGCATAATATGTTATTTTATTAAATCAATAATTGAGGCGACAAAGTTATTCATATTATTAAATTGCAATATTTCTGATGTCTAGAAGTTACATCGAGGAGAGGTTTGGTCACCTAATTGCTTGCTTGATATAGGGAGAAATCCTTATTGGAAAGCCCCCTCTTTCACAGGAGCGACACGGTTGATAAATATTGTGAGTTATAATATTAATGATGAATGTTATTAAAATTGAATTTGTGCTCGGAGTTGAATTTGGAGAGCCTTGGACGTGATATTTGAGTCGGAGCGATGAAATTAGTAAAAATAGACTATAAACACAAAATTTTTCGGGATTTTACTATTTGGTGAAAAAAGTCGACAATTGACTTTTTTGGGAAAAAATCAAACTTTGAAATTTCAAAATTTATATTTTTGATAAAAATAGTTTCATTGTGTTGGAATTATTTGTGTTAGTGAAAATCGACATTTATTTCGATAATAATTGATGTCTGGAGGTTATATTGACGATCGATTATTAGCAGGATAAATGAGCAATTGATTGCTATTATTTCACATGATTATAACTATTTGTTCATGTGTATACTATTGTTTCACATTCTTGTTACTATTAGGGGAGTTGGTGCAAGATTGATAATACTTGCATGACTAAGTTAAAAATGGAGGTATAGATGGAGTCTTATCTTTGTAATTCGTATTTTCACATATCTAGAACTATTGATTCACATGATTTACTATTGAATCACATTATTTATTATTAGGGGAGGTGGTGCAAGTTTGATAATACTTGCATGACTAAATTAAAAATAAAGAAAAAGTTGGAGGTATTGTCTTTGTAATTTTTGAGCCCCAAAGCGTCTGATTATTGAAACTATATTTTTCTATAAATAGAAGCTCATTCTTCCTTCATTTCTCACCAATTCACTAAAGCTATAGAGCAATTATTATAAAGAGAAATTGTAGAGAGAAAATCAAGTAGAAGAAGAAGCTGCTACCTCACTTTACTCTTATATATCGGTTTCTTTCAAAGGTAAGGGGTATTATTTCTTTCTTTCGTCTTTATGAAGAGAACTTACATTATTCCATTCTTTATTATTATGTTGGAATAACTTTGGTTATGGTGAATTCTAGCTTTATACATGGTGAAATTCTTACATTATTCCATTCTTTATTATTACATTGGAACATTGGAACACATCATCTTTATTATGTATGCTTTCTGCAGGACACTGGTTTAAATCTTTATTATTACATTGGAATATCACATGCATGCGTTTTCTGTGGGACTGGTTCCATCTTTTTATTATTACATTGGAATAACTTTTGTGTCTTGATCTCTCGCGTGCTTGGTGATTTCTTTTGTTATTCCATTCCTTATTATACTCGGTTGGTTAAAGTTTTGACTTACATACTCCATGAAATTAGTAGAATATCCTTGATATTTGCGCTTCATCGATATCTTTTCATGGAAATATTCTTACGAGCATTCTTGAATTTTACTCTACAAAAGTATCATGTTGACAATTTGGGCGTTATTAGTTCTGGATAAATTAATTCGTGAACTTGTTTTATTGAATTCTTATATCATTGTCATCATCCTCATGTTTATATTTTTTTGAAAGTCATACGTGGCTTTGTAGTGCATAGATGGACTTGGTATGATTATGACCGAGGATTATTCGGTATAATCATGGCCGTAATGTTATAAATGATGTGATAAAAGTCCTCGTTGGCCCGTAGTGCATTGATGGACGAGTTGTTGGCATGATCATGACCATTGATGAATACACGAATGTCCTTGGCCGTAGTGCATGGATAATTGTGGTCGTGATCTTAAAGAATATCCTTGGTAGTAGTAGCGGGGTGATTCGATGATGTGGATTATTTATTAAAAGTGAGTCTCGGTGATAAAAGTGATGAAAAACCTTTTAAATCATAAAAGATAGTAGATTTTATTCTCTCTTGACTCTTTTAATGGATTGCTTGTTCAATTATGATTAAACTTGATGTCTATTGTATTTTATCGGTTTAACATTGTTGAAGACTAATGATAATTTATTACGCATTATCTTAGTCATAATATTTCTTCTTTGGGCTAGTTGAGCTCACCCTTTTGCTTTCATTGTTCTCTTGAGGAAATGAGAGCGTAGCGGGGACTAGTCGGGGAGCGGAGAGGCGGTCGAGAGGATAGCATTAGTAGTCCTCACTATTACATTAAATAGTGTGACAATAAATGTAATGAGGACTTATTACGAGAGTGGATATTATCTAGAAGACAATATTTGTATTAAAACTCATGACTCTTTTGTTGTATATTAAAGATTGTATTTGTATTACATACCATGTATTTGGCGACTCGAGGATAGGTGATGTATACCTATTTTGGGGCATCACGGTTAGTATCAAAGCTTAGGGATATGATCCTGGCTAAGATGTGAGACAAGAACTAGGAGGGAGGCAGGGGAATTCCTTCCGCTAGTATGACCTACCTAAGTTTATTTGGTATTTAATTGGTCGGTTAGGAGTATAGGGATAATATGTGATATGTTAATTAACCCCTTTTTGTGGCGATATTTGAAAATGGCATCAAGAATGTTGAGAACATCAATGGAGCCACGGAGGCACCGTTGAGTCTCCACGGATCGATAACGAGGACAATGTGCATCGGAGGCGACAATCCTCATACAAACAACAACACTTGACCAAATGATGAGCGATGGAATGTTAGAGGGCTTCATCTAATTCATGCAACATTAGGTGAGGCGGCTCACATCCAAAAATACGGTGGAAACACTGGTGACTCTCGGACGGTCACCTTGAAATAGTTCAAGAAATTTGGGACCACCAGGAGTTTTTGGAGAGCAAAACCTCTTAAAGCGGAGGCGTGGATAAAAGCAGATCAACAAGATATTTGATGTCTTGGGTTGCTCGAGGAGCAAAAGGTTCCCTTCGCCACCTTCATGTTGTTGTGGGTGAGGCGATTCTTGGTGGGAATCATGTAAAGCGTACCAACTGCTTATGCTTGAAGATGTCTTGGGAGAAGTTTCAAGAAGCATTCAGCGACAAGTACTTTCCGAAAGTATTTATCATATGAAAGAGGTAGAGTTCATTAAAGCTGGAGCAAAACAACATGGTAGTGTCGCGATCTGAAGCCAAGTTTTTTGAAATTTGTCGGTTTGCGTCCCATTTGGTTGATAATGAGGAGAAGAATGGCGCGAATGTTTCTAAGAGGTTTGAAAAGCAGAGATCGTCGATATCTTATCTCTCATAAAGCTATGTTTGTATTGGATGTTGTTAATAGGGCTCGATTATTGGGCAGCGATAATGAGTCAATGACAAAGAAAGCGGTAACGCAAAAAAATGATAATACCGGTGTGAAGCGATCATGAGCGGTGACAACAAGCGTGGAGGAATCGGCATGCGAAATGGTAACCACTTGGTGGTAATCGGGGCCAAAACAATAAGAATGGACATTTCAAGAAGAGGAGATTCAATGATGATGGAAGGCGTCGGCTGACAGCGTTTTGTTGTTGAAGGAAGGAGAGCGACCACCTATTATATGCTTCAAATGTGGAGGGAGGGACACATTAGTCAAGCTGCATGATGTCGTCAAAGCATGTTATAATTGTGGAGAGAAGGTCACTAGCCGATTTTGTCGTTCACAGAAGACAAGTTCGACTAGGATAGAGGCACCAAAAGTAGTCTAGAAAAGTCAAAGCCGGTGGTCTGAGGAGGCGTTTGTTGTGACCTCCGAGAAAGCAAGGAACCCGACGAGGTCATCACGGGTAAGCTTATCATAAACTCTAGTGAAGTCTATACCTTATTTGATACGGTTCTACCCATTCTTTTATTTCTCTACTTGCGCTCAGCGTTTAAATTTGACTCAGGAGAAATTGGACTTTAACTTATCTGTTGAAACTCCATTGGGAGAAACCTTCATTACATCCCCATTTATAAGTCTTGTTTAGTTCAAATCGGTACCCTCACATTACTGTCGATCTTATTTCATTGAAAATACTTGCATTTGGCGTGATTTAGGGAGGGATTGATTGGTTAACTACTCATCATGCAAAAATTGATTATTTTCGTAAGGTTGTTAGCTTTCATATTCTAACCAACCTATTATGCGAATTCAAACAACAAACCATTAAAATCAATCACTATCATCTCAAGCCATAAAGCTATTCGTTTATTGAAAAAGCGGATGTCGAGCTTTCTTAGCTCATATCACGGATCTAAATAAAAATAAATCGAGTTTTGAATGATATTTCTATTGTTAATGAATTTCTGGCGTATTCACGAAGAACTACTGGCCTACCCCAGGCGTGAAATTGAATTTTGTATCGACCTTGAACCGGTACAAAACCTATTTTCAAAGCCCATATCGAATGGCTCTATTGAACTTGAGGAGTTAAAGACCCAAGCTGCGAGGAATTGTTAGACATCGGTTTCATTCGTCTAAATCGTCTCCTTGGGGTGTGCTCTGTTACTATTCGTGAAAAAGAAAGATGGGAGTATCGACTTTGTATTGATTATCGGGAGTTGAACCATGTCACCATAAAAATAAGTACCCATTGCCGCGTATTGATGACTGTTTGACCCGATTCTGAGGAGCAAATTCTTTTCAAAGATTGATCTTCATTTAGGTTATCACCGATTGAAGATTAGAGCAGATGACATTCAAATGACTTTCGAGAACTCGATGCGGGCATTATGAATTCCTAGTCATGTCTTTTGGATTGACTAATGCTCTCTTTGCCTTCATGGATATGATGAGCCAAAGTATTGAGGAATATTTGGATCACTTTGTGGTCGTCTTTATTGATGACATCCTTATTTATTTCAAAAAAGTGAGTGAAGATCATGAAAGCAACACTTGAATTTGATACTCAAAAGCTTCGTGAATATAAACTTTATGCGAGTTGAAGAAATCGAGTTACGGCTTGAGGAAGTAGCATTCCTTGGGCACGTGGTGTCAAGTCGTGGAATATCTATTGACCCATTGACAAAGATTGAAGCTATTCAAATTTGGGAGCAACCTAAATCGATGGTGAAAAGTCGTAGCTTTCTCGGCTTATTTGGTTATTATCGGAGATTCGTAGAAGGGTTTTCTCGAATCGCTACTCCTTAACTTCATTTAACTCGGAAAAAGATACAAAATTCGGTTTGGGCGAGGAATGTGAGAAGAGTTTTCAAGAACTTCGAGGAGACTCATTTTATTTTATTACGACAATACCATCTGGATCGGAGGATTTGTCATCTCTGGTGATGCTTGGGCAAAGGGTTAGGTTGTGTTCTCATGCAACATGGGAAAGTCATAGCTTTATGCCTCACGACAACTCAAAGAATATGAGAGGAATTATCCTACTCATGATCTAGAGTTAGCGGCGGTCGTTTTTTACACTAAAGATTTGGAGGCATTATTTGTATGGGGAGAAAGTGGAGATCTTTACGGATCATAAAAGCCTCAAATATTTCTTCACTCAAAAGGAACTCGACATGCGACAATGGCGTTGGCTTGAATTTATTGAAAGATTATGATCGTACCATCGATACCATCTGGAAAAGCGAGCGTGGTAGGTGGCGCATTAAGTAGAAGATCATATGCTTGGTGCGAGTGCGATATTGTCAACGCAAAGGCCCATTTTTTGTATGACTTGCAAAGGATGGAGATAGAGATAAAGACTCGAGGGACCCACGTGATGATGGCGAATATCTGAGTAGAGGCAGACTTTAATCGATAAGGTTAAAATTTGCTCAAAGCTTCTGAGACACAGGAGGCGATCGTATGAGAAAGAAAGTCTGAGAAGGTCTTATCTTAGGAAGCGAGAATCGATGATGAAGGAATACTTGAGTTAACTCCGGACTTTGTGTTCTAACGACCACGAGTTAAAGTATAAAATCATGATGGCGCCTAACACACCGTTTGCAATCCATCACAGGAGTACCAAAATGTATCGTGATCTTGACATACATTTTGGTGGAAGCAATATGAAGAGAGAGATAGCGGGGTTTATCTCGAGGTGTCTAACTTGTCAGCGAGTCAAAAGCGGAGACATCAAGTGCCAAAAGGTCCATTGCAACCACTTGAAATTCGAGAATGGAAGTGGGAGCACATTACCATGGATTTAAATTCTTTGGTCTTCCCAAGGTTTCTCAAGGCGTAGATGCGATTTGGGTCATTGTTGATAGATTGACCAAGTCTGCTCATTTCTTCCGATCTGAGAAACTTATACACTTGAGCGTCTTGCTAGTATGTATATAAATGAGATTGTAAGATTGCATGGTATGCGGTATCCATAGTTTACGATCGAGACCCAAGATTCACTTCAAGATTTTGGGTTAGTTTGCAAAAAGCTATGAGCGCTGATTTACGATTTAGTTGGCATATCATCCTCAGACGGATGAGACGATCGAGAGGACTATTCAAACTCTTGAAGATTTATTAAGACTCTGTGTCCTTGACTTGAGGAAGTTGGGACAAGTTCTTACCATTGGTGGAGTTTTCCTACAACAACGGTTTCAAGCAAGTATTGGCATGGCTCCATTCGAGGCGTTGTATGGAAGAAAGTGTCGTTCTCGGTATGTTGGGATGAGGTGGGTGAAGCAACGTTGTTGGGGCCGGATTTGAGTGCGTATGACTACGGAAAAGATTCAAAACATCAAATGACGTATAAAAACCTCACAAGATCGACAAAAGAGTTATGTTGATCTTCATCGAAAGGGCGTGGAATTCGATATTGGAGATCGTGTGTTGTTACGTGTTGCTCCATGGAAAGGAGTTATGAGATTTGGAAAGAGAGGAAAGCTCGATCCTCGATTCATTGGCCCATTTTAATCCTCGATCGAGTAGGAAGCGTGGCGTATAGACTCACTTTTCTGCTTGAGTAGTATGTCTCGTGTTCATAACGTTTTCACATATCCATATTACGTAAATATGTGAAGACCCGAACCACATTATTGAATTAGAGCAGGACGTGATAGAGGAAGATTTAACGTATGAAGAGTTACTGTTAAAATCTTGGATAAGAAGGATCATATTCTACGCTCTCGAGGTTATACCTCGAAGTCGAAGTTTTGTGGAGAAACCACGGCGTGGAAGAAATGACTTGGGAGTTAGAATCGAGATGAAGTCGAAGATATCCTCACCTATTCGACATACAGTCGTACCCTAATTTGAGAAGCGAAATTTCATAAGAAGGGAGGTTGTAAGACCCCTGACTTTTATGAATAAAGATGATTTTTCTATAATTATCATTTTTGAATATTATGGAATGAATTTGTTATAATGTTATAGTTGTGGGTAGTATTTATAAATTACTAAAGTATGCAAGTTGTTATATTATATTCGATTGGTGGGAGAATATTCGTTTTAGCGAGGGAATATTAAATGCAATGGTATGATCATTGGTGGACCCTAGCGAAATTATTGTCGGATTGAGAAAGCGACAAAAATATATTTATGAAAATAACGGTGGAAGTTTTCACAGATTAATCTTGTTGAACTACTCGGTAGTAAAAAGTATACGATGTCTGGCGTGGTTGCGTAGTAGCTTACGGTATTGATTATTGATGTTTACGTGAGAAGTCACTCGGTTATACTCGATTATTACTCTGATAATTCTTTGCATCATATCTCTCGTATTATTGATTCGATTATTGTCGCGAGTATCATCGCATAATATGTTATTTTATTAAATCAATAATTGAGGCGACAAAGTTATTCATATTATTAAATTACAATATTTACAATGTCTAGAAGTTACATCGAGGAGAGGTTTGGTCACTAATTGCGGCGTGATAGGGAGAAATCCTTATTGGAAAGCCCCTCTTTCACAGGAGCGACACGGTTGATAAATATTGTGAGTTATAATATTAATGATGAATGTTATTAAAATTGAAGTTGTGCTCGGAGTTGAATTTGGAGGCCGGACGTGATATTTGAGTCGAGCGATGAAATTAGTAAAATAGACTATAAACACAAAATTTTTCGGATTTTACTATTTGATTGAAAAAGTCGACAGTTGACTTTTTGGGAAAAATCAAACTTCAAAATTTCAAAATTTCAAATTTATATTTTTGATAAAAATAGTTTCATTGTGTTGGAATTATTTGTGTTAGTGAAAATCGACATTTATTTCGATAATAATTGATGTCTGGAGGTTATATTGACGATCGAATTATTTAGCAGGATAAATGAGCAATTGATTGCTATTATTTCACATGATTATAACTATTTGTTCACATGTGTATACTATTGTTTCACATTCTTGTTACTATTAGGGGAGTTGGTGCAAGATTGATAATACTTGCATGACTAAGTTAAAAATGGAGGTATAGATGGAGTCTTTATCTTTATAATTCGTATTTTCACATATCTAGAACTATTGATTCACATGATTTACTATTGAATCACATTATTTACTATTAGGGGAGGTGGTGCAAGTTTGATAATACTTGCATGACTAAATTAAAAATAAAGAAAAAGTTGGAGGTATTGTCTTTGTAATTTTTTGAGCCAAAAAATGTGCAATTATTGAAATTATATTTTTCTATAAATAGAAGCTCATTCTTCCTTCATTTCTCACCAATTCACTAAAGCTATAGAGCAATTATTATAGAAAGAAATTGTAGAGAGAAAATAGAAAGAAGAAAGCTTGCTACCTCACTACTCCTATATCCGTTTCTTTCAAAGGTAAGAAGGTATTATTTCTTTCTTTCGTCTTCATGAAGAACTTACATTATTCCATTCTTTATTATTATGTTGGAATAACTTTGGTTATGCAAAATATCGCATACATGGTGAAATTCTTACATTATTCCATTCTTTATTATTACATTTGGAACAACATCACATGCATGCTTTCTGCAGGACTGGTTAAAATCTTTATTATTATCTGTTGGACACAGTTAAAATCTTTATATTCTATTGGAATATCACATACATGCGTTTCTTGGGACTTGGGACTGTTAAAAGTCTTTTTATTCTTTTTACATTTAATATTAATTGGAATTTGAATTTTTATTGATACATAATGCAATGTCTCTCGCATGCTTGGTGATTTCTTTTGTTATTCCATTCCTTATTATACTCGGTTGGTTAAAGTTTTGACTTTATACTCCATGAAATTAGTAGAATATCCTTGATATTTTGCGCTTCATCGATATCTTTTCATGGAAATATTCTTACGAGCATTCTTGAATTTTACTCTACAAAAAAGTATCGTGTTGACAATTTGGGCGTTATTAGTTCTGGATAAATTAATTCGTGAACTTGTTTTATTGAATTCTTATATCATTGTCATCATCCTCATGTTTATATTTTTTTTTGAAAGTAAATATGTGGCTTTGTGGTGCATAGATGGACTTGGTATGATTATGACCGAGGATTATTCGGTATAATCATGGTAGCCGTAATGTTATAAATGATGTGATAAAAGTCCTCATTGGCGTAGTGCATTGATGGATGAGTTGTTGGCATGATCATGACCATTGATGAATACGAATGTCCTTGGCGCGTAGTGCATGGATAATTGTGGTAAAAGTGATCTTAAAGAATATCCTTGGTAGTAGTGCTAGCGATAAAAGGTGATTCGATGATGTGGATTATTTATTAAGGTGAGTCAGTGATAAAAGTGATGAAAAACCTTTTAAATCATAAAAGATAGTAGATTTTATTCTCTCTTGACTCTTTTAATGGATTGCTTGTTCATTGTTTTGCTTGAGTTAAACTTGATATCTATTGTATTTTATCGGTTTAACATTGTTGAAGACTAATGATAATTTATTACGCATTATCTTAGTATATAATATTTCTTCTTTGGGCTAGTTGAGCTCACCCCTTTGCTTTCATTGTTCTCTTGAGGAAATGAGAGCGTGGCGGGGACTAGTCGGGGAGCGGTTGTGATGGTCGGAGGATAGCATTAGTAGTCCTTATTTTTTTATTACATTAAATAGTGTGACAATAAATGTAATGAGGACTTATTACGAGAGTGGATATTATCTAGAAGACAATATTTGTATTAAAACTAAATTATAAAATTAGGTTTCGATACTTTGGGTAATTCGATTATACCCATTTTGAGTATGCATATATATATAATTATTAATAATAATTAATTATTTTTTTATATATTAACAAATTTTTTAAAACTAAGAAATTATTAACTATTAATAATAATAATAATTCATATATAAAATAAAATGACTAATTTTTTGTTGTATATTAAAGATTGTATTTAATATTACTAAAAAATATTAACTATTAATTATTATATTATTAAATTTACCATGTATTTGGCGTTATCAATTTTGTATAATTATAATAATTGTATCAATTAAAATTAAATAAATTCACATGATTTGAAATTTAATGTGTTGTCATTTGACCTTAAAAATTAAATTGTAAAATAAAGAGGGTGTTAATTGTTGAATCCCAAACATGTGGGTTAAAATCGAAAAAGTTATTCAAATATGCAATAAATTAAAAGAGATAAAAAATAGCCTTGAAAAAATGAGAGACAATTAATGAAAGTATTAATGTTTAGGGGTAATTTATAAAACAGTGTAATTAATATATCCTAAAAATCTAAAAAGTCAAATATATAGGAATAAAAATGTAACTATCTATAACGTTTAATTATTGGGAATAGAGGGGTGTTATAAAATTATAATGGAAATGTCTAAATTAGCCTCCAATATAACATCTTTTTCCCATCGAAACATATGCACACTTTAATATTTATAGAAAATTTATTTTGTGCTATTAAATATACTCATATATATATAGACTATATATAAAAAAATAGTAATAAAAAATTCCAAAGTATTTTAAAACTCAAATTGCTCCATACTGGTAGACTAACAAACCGTGTAAGTATCCTATACCACTCCCTCCGTTTCATAATATATGACGTTTTAAATAATTTTATTTTTAAAATTATTTAACGTTTTATATAATTTAAGATAATTAATTATTATTTTTTTAAAATTACCTTTCATAAAAAAATATTATAAATTAAAAAAAATATAAGATAAATATATAATAAATAATTAATAATATTATATAATTATTTCTTTAATTTTTATGTACACTTCTAAATTCGATATATATAAAGGGAGTATATGTACTAATATATGAATATGGTAACTTCATGGTAGATCAGTTCTGATACGCACCGTATTGTATTAATTAATTGTATCATTGCTGACGATATATCTGGGCTGCGGGAATACGGTTTTTTTTCTCTCTCTATACGTTCAGAAATATAAATAGAGAGAGAGAGAGAGAGAGAAGGACTTGTAGAGAGATACACCTGGCTACTGCTGAGGTCGAGTTGCAGTCTCATTTTTCCAGGTGTTGATTTCCCCTCTCCTTCAACGCCATTTCATCGCCAACAATTCACAAGACACCCCAAAAATAATCCATTTCTTCTCCCCAATTAGAATCCCGAATCCCGAATCCCGAGGTATCTTCCCCCATCAATTCACCGCTTTCGGCGGAATCTGTGCACTTTAATTCAGCTGATACTTTCTCTCTCTGTCAAACCACAAAACCACCCTAGCTCCTGAGGTTTCAGCAGTGAATCCATGTGTAATTCTACGCAGTTTTGAAATAATTTATATTTAGTTTTATAGAGATTGAGAAACAGTTGAATTAGCTTCAAAGTTTTGGTTTTTGGAGGATTGGAGTTTAAGATCGTTGAGAAGAGGACAATTTTATCTTGGCTTTTTTTGTACACTTTGATTTAGTCTTATCTTTGTTTGGAGCTGAAGGGAGTAGGTGTATTTATGTTTATATAAGTGGATAGATAGATAGATAGATATAGATATAAACAAAGGTTCAATTTGAGGATAACAAGTTATAATTAGGCGACATGGTTAGTGGACATATATTTCGTTGTAGAAAGGATTCATGGCCTCCTGAAGAGTATATAAGCCGGGCAACTTTGCAACTGGTTAGTATTTTTTGGGTCAATTTTTTAGCTCCTCTTTTAAAGATTTTTGATACTACCTCTGCTCGAAATTATAATATAAGATGATTTTTCAAATTTAAATTGAGATGATATATTTAAATTTATGAAACATGTTATGACAAACTATGGCAAACATAATAAAAAGATAAAGACAATAACACGAGATTTTACGTGGAAACCCAAATCATGGAACACGGAGAAGGCAGAAAAAATCACTAAATAAATATCTGAAGATAAAAAGAAGGTTCAAGAAATTCACTAAATAAATATCTGAAGAGTACAAGATAAAGAAAGTGAACAATGAGAATTCTTAGAATATTTTTGAATCTCTTTGAATGTCTCTGAAATCTGAATGTTTCTGAATATATCTAAATGTTTTTGAATATATGTGAATATCTCTGAATTAATCTAAATATCTATGAATGTTTCTGAATATATGTGAATGTATCTGAATATATCTGATTCTCCAAAATCCTAGCAACTATATTTATAGGCCATAGGCAAATTTAGGATTAAAAATACTAAATTGAGTATAGTCAGAAAAGATAACTTTCCTGAACCAAAATAGATTCTAGGTAATACCTAAATTCAAATCCAATAAGGATTCATGTTATACCCAACAAATCTTCACCTTGACTTGAATCCTCCAAATATTGCACAAACAGTGAACTTTCTCCTCTTCTCAAAATGCACAAATCAAGTCTGATTTTTCTGAAGAGATTCCATCTCCTTCATAGCAAACAACCACTTTTTATCCATAGTTTCTCATTCTGACTTAGACATCTTTGGCTAGCTTTCTTCGTCTCCCAATTCGTATCAGACATATCTACAATCTTCATTGGCTTCCCTACAATGGCTTTCTTCAAGCTTTGCTGAGTAAAAACAGCCTTTATCCGAACTTAAGTTAATATTCCCATCGAATTTGTCAATATCAAATTTCTTTGATGAAGTCGAACTCAATGTCATAGTATGGATTGATAATAACCAAGCTCTGATACCAGTTTGTTATGTCAAACTATGGCAAACAGAATAAATAAACGCAGAAAGATAAAGACAATAATACAAGGTTTTACGTGGAAACCCAAATCGGAAAAAAAAAACACGGAGAAGACAGAAGAAATCCACTAAATAAATATCTGAAGAGTACAAGATAAAGAGAGTGAATTATGAGAATTCTTAGAATGTTTCTGAATGTATCTGAATATCTCTGAAATCTGAATGTATCTGGATGGATCTCTGAATGTATCTGAATGTTTCTAAATATATCTGAATGTTTCTAAATATATCTGAATGTTTCTGAATGTATCTTCTCAAAAATCCTAGCACCTATATTTATAGGCCAGATAGGATTAGAAATACTAAATTGAGTATAGTTAGAAAAGATAATTTTCCTGAACCAAAACAGATTTTAGGTAATACCTAAATTCAAATCCAATGTTATACCCAACAAAACATAATATTACTGTTTAAATAGTTTACGATATTCACTAAAATTAAAGGAATTCACGTTAATTTTGAGTTTGAAAATGTTGACTTCAAAAATTTAACAATGATCTAACGGAGGGAGCATAAGTTTATCTTTATGTTACTGAAATATTGCCAATTTATGTTATCCCCCTGGAGAAATTGATTAACTGTGTTATACTTTTAAATAAACATCCAACTGTTACATTGGGGTGAAAGAGTAAATGACCCAAATTCTCTTTGTGTGGAATGCATTTGATGAGAAATGGAGTAGTTTTCCAATAACAATATTCGTACATAATTTGTGTGCTTTGGTGTGCTCATACCAGTTGTTCTTCTTACTCTTTGTTTTAGCTTGATTTTGATAGCGCTGCCCCACCAGAACAAGCATGGAGAAGGAAATTAAACAGCCATGCTAGTATTCTTAAAGAATTCAGTATTACATTTGTGGAAGCAATAAAAATGGTAGTAATCTCTGTCGAGGAATCTATGTATTTTCTCAATGAATTCATAGATTTTGTACATCCTAAAAAAAAATCCACATATAGTACCTCATTGGTTCTCAGTTGGTATCTGATACTCTGACTATTGACTTCAGGTTCGACTTGGTATGCGTCTGTGGTCATATGTAAGGGAAGAGGCCTCATATGGAAGGGTAACTCTCAATTCTGTTATGCTATGCACTTGTCCATAAATAGTGAAGCGAAAAAGGAAAGAATTACCTCAATTTTGTTTATATTCCAGCCATACCCTAAAAAAAATGAAAATTGAGAGGAAGAAACTAACAAAGTCGTTTTCCGCTCTTAAGAAATACTACACGACAAGAGTTTGATTGAGTTGCTACTTGAAATTATCTTTGCTTGATATGTTTGCAGAGAGCACCTATTGATCCTTTCACACGTGAAAGTTGCAAGCCGTCAGCATCGCAAGGGGTTCCCCTCGGAGGGATGGGGTAAGAGTTGGTTCTAAAGGGGAGACTTTTAATATATTTTAATATAATATGTTATGCATCTGATGAAGTTCATTCTTTTCAATGTCACAGAAGTGGTAGCATAACTAGAGGTTTTAGAGGCGAGTTCAGAAATTTTCAAATTGTTCCTGGTACTTGTGATGCTTCTCCTATCATGGCCAATCAGTTCTCTGTAAAGCTCTTCCCTTCCCTTTGTCACTTGTTGTTCATACCCGTATGGGAAACCTAATATGTCATTCATATATATAGGTGATATTTCTTCCTACGATTTTGGGTTACTGTAATGTTGATATATTGTTGACGCTTGTTATGTAGTGGTTAAAAATGGATGTAGAAGTTGATAACTAATGGTTGCAATTTTACATATCCAACAAAATATAAATAAAAATAACTAATCCAATTGGCATATCCAATTACCGTTTGTCCCTCTAGAAGTCAATACCACACTTGTTGTGAAGTTTCATTATTTTGTTTTCTCATTTCTTGACCTGCTTAGATTCTCTAGAAAAGAAGTTTTTTATATTGTTATAAGTGCATGTGTGGACAATTGTGTGTCAAAGAAGTTTGTTATATTGTTAAAGAAGTTTTTTATATTGTAGACAGTTGTTGTGCTTTCTGATATATGATTTGGTACTACAGATTTTTATATCTCGCGATGGTGGAAGTAAAAAATATGCATCTGTGTTATCCCCAGGCCAACACGAAGGGTTGGGGTAAGGGAGTAACTCATGGAATCCTTTTTTCTCTTCGTTTTCTTTCCTTAGAGCTCTTTCTGCTTTTGAACTTTTGATGCTCAGTGCATAATTGTTGCTTTTCTTGAAATTTGATGGACAATGGACACGTAACTCGAGTGTAAAATAAAATTTAATTGCAACACCAAAATTTGAAAAGGAAATTGTTCATCAAAAGAAAACTTAAATCGGAGTACTAAGAGTATAGAGAAACAGTGCAACTAACAATTTATTTGACTATGACATAGTTCTTGGGTTGTATATGTGCTAAAAGTTGATTTATTTCGCTTCCTAGCTTAGTTGCAGTATATACTCAATCATTGACGGAAACGTATTGTTTTGGTGTTGTGATGCCACACACTCTACCTGCATATCACAACATGTGGATGCTTCCTGCAATATATTGCTACATCAGAGAACATATTTATTATCAGAAAACTGTAATTCCATTAAATAAATATTTTCTTAAAGAACATTTTTCATGTAAAAAATGAGTGTGGAAATGTGGATATTTGAAGCACATTCTATCAATGGAACTTGATCCTGATCATTACAGGAAATCTTCCGATCAAGGTATATCATCATGGGGCTGGAATTTAAGTGGTCAACATTCAACATATCACGCATTATTTCCAAGGGCTTGGACTGTATATGACGGTATCACTCTACTTTTATTCTTCTTGATGCCACGCCTCCCTCTAATGTTTTCTTTTTCGATAATATTTTTCTCTTACCTCCAGGTGAGCCAGATCCAGAATTAAAAGTATCTTGTCGCCAAATATCGCCGTTTATACCACATAATTATCGAGATAGCAGTCTTCCTACTACTGTTTTTGTTTACACGGTAAGCACGTTGAAATTGTACCTGGAAAACTTGATTGTCGAATAAGTAGTTTTAATATCTGTTCTGAGAAGAAAGATGATAGAACTAAATTCAGATGGATTATCAGCATTGTGAGGTAGATTAACTGAAGAAGGTGCTAGGGGCCTCACTTAGATCCATTGTTACACATGGTTGATGTTTTGCATGTAACTTAAATACAATGTGGAAATCCAAGCTCTTTCACTAAAACATTAAGGAAGTACACTAATGTGGGCCAATTACTGGATGGACTTGAATAAAATAATGATCAGGTACCACGTGTAGGTGCATGTGATATATTACCTTCGTTAATATAGTGCAACATATGGGGCCTAGTTGAGATACAAAACAAATATTTCGTATTATTTTCTTAATCGACTGCTACCTGTTTATGTTTTAGTTGGTGAATACTGGGAAGGAAAGGGCAAAAGTCAGCCTTCTCTTTACATGGGCGGTAAGCTTGGATTGCTACTACAGCTTGTTACACTGCAAATATAATGTAGTTTTATCATGACATCAACGTTTATTTTTTACAGAATTCAATTGGAGGAATCTCCCACCTATCTGGAGATCATGTAAACGAGCCTTTCATGTTAGTTTGCATGAATTATTCTTTGTTTATATGAAACCCCATTTTGGTTTATTATGATTTTTAACTTATTTTGCTTTACAATTGCTCACCTTTTGTAGCGAGGACGATGGAGTCTCTGGTGTACTTCTTCATCACAAGTAAGTTATCAAACCATTATACTAGTTAGCATGGGCGGAACTAGGGAGGAGCGAGGGGGGTCATTGACCCCCCACCAAAATTCTGCACAGGCTATATATATTAATACATATATTAATAGTCAATTGCATACATATATTAATAGTCAATATATATATATATATATTTATTTATTTATATATATATATATATATACACATGTATCTATGTATAATAATTGTAGTTTATAATAGCAGTCTAAAATTTTCTGCATGCGCTCCATAAATTAAAAAATAGAATAAATTTTATTTTACAATGAAATTCAAATGAAAGAACTTAAAACACAATCAAATCTATGTCGCTACTTGAGGTCGGAGAATGATAAAAAAAACCAAGTTCTTTATTTACCAAATTATTTTCTACAAACATTTAATATTTTTAAACATCATGAATTTAGTTCAGAAACTCTCCCCTTTGTTGATTTCTTTCTAGATTAATTTTCTTTGTTCTATATAGAAAATTGATATTTTCATATAAAAAAATAATATTTCTACATGAATCCGTCTCACGTATTTCTACATGAAATAAAAAAATAATATTTCTATATAAATTTTGACAATGACCAAAATTTTGAGACGTTTTCAAACTATGCAGAGTCGCAAGATACAGTTGTCTTCTCTCAGTCGTACAGCCGAAAGAAACATTCCAAGTGTCAATAAATAATTTTTTTTACTGATGTATTTTGACCCCCCTATAAAAACGTTCTGGTTCTGCCACTGCTAGTTAGGACGCTAGTTAGGACGTACAGTTTTCAGATTTTCCTTGAGTTCCATCAGTGTTTGTTAGATGAAACTGAAGGCAAGTATCCAATAATCTTCAACTCCTCATTCCTAAAGGATCAAGGAAGTAACTTATCAGAAAAAAGCTTAAGAGAAAGTAAAGTTGAATATAAGGAATTATATGTAATAGAAGAACAATAGTTGGCTACATTTGCCAGCAAAGTGAATTTTTTTTCAAATGGTTAACTCTATAATGAATGGTTTCACATGGGCTCTAAAAAGCCATTTCTAGTTTCTGCTTTTGGTTATTCAAGGGTACTGGATGGGGTTTATGGGAACAACCTGCACATACTTAACTTTGAATTGTGTGAAAGTGAGTCTGCAGCTGTAAAAAATGAAATCAAACATACTTAACTTTGAATTGTGTGAAAGTGAGTCTGCAGCTGTAAAAATGAAATAAAATCCCAAATCACCACCAAGAAAATTTAAAAAATTGAAAAAAATGAAAAAAGAAACCAAATGTAAGAAGTGTAGAAAAGCTTTTGGAGCCAAGAAAAGTAATTTGCTTAAATCTTGACATTGGGTCTGGTGTACCTGGCAGTTTTGCAGCCAATCTTGCATACAATCTTTTCCTTTATCAAAGTAGTATGCCATTTATATCCTGTAGGAAAATTTTCATTGTTCTAAGAGCAGTTGTATGCTGTGGCTGATAGGGGAGTTTTACTATTTCTGATGGTAATGCATGGGTGCTTGGCTGCTTGCAGGACCGCAAAAGGGAACCATCCTGTTACTTTTGCTGTAGCTGCATGTGAAACTCAGAACGTTAGTGTTTCTGTTTTACCGTCGTTTGGCCTGTCCGAGGAAAGCTTTCCTACAGCTAAAGCCATGTGGGGTAAAATGGCACAGGTAATGATTTGATTGCAGTGTTGCTATATTATCCTTTCTGAAGTTGCTACTTCAAACAAAAATTTGTCAGTTTCTGTAGGACTATATCGGATTGTAATAAATTTTATTTTGCCTGGAACTCGTACTTGTTCGATAACAAATTGCTATGGTTTCTATTGCACTTAATTAATCATGTTATCAAGCACTTCTTTCCCCCATTAATGGCCTTATCTTATTAAGTAATGAAACTTTTAGCACACGGTACCTGAAAATAGAATGCTTCTTTAAGTAGTTTTTTATGTTCATTCAATACTTATAATGTCCTTTTTTGTTTATAAATTAATCACCTGTAATGCCTTTCTCATCATTGACTTGTGCATGTGTCATAAGGATGGGAACTTTGATAGGGATAACTTCAATGCTGGACCAAGCATGCCTTCATCACCTGGAGAGACGCGTTGTGCTGCAGTTTCTGCTTCGGCATGGGTTGAACCTCATGGAAAGTGTACTGTTGCATTTGCTCTTGCATGGTCATCCCCCAAAGTTAAATTTTGCAAAGGAAAATCTTACCATAGGTAATTTTCTACTGCATAATTTTTTGGTTTCGTTTGTTCTTTGCTGAATTTTTTCAGCGGGGTGTGTAATTTTGCACTATTTAATTGCTACTCTGTCAATATCCTGTTTGTAGAATCATGTTTACTTAAGTGGGAAATTTTTATCCCCCATTCAGTTATTATTTGAATTGGATGAAATTTTTATCTTGAACTAGTACATAAAATTACACCCATGTCTCATTTGCTCTCAAATATTGGTGTTACAACATAGAACGTTACATTTTCTGGGTACCACACTATTTTTGCATCCATTAGAACTCTTAACACGGTCATTTTATGCAATCTTTTGTTTTTATATCTGATGCTTACTTGCGTCATTAATACACAAGATAACATTCCTTAAAAGTACAATGGTTTTAACTATATTCTGCAACTTGATGCACGTTAATGTCGTTGATTGAGAAATTGTTGGGCGTTTTATCTGTTGCAGGAGGTACACCAAATACTATGGCACTTCTGAAAGGGCTGCGTCGAAATTGGTCCATGATGCTCTAACAAGTACGTACGTACTTATGGTCTGCATCTGCTTGATTGATATTAAGTCAGCTGTTCATTGCATATGGTTTAATGGCATCAAGTTTTGAAAAATTATGGTATACTATATGACCTGCCGCTATTATTTTAACCTTTGATCAGATTATAAGCGATGGGAAGAAGACATTGAGAGATGGCAAAGTCCTATCCTTAGAGATGACAGACTACCAGAATGGTAAAGCAATGGTTGAACTGTTTGATTTGTAATCAACACATGTTGTGTTGGCTATCATTTCGTCGTTGTCATTATTACCCGTGTCTGTTCATTGACTATAAATTCCATTTCATTGAGCTCTCCATGCAACACCTGTATTTTGCTATTTAGTTTTTCCACACTTCAGTGAATCCTAAAGCAGTGCAATTTAATTTGAGCCTTTTCTTTGTTTCTTATTGATCATTGTTACTTTGATCTTGCTTATATGGCAAAGCAATTTGCCACATTTATACTCGCTATGTGAGAAGAAGTTTATAGAGATTATATACCTCTCGATAACAATCAGTCTGTTCTTTTTCAGGTACAAATTTACATTGTTTAATGAACTATACTTTTTGGTTTCTGGTGGGACAGTTTGGATTGGTATGCATCTTATTAAAATAATTAGTTACTGTACATTCATAAATTGCAGATAACTGTCTACTTCATATAGCATCTTAATAAAAACCAGTTCTTCCTTTTGTCTTGCCCTTGTTATGACACAAGTACTTGCCAAAAAGAAAAGTTTAGATTTATGAGCACGAGTATTTGTGAATTTTGTATTATTGATGCATTACTATCCTGCATTATTGAATGTCACAAGGAGAAAACTTTAGCAGTGTAGATATAAATGTTTTATATTCAAACTTCTTACTTGAACACGTAGATAATTCTTTCGCATGTTCCATGTTCCTCCTTGTTCTTGCTATTACATTTGTGCCAGATAGTATAGCATTAAAGCATTACTCCCTGTCTTTTCCATCAGACTCTCCAATTCCAGCTGCAAACTTTGGGTGCGATCATCCTCCTACAAAGATGGCAGAGAACACTGATATTACTGTAACCCAAGTGAAAGTGAAGTGCAGACAAGATGCAGTTGTTGAAAAAACTAAAATTTGTGGTTATGATAGTACTACTGAGAATGGTTCAACAGGTGATGCTGATAGCACTCATACAGGATGTTCAGATGAAGATGATTCAGTGATTTCTCAGGAAGGAGACAAAGACTACTTTGAATACCCCTCTAAGTTTTCAGATCCTAAGGATGATATTAATGACGTGGGTAGGTTCTTGTATTTAGAAGGTGTGGAGTATATTATGTGGTGTACGTATGATGTTCATTTTTATGCATCTTTTGCCCTTCTTGAGCTGTTCCCCAAAATTGAACTCAGTATTCAGCGGGATTTTGCAAAAGCTGTCTTATGTGAAGATGGAAGAAAAGTGAAATTTCTGACCGAGGGAAACTGGGGAATCCGCAAGGTTAAGGGAGCAATTCCTCATGATCTTGGGACTCATGACCCATGGCTTGAAATGAATGCATACAATATACATGATACCAGTAACTGGAAGGATCTGAACCCAAAGTTTGTGCTTCAGGTATATAGAGATTTTGCTGCAACAGGGGATTTGTCATTTGGGGCTGATGTATGGCCTGCTGTTTGTGCTGCAATGGAGTACATGGAACAATTTGATCGGGATAACGATTGTCTTATTGAAAATGATGGATTTCCAGATCAAACATATGATACTTGGACAGTTCATGGTGTAAGTGCTTACTGTGGTTGCTTATGGGTTGCTGCACTTCAAGCTACAGCAGCAATGGCCATGCAACTGGGTGACAGGTCTGCTGCGGAGAGATACAAAGGCAAATTTGTGAAGGCCAAATCAGTATTGGAAGCAAAACTGTGGAATGGATCGTATTTTAACTATGATAGTGGGTCAAGCAGTAATAGTAAATCCATCCAAGCTGATCAATTGGCTGGGCAATGGTATACAGTGTCCTCTGGTTTGCCAAATCTTTTTGATGAATTGAAGATCCGAAGAGCTCTCCAAAAAATTTATGATTTCAACGTTATGAAAGTCAAAGGAGGAAGGATGGGTGCTGTGAATGGGATGCGTCCTAATGGAAAGGTAGATGACTGTTGCATGCAGTCCCGTGAAGTGTGGACAGGGGTCACTTATGGTGTGGCAGCCACCATGATTCATGCTGGTATGGAAGAACAGGCTTTCACTACAGCAGAAGGTATATTCCTCGCAGGCTGGTCAGAGGATGGATTCGGGTAAGTCTATTGCTCTAATAAAACAAAACGAATTGCTCTTCTTAGTCGTTCTTGCAATATTTTTTCTGTTTTACTGAACACTTTATGGAACTGCCCTGAATACCAAAATAGTGAAACATGCACAATGAAACAAGCAACTGGTTCTGTTCTATTATACAAATTAAGCATTTCACGGGTGATTTTAATGTTAGCTTTTTTAAGCCTTATGATTGTTTTCAAAAAATTTCTCATGAAGTGCTACTTCATTGTTTCATTCTCTTGTAAATGCTACTTGGAATTTAATTTGTGAAGTCAGAAATAATAAGTTGGAAAATCTGCTTACATGCTTTATTTTAATGCCATTTGTCCTAATCACAAGTCTGTTAGATCCCACTTCCATTATATCAGGACTGAACTATTAAAGAACAATTTAGCATGATGTTTTTAAGCCCCCAAATTTTAATTTTTAAAATAAACAAATAAATCTTATTCAGGATAGGCTCGATTTGTCCCTTGGTTATCACTTTTGGAGAGGTTCTTTTAAATCATGTATTGCAGTAATGTGGAAAGAGAACAGTGTAGTAGGCTATTTCTAGAAATTCTATTAGTGCAGCATGAATACTGAAACTGATTTGTACTTGGAGAATGCACAAGATATTATTTGTCCTGGAGTATCAACATGCTGCAGCTAGCTAGATATATTTATGTGCATGTATTGAATTTTGTCCTTGATTTGGGTGTCTTCGTAGTAAATTTCTTGCATATGCAGATATTCTTTTCAGACTCCAGAAGGATGGACAATGGATGGGCACTTTAGATCTCTGGTATACATGAGGCCTCTCGCCATATGGGGCATGCAGCGGGCTTTATCCTCACCTAAAGCGATTCTTGACGCCCCTCAGACTAACATAATGGACAGAATCCGCTCATCTCCTCGCACCGAGAGTGGGGTGGTTAAAAAGATTGCAAACAAAGCAAAGTGCTTTGGCGATTCAGTGTTTCACTGTTCGTGCTGATTATCACATTTAAGATGTAGTTTCTGTAAAGATGATTAAATATTTTCTTTTGCTTCCCTGAACCCTCCTCCTTTAGTCGGGAAGAGTCTGAAAGGTTTCTAGAGAAGTCTTCTCTCCAGTAGCTGGCAATAACTATAAGGGTCTGTGCTTGTAACTTTGTTCTGCCGGGTAGATTTTGCCAATGGTAGTTTCACACAGAAGTGATAGCGATGCTGTAGATGCGAAGTGTAATCTTAATGTAATATAAATGTAAATGTTGGGTAACCAATTATATAATTGTGTAGTGTATTCAAGGTCAAATTTTGGGATTTCATTTTGGTTCCCCAACATTGATTCATTAGTTGCTGCTGATTTACAAAAGTAACTAGAGTTTTGATATCAAAAAGCTTTTTATGAAGTGAATTCCAATCTGTTCCCTTACCTATTAATCTGTAAAAAAATTTAGCATTTGAATATTATGGGCAACTTTCATCTTAACATTTAGAGAGAAAAAAATCTGCAATTTTTGAATGTACAGTAAATTTTTAAGATCAAATTATTAATTTTCTAAAAGAAAATAACACAAGGTCTGTAAATTTTCATACCATTTGAATGTATGGGGACCCCTTATCATTTGAAAAAAAAGTAAAAAAAAATATCTATGCATGAATTAGTGCAATAGGAGAACCTGCAGGCAGGGTAATTAGACAAAACACAGCTACAAATAGAATTTTAAGAGGAAATGGTAGCAATAATAGCTTACATCCCATAACAGTAATTTCACATTAGCAACTAATATATGGAGAGAAAAATTAAAAGCAAATCTAGTACGATAAACTGTAGATTTGACAACATGCATCAGCCAAAAAGAGAATTGTTCAATCATTCCTTCAATTCTATTCCAAAAGCTAGGGTTCAACCAGCAGACTCACTTCAGACGAACATAGTCAACTCAGGCCTACTGTATACGTTGTTTTCCTCATCATCCAGGGTAGGATAAGCAGCAACGAGTGCATCTTGAGCACCGATATAAAGTGAATTGTAAATTTTCCAGTACACTTCTCTGACCTTCCTTGCTGGATGGAACAGTCCTTGAAGACAGTAGTTAGTACTACGGCTGCGCCCAATGCTACCCTCATCCCTTCAATGGCTTCCATGACAGCATTTATAACGTGTGGCGACGTCTCAAAATGTTTGGCCAAACATAGTTCATCAAGTGAACCAACGCATCCTCACATCCCAACCCAGCCACTCCCAAAGCCATATGCTTGACAGCAGAAGCAGCGGTCTGCCTGTGAACCAAATCTCTGTCCATGAGAGCATCCTCAAGTAATGGAGTCACGGCATATATATAGTCTTTACCCATTTCACCAATGTACTCTAAAAAAGAAAGGACAAGGATTTCAGAACACCATTCTGCACATTAAGCTCTGGCACCCGATATTCATTCATCAAGGCAGGTAAAACTGTAAAAGGAGAACAAGTTTCTGCAACTATTGCAATTGCCACGGTTGTGCAGACACGATTCTGACGCTCCTGAACCTTGAGATTGTTCAGCAAAGTTGCCAGAACATCTTGCGGTCCAATAGCTTTAGCAATATATCCAAAAGTGTTCACTGTTGCCCCCGACGAATGCCCTTCTTGTGGGCTTTAAGCATCTCAAGAAGCTCAAAACAAATCCTCATCCACTCCCTTGCAGGAACAAACTCAGCCCCACGATCTGCAATTCGACCAACAAGATCGATACAGTTCTCCTGGACCTTCTCATGACGATTCTTCAAAATTGGGGTCAATCGGGGAAGCAAATCCTTAATTGGAGGAGTCATTTTAGTCATACCAATAACATTCACAATTGCTTTTAGTGCTCCCAGTATTGATCCCAAGACTTCAGGGTATTCCTCTCCCAAATACTCGTATAACACAACCCCAAGATGGCCCATAAGTTGTTCTTCCTGACACTGCTTCATGACCACTGCAATTCTGGAAATGAGATCTGCTGACTGCTGTCGAACCTTTGCACTCTTGTTATTCAGCGCCACTTAATCGTACCACATATCTGGGGAAAGTACGGTTTCACCCTCTTCACTAGAGAATTTACAACCGCACTAAACCCATTAATTAATTAGCATCACATTTGCATCGTCTCTAGTTAGTCTGCTCTTGGAATGAATGCCATCAATCAGAAGCTCTTCCGAGCAAGCATCAATATCAGATGTACTCAAATTGGTCACCATGTTCTCAATTGCCTCCATGACCATTCCTCTATATGTTCACTCTCACCTTTAAGGTCCTCAATTATTCTCCCAACAATATCGGCAACCCCAACTTTGTTTGCTATCTCCACATGCAGTTGTATGAACAAGTTGCTTATAATTTCGACGATCCAAAGCCATTCTTCGAACCCAAAAGTTGCGGAAAAATTCAGGCAGGATATCACTTCTAATGTAGTCAGCCTCCACACCTTCTGTGCTCACACATTGCTTCACCACCTTCAGCACAATCTTCTTCATCTCTTCATCAGGCGACTGAAACTCACGTATCAAAATAATCATAACCTCCTTAGTATAGTAGCTTGCATATATTGCATCCATAAGAGGTATGATGAAACCAATTGCCTTCAAGAAGGCAGCTAAGACCTTTCCACGGTGTGACCTGATACCCTTCCACTTAAAGGCTTTAAAACTGAGTCAAAGCTTTCAATTAATACCATATGGAGAAGCCTCAGCAAGGGCAGCCAAAGACAGCGCGGTAATAGTTCTAACCTTCTGGTTCTCATCATTCAGACCATGTTCTATAATTTCTACAAGAGATCTCAAGTGCGGAAGAACAGCACAGCCAATCAATATATATAGCAATTTACTGAACAATCTTGATACCTGTGTGACGAGCTTGCCACGACTTCTTACTTTGACACACAGCTTTCAGGAAAGGCAACAGGACAGGTATTCCAAGTGCTCATCATGCAACAGCACTGAAGGCTCTAGCAGTAGGTACTGTTCCTTACATACTCATCAATGTTATCAATATCTGGACGATAGCAGCAATCATAGTGGCCAAACCAGCTGCCTTGCTGAGATTGGATATAATTTCTCTTCCCTCTACACGGGCATAATAGTCCTCATCAATCAAGAGAGGCTCAATCACAACCAGAATTTTGTGTACATAAGGACGTACCAACTCATCCAATTTATATAGCACTCTATCAATGACCTTCACCAGAAGATGTCTCTCCTGATCTTCCAAGGTGGGCTGCATGAGCAGTGGTAGAATGCGATTAAACAACGGGCCAGCACCAAACTCTCGAGCTTTATCAGTAAGCTGTCTCAAAGCTGTTTTCCGCCATGGAGGTGTCCCATTCTTAACCTTAAGCAACAGTTTCATAATTTTCCGCTCTTTCTGTTCATCGGGAGATAGGTCTTGCTCCTCTTCCTCATTCAACAATGCGCCAAAATACTGGTAATCTTCGGGCTTCATGAATGGCAAACCACCTGGCAATTCTTTTGGAACATCAAACTGCTGGCCCCGATTCTCTTCAGGAATGGCATACAAAGGAGTCCCCATTGGAGTTGGGGTAGCAAGCAACTTCCTAGCAGGAGTTCTGATAGGAACATAGGAAGCTGGGGGATCTAAAATCTTATATCCTCCTGTGGGAACATTGAATCAAGTTCTTCATCTGTCAGTGGACGATTTCTCTCTTCAATATCCTTCTCCCACCTCATCAAATTATACTGTTCGGGGGTGATAGCACCTCGCAAATTAATAGCTCCAGGGGTTGGTGTAGCAAGTTCGACCCCTCCAACAGGAGTCACACCCGGTGTATAAGCTGCAGCTGGCGTAGCACCAGCCATCGGAGTGGCACTCCCCATGGTTGCTGGAGTCTCATCCCACCTTGACCTCTGACGTTTGGGTGTAGGAGTAGCAAGCCCAGCCAGCTTCGGCGTAGCATCCCAAGTCATTCCAGCCGGGGTGGCACCAGGAGTAACCCCACCAGCAGCTGGGGTAGCATCTGAATCAGCCAATCGACCTGGAGTGGGAGTTTCATCCCACCTGTTTTTCCTAGACAATGAGGGGGTTGCATCACCCACTCTTCCTGGTGTAGGAGTCGCATCCCACCTTCCAATCCCCGGTGTAGAATCCGGCAAATCCCAATCAGAAGCAGTTTTTGCTTTCTTCGCATTGTTATCCTCCTGAGACTGATCCCACCTGTTCCTCCTCTTCTGGGTTGGTTGTGCAGCAGCAGCAGGTTCTCTCTCCTTCTCTGCCCCCTTATTCTCTTCCTCCTCTTTCTTCTTCTTAGCAATTAACCTCAAAGTCTCCTCTTTCTCTCTCTTCAGAGCCTCCTCTCTCATAACATCAGCATAGGTCCTCACAGAAATATCTGGGGTCTTATCCCCATTTGCAAAAGCATCGTGTCTTTCCGGTGAAATCACCCGATTCAATCTTTTACGACGATAATCATCCTCTCTATCAATAATCCTCTGTGGCTTCTTGAAACCCAAGGCCTCGTCATCTTCCCCGCCTCTGGGCATATCTTTCATAATTGACTTTGGGGCCGTGTACGAAGCAAATTTTCTAGGGACTTCCGAGTCCATGGATTCAAAATTCTCCTCCTCATCATTAACAGGGATAGACCTCTCATAACCGTCAAACGGGTTGCTGCCGCCATAGAGATCAGTATCAAATGTAACAGAAGTGAGAGATGCAAGTTGTTGTTCCAACTTTTTCCTCTCTTCCTGGATCTTTGCGATCTCCGGATCCGTATTTTGATCCATTTTTGTGATGTGGTCAATTTGACAAAGAAAATTTCAAATTTCTCACCAAATCGGTATTGCCAAATGTTTTCACACCTTCAATGTTTCCTATCAATCAATCAGATTCCAAAAGAAATACTGAATCTCAAATTGTCACGTCCAAATCCTGAAGGAATAATAAAACCATCAAAGTATTAGAGAATGAAAAAACCACAAACGGTGAACCTAATAAAAAGCAGAACAAAAATTAACATATCAAATCCTCATCAAGCCATAACTCAATACATAATCACCTCAAAGTCATTTACCTTCGTATCCAATAATTTCAAAACCCTAACCCACATTTCCCAAAGTTTTCACGCAACAAATAGAACTCAAAATAATCAAAACCTGAAAAAGTGGAAACCCAAATCCAAAAAGGATAAAAGTAACAAAATTTGAAGAGGAATCAACTAATATTAATCCTCCGATCTATTGATAACAGAAGAAAAGGAACACCACAAAAACAAATCAAACAATTAATTGGTTATACGCAAAAAGTGAACCCAACTAAAAGGAACAAATTACATCAAAATTAAAACACATACCACGATTTTGAATCGAATCAATAAACAGATAATCGAATATGTAAAGAGAGATAAAACCTAGGGTTTAATAGAGTGAAGAGAAAAGTGACCTGTTTTAGTGATTTGATTTTGTTGTTGTGTTGCTTCAGCTATAAAGGCCGACGAGAGACGCACAAACGCTTGTTTGTGGTTTATGTGATGGTTTAATACCGATAAAATGATTTTATTTGTCTTTAGTGTGTATATTCATTTATTTTTTTATATGTTTGGAGATTTGCAATTAGGACCTCAGAGTTTGCATATTTAATATCAGTAGTTTCCAATAAATTACTTTGTTGAATCTTGCACATTATTGTAAGTGATATTTTTTCTGAAATAATTAGAGTCTTACTTTTTATATATCTTATTATCAATATAAAGATTTATATTTCATTCCTTCTAAATTATTTGATCATTATTAATTTTTGAAAATTAATTTGAGATATTTTTTTTTATCTTTTTTATAATCGAAAATTTCTCGACCGCAGTCGGACTAATTTTCACGAACTTGGGTTAGTCTTTTTATGTGGGTTTACGCCCGCGTACCCGTGGCCCCATGAACCATTTTTGACCTTGACAAATTGTTGCTGGTGGGAGACGAACTTAAAATGTCTTAAGTTCATTTTAAAAAGTCAACAATAATTAAATAATGGCTTAAATATGAATTAGTACCCGAAACTATAGGTCATATTCTACTTCGGTGATCCACCTTTTAATTTTGTCAATTAGATGATTGAACTATTAATTTTTTTCAATTGCAACAAATTGAGCCTGTTACGTTAGAAATTGTTGACGTGGCTATTTGTGTGGGGCCATAGGAAGCTGGCGTGACTAAAAAATAGTTTTTTAATTATGGATTAAACAAATCTAATATAATGGAGGGTAAAATGGTCCAGCAACAATTCAAACAAATTAAACATAACTTAAACTCTTCAGAACATATACAATCGATCTAAACCTCCACCACAGTCATTTTAAAGCAAGCCCCAACTCGATCGAAAAAAACCCTAGCTTAAGAATTGCAAATCAATGATTCCGGCGAAGAAATAATAAGAATCAACGATTCCGGGGAATCAATGGTTCAACGATGAAGTAAGTATTTTATTTAGCTCTTCTCTGTTGCTACCCAAAAATAAAAAGCCTACTTAGATCCCCCAAAAAAATCCTAGCATCATCGATCGACTGAAAAGATTTAACGAAAACAAGCGAGCTAGGGTTTCAGTTATCTACCCCCAAAAAAATCCTTCACTGAAAATACATTTTTCACATTCTTGCTTCCAAGTATTGTTGAAACATTATCAATAATCTCAGACCCAGTTATATAATCAGGATCATATTTAAACAATTCACTAACAGTGCCTCCAACATAATCAACTATATCACCATTATTTACTAGTTTACCACCGTGATGAAATCTTAAAGTAATGACATCCATTTATACATTAAATATATATATATATATATATATATATATATATATATATATATTTAACAAGTACTAAACATAAAGTAAACAAATGGGGACCTCACATGAGTTAGGGAGACAAAACTATGAGGAACTGTGGGGGAATAATACTTTACAGTTGAGAGACTATATTTTCTTAGCAATACAAACATAATGCCCAATATCAAAGCCCAAATATCACACATAATCAAACCATAGACATAGATATGTGGTAGATACACTTACTTCGTCGAAACTTCGAAAGTGGGGACAAATGCACAATATGAACGTCGACTCAGCAAATAATGCATGATGACAGTCCTTTTTCGCTCAAATCGTGCCGTAATCGTTGATTCTCAGTATTTCTTCATCGAAATTATTGATTCTCATTATTTCTTAAGCTAGGGTTTTTTTCGACCGAGTTGGGGCTTGCTTTTAGATCAACTGTGGTGGAGGTTTAGATCGATTGTATATGTTCTGAAGATTTTAAATTAATGTTTAATTTGTCTGAATTGTTGTTGGACCATTTTACCTTCCATTATATCGGATTTTGTTTAATCCATAATTTAAAACCTATTTTTTAGCCACACCAGCTTCCTATGGCCCCACACAAATAGTCACGTCAGCAATTTCTGACGTGGCAGACTCAATTTGTTACAATTGGAAAAAATTAATAGTTTAATCATCTAATTGACAAAATTAAAAGGTGGATAACCGAAGTGTAATATGGCCTATAGTTTAGGGTACTAATTCATATTTAAGACTTAAATAATATAGAACTGAAGGGCATGATCATTTAAGGGCATGTTCGAGGATGACTTATTTTAAAATGATTTATAAATTGAAGTTTAAAATGATTTATAAGTTATTTTAAGTGATGATTTATAAATAAAAGTGTTTGGCACCATTTTTGACTTATAAGTCGATAATTAAGTTAAAATAAAACATAAAAATGTTTAGCTAAAATAATTGATAAGTTAAAATACATATATGTAAGTTACATAATATACTATTTAATTCTATATTTAACCATACTTATTAATACTAAATATGTAAGTTACATACTAACCAAGATTAATATAGTGGTTAATTGGAATTTAAATAGCACTCAATATTTTCCTTTTGTTCCAAAATAAAATAGACTTCTATTAAATGGAACTAAGAAAAAATAATTTCTATCAAACAATTTTGCACCTTATTAAATGGCTAACTACAGACACAAACCAAATAATTTCTACACAAATCAAATAAACTTCTCTCTAATTCTCCACGTAGAGTACATTAAGTTACACATTTTATACTTACTTAAATTATGTCCACATATAAGTTTTATCAAACTCAAATATGACATATAACAAGTCACAAAAGTATAAAATAAGGGGCAATATATAACATATATAAAAAAATATTTTTATTAGTAATTAATAAAAAAAATTAAAAAATTATTTTTTATGAACTAAAACATAATAAAATTAAGTTACAATATTACTAAAAGTGGTTTATTTTAATATTAAAAAATTTAGTACCAAAAAATATTAAAAAAAATAATCGATTTACCGGATGAACCTAACCCGTTTTACCGATTGAACCACTGGTTCAATTTGAATTTTAACCTAACTAATTTAACCGAACCAAATTGGACCGAACTTAAAATCAGTTCTCAATTCAACCGGCCGATCCAGATTGGATGTGAAAACAGTGCATTTACGTGTCTCTATATTTTGGTCTTAATTCATGACTGGGATGTAAACACTTCGAGAACCTCCTAGTTTCCATTTCCTAATGTATCAATACCATAAGTTCAGTTGTAATATTTCCATAAATATTTTTCAAGATAAATTATACTCCCTCCGCTCTTTAATATAAGTCATTTTAGAATTGTACATAAATATTAAAGAAATGATTGTATAGCATTAAATATAATATCAATTGTCTATATTGCCCTTGTATTGAAAAAAGAGAGTGTTATTTATTGAACAAAAAATAATGAGAGAACCAAAGTTATATTTATTATTTGGGGTAATATTGGAAACTAAACAATTAATACTTATTTAAAATTCTCAAAATGACTTATATTAAAGAACAAAAATAATTCTCTAAAATGACTTATATTAAGGAACGGAAGGAGTATTATGTTCTAATCTATTATATATACTAAATCACAGTACATGACATATTATTTTGACATTTTTTCCTCTACATATGTTGACATCTGTCCTTCTAAACTTAAAACACATGTACATCATAATTAATACTCCTAAAATAACCTTCAAAACAGAACCCCTTTTGCTCATACATGTTACGATTACATACAAAACAGAACTCCTAATATCAAGGCACATAACCTTCAACCGTACATGATTGATGAAGTCTTTTGCTCATACGTATTACGATCAAGACATACATCTAAGACATAACCTTTGATCGGCCATACATCTAAGACATAACCTTCGACGGAGAAACCCCAACCACCGGCCTTCCTCTCGCACCGACTTATCTTCCTTCCCATTGTTGTACCCTTTGCAAATTATTTTCACACCACACACATAATCTCCGAGCTCGTGATCAAAATCGGACTTTCGGGTATCCATGTTTTAAATTTATTTTTTTTATCATAACCTGCTAATTAAATTTTGATGTAGATCTATAGTCTACACCCTTTTTTGGGTTTCAAAGTTCAGTATTAAGAGTAATATCATCTCTTATTTGAAATAATAATTTTTGCAGAAAGATAATAATTACTGCATATTTGCATTTTCTAGGTATCAGGTATCATTTTCTATATGTTTAGTTCCTTAAATGATTACCATTGATGCATGATTTAATTCAACGTTGAGACAGGGTAACATAACACACTATGAATACTTCCAGGTTTGTTATGGTTTGCAAGTTTATGTTTCTGGTTTGTTAAATATCTTGATGTTAATGTTTATAATGCCCTTTTTGAAGGAAAAGTAGCTGGTGGTAATGGGGAACAAGTTCTGAGCAGGGATGTATACAGAATTGGACAGCTTTTTGACTTTTTTAGGATACTCTCTTTCTACTTCACCACAATTGGTTTTTATGTATGCACCATGGTATGCTATCTGTAAGACCCCAACTTTTATGAATAAAGATGAATTTTCTATAATTATTATTTTTAAATATTATGGAATGAATTTGATATAATGTTATAGTTGTGGGTAATATTTAGAAATTTTGCAAAGTACGCAAGTTGTTTATAATATTCGATTGGTTGGGAAATATTCGTACGACGGCACAAAAATAATTCTCTAAAATGACTTATATTAAGGAACGGAAGGAGTATTATGTTCAAATCTATTATATATACTAAATCACGAAAGATACTACATATTATTTTGACATTTTTCCTCTACATATGTTGACATCCTCATCCTTCTAAACTTAAAAAACACATGTACATCATAATTAATACTCCTAAAATAACCTTCAAAAGAGAACCCCTTTTGCTTTCATACATATTACGATTACATACAAAACAGAACTCCTAATATCCAAGCACATAACCTTCATGGTATGAATTGATGAAGTCTTTTGCTCATACATATTCTGATCAAGACATACATTAAGACATAACCTTTGATCGGCTCATACATTGACACATAACCTTCGATCGGAGAAACCCCAACCAACCGGTCTTCCTCTCTGCACCGACTTATCTTCCCTTCCCATTGTTGTACCTTTTGCAAATTATTTTCGCGTCATCGACACATAATAATCTCGAGAGCTCGATCTCGAAATCGGACTTTTCGGGTATCCATGTTTTAAATTTATTTTTTTATCATAACTCGCTAATTAAATTTTGATGTAGATCTATATAGTCTACACCCTTTTTGGGTTTCAAAGTTCGAGATTAAGAGTAATATCATCTCTTATTTGAAATAATAATTTTTGCGTAAAGATAATAATTCTGATATTTGCATTTTCTAGGTATCGGTATCATTTTCTATATGTTTAGTTCCTTAAATGATTACCATTGATCATGATTTAATTCAACGTTGAGACAGGTAACATAACACACTATGAATACTTCCGGGTTTGTTATGGTTTGCAAGTTTATGTTTACGGTTTGTTAAATATCTTGATGTTAATGTTTATAATGCCCTTTTGAAGGAAAAGTGGTGGTGGTAATGGGGAACAAGTTCGGCGGGGATGTATCTGTAATTGGATGACTTTTTGACTTTTTAGGATACTATCTTTCTACTTCACCACAATTGGTTTTTATGTATGCACCATGGTATGCTATCTGTAAGACCCCAACTTTTATGAATAAAGATGAATTTTCTATAATTATTATTTTTAAATATTATGGAATGAATTTGATATAATGTTATAGTTGTGGGTAATATTTAGAAATTTTGCAAAAGTACGCAAGTTGTTTATAATATTCGATTGGTTGGGAAATATTAAGATGCAAGACACAATCATTGGTGGACCCTACAACGGAATTATTTTGAATTGAGAAACGACAAAAATATTTTATGAAAATAACGGCGGAAGTTTTACAGATTAAGCTGTTGAAACACACGGTGTTAAAAGTACAAGAAATCTGGCGTGATTGCGTAGTAGCACACGATATTGATTATTGATGCTTACGTGAGAAGTCACCGGTTTTGTTGATTATTGCTTCAAAGAATTGTTGCATAGTATCTCACGTTAATTGATTCAATTATTGTTGATATTTTATAATTGAGATGCCGAAGTTATTAATATTATTATTTGCAATATTAACGATGTTCAGAAGTTCTTCCAAGGAGAGGTTTGGTCACCTAATCATGCTACCAATAGGAGAAATCCTTATTAGAAAGCCCCTCTTTTTCCAGGAGCGACTGGCCGTCGATTAATAGTGTGAATAATAATAATGATGATGAAGTTTTGTTTTATTAGTATTATTAATGTAATAAAAGCGAAAAAGCTTTTATATAAAAGCTGAATACTTTTATAAAGTTATTCGTTTTATTTGGCTAATAAGTAAAATCTTTTTATATAAAACATAATACTTTTATAATGTTATCTATTTTATTAGACAATAATTAGAATATATTATATTTTATTATGCATAGTGTTTGTATAAGGTCTGCATAGTGTTCAGATAGTAAAATCTTTTTAAAAGTTATTCGTTTTTTTAGATTATAAATAGAATATATTATATTTTATTGTAAACCAATCTGGATCGTCCATTTAAAGTAAATCGATCCGGACCGTTCATGGATTAGTTCTTATTAGGTCCATTCTTCATAAATAGAAGCTCATTCCTTTATTATTTCTTACGAATTCACTTTGAAACTCTAGAGAGAAAAAGCGTAGAGAATTATTCTTCTATCTTGGCGTATTTCATTAGCATTTAAGAAAACTTTGAGCGTAGTGCAAGTTTCTTCAAGTATATCCCCGCTTCTACCGTTTGAGTACTCTTCTTTATAAGGTAAGGGTATTATTTTTTTCATATTCATGAAGAGAACTTACATTATTCCATTCTTTATTATTCATTGGAATAACTTGTATCTGTGATCTACCCTATACTTGGTGATTTCATTGTTATTCCATTCGTTATTATACATTTGGAACATCCCATACATGCGTTATCATGGGACTGGTTCCGTTTTTTATTATTTTGTTAGATAATATCACATGCTCATGCGTTTTATCTTTTAGATAGGGTTAAAATCTTTATTATTACATTGGAATATCTCATGCATGCATTTTGTGGGACCGATTAGATTATTTATTATTACATTGGAATAACTCGCATACGCTGAAGTACCGCATGTCGTGGTGATTTCATTGTTATTCCATTCTTTATTATTTTGTTGGAATATCCCGTTTGCGGTAGTACGCTCGACACGTTCCGTTATTTATTATTCATTTGAATAACTTTGTTATATCAATCTGCATGCGTACGTGGTGATTTCTTTTGTTATTTCATTCTTTATTATACTCGGTTGGTTAAAGTTTTGACTTCTATACTCCATGAAATTGGTGGAATATCCTTGATATTTACGCTTCATCCAAAGATCTTTTCATTGGGAATATTCTTACGAGCATTCTTAAATTTTACTCTACAAAGAAGTATCATGTTGACAATTTGGACGTTAGTAGTTTCTGAATAAATTAATTCTTGAACTTGTTTTATTGAATTCTTATATCATTGTCATCATCCTCATATTTATATTTTGTTGAAAGTCATCTCGTGGCTTCTGTAGTGCATAGATGGACTTGGTATGATTATGACCGAGGGATTATTGATTGTAATCATAATAGTAATATTACAAATGATGTGCTAAAAGTCCTCGTTGGCCCGTAGTGCATTGATGGACGAGTTGTTGGTATGATCGTGACCATTGATGAATACACGAATATCCTTGGCGTAGTGCATGGATAATTTGTGGTTGTGATACTTATGAATATCCCTGGTGTAAGTAGTGGGGATGAGGTGGATTATTTATTGTCGAGTCCAAGTGATAAAAGTGATGAAAAACCTTTTAAATCATAAAAGATAGTAAATTTTATTCTCTACTTGACTCTTTTAATGGATTGCGATGTTCATTGCAGGTTAAACTTGATGTCTATTGTATTTTATCGGTTTAACACTATTGAAGACTAATGATAATTTATTCGCATTATCTTAGTCATAATATTTCTTCTTGGGCTAGTTGAGCTCACCCTTTCTTTCTTTATTCTCTTGTGAAATGAGAGCGTGGCGGGAATGACTAGTCGGGGAGCGAGTGGCGGTCAGGATGATAGTATTAGTAGTCCTCACTATTCTGTTAAATAGTGTGACAATAAATGTAATGAGGACTTTTTCTGAGAGTGGATATTATCTAGAAGACAATATTTGTATTAAAACTCACAACTTTCTTGTTGTATATTAAAGATTGTATTTGTATTCTGTACCATGTATTTGGCGACTCAGAATAGGTGATGTATACCTATTTTGGGGGCGTCACACTATCGCCTTCTTCAGTTTGTTCTATTTGTTAAATATCCATAAGAATTTGACTTTTGATGTTTAGATTTCAAATTTTCTAAATAATTATTTTGTTATGAATGCAAATGACAGTTCTTACCGTATATATTTTCATTTTAACTAATCATGTTTAGAATGTTTGTCGTTTTTTTATTATCATTTTAATATGATTTTTGTTGGTCATTTTTATATTATAAATACGTGAGTCGATACTGTGAGGATGAAGGGCCACCTGGGTACTCCTTAGTCCGAATTTACATGATTAATGGGCACCTTGTGACTTTATCTTTATGCCTTTGATTATGCTGTAACCTCTATGAGGCTGGGGACATTACGGTTGTTACGGATATGTTGAGGCGTGTTTTTATGTTTTGTTGCCACTGATTTCTTTGATCACTTCATGACTACCCTTGAATCAGTTGCACTTTTCGATGTATACTTTCAACTTAATAATTGTGCCTCTATTATGATTTTGTTTTTTGCGGTTATATATGTAGAAAGGTTCCAATTGTTTTTTATCAGTATTGTAGTTTTTACTCATATATATGTCCTCCTTATCGATAACATAGATTTAAATATAAAACTGATTATTTTACTTTAGAAAAATTTATGAATAGAAGAACAACTGTTCAAAAATATTTAGACCTTTCAATTTCAAATGCAGTATATATAATAATGTAGCTTAGTTGAATCAAGATATTTACCATGTGGTAAGGTTACATAAAGATGCCTTTTATATTGTTTATTGCAGAACATGTGGAAAAGAGTACCATCTGCGAACTTGAACTTGATGAATCAAAGGTCAAACAGTTCTAGGATGCTATTGAAAATAGCTATTGGTTTGAATTTTTCATGGGTATGTTATGTTCTTTTTATTTTATGATTGCCGCCATGTCAATATTATGCATTCATTTAAATTGTGCTAAGATTTCAGGCAACATTTAGAAAGAAAAAATATTTGATTTGAGCTTATTATATTGAGATTCCATTTGACAATACCATGCACTCATTTAAATTTACGCTCAAACATCAGGTTACGTTTATTTAATGAGAATCCTACTATGCAGTATTGTAGTATGATTATAGTTTTATGACAAAGTAGGGTCAAACTGTTTAAGAATGCTATTGAGTTTTACTTTTGGTTTGAATTTTTCAAGGGTTGGTTATGTTCTATCATATTTTTGTACGACCGACAACATGACATTATGCACGCATTTATAGTACTAAAATTTCAGGCTACATTTGTAAAGGTGAATATAGATTGAACATGTCTAAACGAAGAAACCTTCTTCCATTTCCATATTATGTTGTAAATATAGGTGAGATTTTAAGCGTTTAAGTTGAGGATTTGATTCTGTATTGTTAGCTCCCAATAGTTTCAGTGATGTCTAACAAGCATGCAGTTGTATGAGTCATTATTTTACTCATTCGCTTTATCATATCTGAGTTGATGAAAACATTGTAGAGCCCTTGCCTTGGTTTCCAACTTTCTGCCAGCTTTTCTGTAACTTTTCTTTTGGAGTTGTTTTATGTTGTTATGTGGTGGTTGTCTTCGTTTTTGGATAAAATTGGTTCAGTAATATACATAATTAGTAATGTGATAACTGCTTTTATTATCTGTATGCCTTTTGGTTGTTTTAAAGGTTTAAATTTGCTTGCGTGCTTCCTTGAAGAGTTGCTCCCTTTCAATTTGTTTGATCTCTAACATGGAGAATACAAGCTCAGATAATCTGACATCTATCTATTATATATACTAAATCACAGTACATGACACAATAAGTTGACATTTGTCTTTCTACAATTTCAACACATGTTCATCCTAATTAATACTCCTAAATATCATTTACCAAAATACCCTTCACAACAGATCCTCTAAAATAACAACTGGAATCCTATCCTATCTTCAACTTTGGCGTTCAAATTCGTTCAAATAACAACTGGAATCCTATCTTCAACTTTGGCGTTCAAATGATGAATCGGAAGAAGCATACCACATTATATACTAAATCACAGTACATGACACATTATTTTGACATCTGTTCTTCTACATATGTTGACATCTGTCCTTCTAAACTTAAAACACATGTACATCATAATTAATACTCCTAAAATAACCTTCAAAATAGAACCCCTTTTGCTCATACATGCTACGATTACATACAAAACAGAACTCCTAATATCTGGCACATAACCTTCGACCGGCGCAATTGATGAAGTCTTTTGCTCATACATGCTATGATCGGCACATACATCGGCACATAACCTTCGATTGGCACATATATCTGCATATAACCTTCGATCGGCACATACATCGGCACATAACCTTCGATCGGCACATAACCTTCGATCGGCGAAACCCCAACCACCGGTCTTCCTCTGCACCGACTTATCTTCCATTCCCATTGTTGTACCCTTTGCACATTATTTTTGTCACCGGCACATAATCTCTGAGCTCGCATCTGAAATCGGACTTTCGGGTATCCATGTTTTAAATTTATTTTTTTATCATAACCTTCTAAATAAATTTTGTCCGGGAAAAATTTAGGGGAGTCCACGGTACAGATCTAACCGGGAAAACCGATTAGCATTTACAATCGGTAAAATCCTCTCCTGAATTTTTTTTAATTCGTGATCGATATCGTGATATAGGGCTTTGTTTGATTTTATGGTTTCTTAGGTTTTGTTTTGTTTTGGTCTACGTTCATCTTCTTCCATCTTCTTCGGATGAAACTGCCAATTGGATACTATAAGGTTTGTGTGTGTTGCGTACATATATCTTATAATGATGGTTTGTAATATATTCTGTCAGATATCTTGAATTTTATTTGGTTCATACCTTATTGTGTCTATAGTAATGTGTTAGCCACTTATTATTCATTAATGTGATACAATCATTTGTGTTAAAGACTGCATGTATATTGTATTTGATGTTTTAGGTTGTTAATAGACTACATGTATACTGCATGTAACAAGCTTATTTTTGTTGTGACTGTTACCATTTATTGAAGTTAATAGGACTTTGGAAGATTGTAACTCAATTTTGGGGTTTTTAATGATATGCTTGGATACAGTTAATATCCATGAAATATGTTTCTAGAGTTACTTATTAAATATTATTTGTGTTTAGTTTTTTTAAATTATTTTGGGATATATTCAGTATGTTTGGTATTGGGATTCCAAGATTCTCCACTCCCTTTAACTGTATAGTCTCACATATTTGTTCTTGCGAAGATCTTATAGTATAACTCGCATATATTTTGATTAAGGTGCATTTTGATTTTTCAATTTGAGCATTTTATCTTTGTAACAAAATTTAAATGCACTTGATTGTATTGTATGGTAGGAGAATTGTTTGCGTAACTAAGTTGAATTTAAAAAGGGTGAAATTAAGGCTTGCATTCACTCGATCTAATCTTTCTTTTCTTACCTCACTTTAATCATTTAGATGTCTAATGTTGTTACTGATTGTGGGGTATTTTCTTTGGATTGTTGTAATGTTTGTCTTTGGATTTCTATATCCCGTGCTTAGCAAATGTTGTGTTTTGTGAATGCTAGGTTTCTTTTTGAATGCTTCGGTTTCTTTTTTCTTTACCTTTTACTCTTTTACTCTTTTACTTTCGGGTTTTAAATTGTTTAGCACAATATATTTATAACTTGCAGAATGTATTTGTGAAGAAGATTTTTATAAATTCACTCCAAATTTCAATAGTTTGGTTCCAATCTAAAAATCTAATAATTGTGCTCAATTTTATTCCTTGCTTTAGATCATAACGATGAAGTGATTTTATGATATCGCTTCTTGACTATACACTATACTGGAGCTTATGTACTTAATCTTCTGGGATTTTTATCCTCTTTATAGAGTTTTGACCAGCAAGCAAATGGTAACTGCGTACTTCGATCAAGAAAAGCTTTTCCAGATCCTACATATATTGAGCAAAAACATTCAAAGCCTTTGTCTCTCACTATTTTGCGGTTCACTCAACTTGAATTTCGCAAATGCTGCTAATAAGCGACTTCATCTTTTGCTTAAAAAACCAACCCCTTAATTGCACCTAAAATATCTCTTTACGGGATCTAATTTTAGTTGATGATTAAGAAAGAATATGTTAACACACTTTGTGGGGATTTTGTTATTTGGAAATTAAATCAAATGTGCAATCCTTTTGCATTTTCAGGAAGCATGTCTGGGGAAATTTTTTCCTTTCATATCATAATGAAAAACTACTTGATGACAATGTTGTTCTTCAAGATTACAGCATACGAAATAATTCTCAAGTATTTTAGTTATATGTTTTTGAAGTTTACATTAGTGTTTTAGACCTCACGAGGCTCATATGTTGAAAGGGATACACTTCCTGCTGCATATCTCCCATCGAAAGCCTCTGGGCATCTGTCTAACACTCTAATCAAACACATCACGTTGAAGAAAGTTACACATACTTTCCATGATCCTATGAATGTGTATCTATTTCCTTGTGCGAGTTCATGTACTATACTACTATTCACCTCACACAGTTAGATTCATATATTGTTCTTAAGAATTAAGACATGCTCATAAACCATGTGTCTTTGTTGTGTGTAAATTTTGATTTACTATGAGATGGTGTCATATATTTATCTCAAAGTAGGAACTAACAATAGTGTTGAACATGAATTTAGACAATGGCAACCATATGTCCTACGGTAAAAGACTAACTACATCTTCTCCTAGAAATTTAAAATTTTGGCATTATTGTATCTTGAATGGTGGTGGGAAACAAAGCGTTTATAGTGGGCAAGAAAAATATGTTCATGTGTAAAATGTTAGCCCGGACTTTTCTTCTCTTAATTAGAGCATAGTTTAATATTGCTATTTTTTTCATAATATTCTTAATAATTTACAAGTATGCACTTTATCTACTTTATAATGTGATTTTTTTTTCTCTTCTTTTTTTGGTGCCGACTCTGAGTGTTTGTTGGGAGAAGGGGATAGGGATGGGGAACTAGATTAGATTTAGACTAATTGCATTTTATAGCTATTAGCTAATAGTGGCAATCGCTCCCCATCACAACGCAATTTCGGCTTTCTTGAATGAGACTTGGAGATCTTAGTCACAAAATCTATTATCTATTATCTATTATATATACTAAATCATAGTACATGGCACAATATATTAACATCTGTTCTTCTATAAATTCAACACATGTCCATCCTATTTAATGTTCCTTATTGCTCTTGACAAAAATACCCTGGACAAACCCGCGTGTCTAAAATAACAACTGAGAAAATAAATACAATCCTCTAATTCCCTAAATCTGTAATCATACATTCAAATTCCCCTAAATTTGTAATCATACATTCAAATTCCCCTAAATCTGGGATCATTCCGTATTCACTTGGAGATGAACTGGGCCGTGGCGAATTTGGGGTGACGATTCGGGTAAGCGATAAAGCTTCAGGGAAGTTTTTACCGCAAATCAATATCGAAGAAGAAGTCGAGGACATCCCTGAATCATACCCAAAGAAGAAGTAGACCACGACGAAGAATAATCGAGCATTCGATCCGTAATCACACCATGGCAAAGAAGAAATAGACCCAAAGGATTGATTCAGAGCATTCAAGAACAAATTCTCAAACCTTCGATCTGTATGACTTTTTTTTTATTTTAGCTTGCCTCTTTAATTAATTAAATAATTAATTTTTATTCTTATCTGGAAGCGAATATATGTGGTTTATATTTTTTCTATCAAGGATTTCCTCTTTTCGGTTGGTTGAAATTGCAAAACTCTTTGATATCGCAGTAAGAGTGAAATGGGAAAATGCTCTACCCAATTGGATTTAATTTCTAATCCTTATTGATGTCTCGATTTAATAGGTGATGGGTAAAATTGAAGCATGACATGAATTATATGAGCAAGTTAGTGACCCTTTATGGTTGTATATGTATATATATATATTTATATTTATATATACATACATTTTCCTTAAATAGGGGTTGGGACTACATTGATTGTGCAATTAGAAGATAATAATATGGTAAGTCTTATCATCGTGGTTTTAGATAATTTGTTACTATCCTGGTTCTTACTCGGTGATTACATTGTTTATTTGCAATTTAAGCACTCTTAACTTTTTTTTATTATTATTATTTTTATTATTTTGGGTTTCATGATGATGGAGATCCGGTTGTTCGAGCTTATGTTTATGAGAATGGGCATGTTTCTTGAGACCGGGGTGACCGGCCTTTGTACACTTAACTTGCTTAGCTTGGCTATTTTCGGTCGAATAAAGATGCGATTTGAGACAAAATTATGTATTTGAACCTGCGGATCATGTTAACTTCTTTCTTAGGTTATAAAATTGTCATGTCTCTATTGATTAAATTGAGATATATTATTAAAACAATTGGTGGTTTAAAATTTGGTATATGTGAGAATTGTTATTTATTTTCTTTGGCGTGCTTGATCTAAGTTTTTTTTCCTTGATTGGTGATGTAATGTTGAATCTTAAAATCAATGTACAATTTTACTCTCCATATATTCTATTACTTATGCAGATTATGTTCATAGTATATGTTGTACTTATAGCACTGTATGCAAGATGAATTTGAAGAAATTATCCTTTTTACAATTGTAGGAGAGACTCCACTGCGTATGCAGATGTATGCTTCAGAGAATTTGAAGAAATTATCCTTTTACAATTTGTTGGCAATGGTCGGCTACGATATTAGAATGATGCCTCCAGTGTCACGCTCTTCAACATTCGAGAATAAATCAGTATTAAAGGTAACTCATCATATGAACCATACTTGTTGTTACATAATAAGTTGTTGGCACATGCATCAACCGCAAGACTCTACCAGAAGAATTCCAAGGTATTATAAGACATTTTCATATCTAACAACTTATTAATACATATAAGCATCTTTATCTCAAGACTGGAAGTATCTAAAGGAATTTAAGTTATGCTAGGACTGATAAATGTCACATCTTTAAAGTATAAGTTGAACCTTCATGTCTACTTATCTGCTAATGAATTTTCCATTGATTATGTAAGCTGAGTTATAACGCATGATGCAGGCTTCCCAGCATGGTTTCATAAGACTAAATGTTTTAGCGTATTGGTTTGTTCCTTACACAAATGCAATAGAATATGTGATTGAAACTCAGAGAGCCAATAAATTTTATGTTGGTTGGTGAGTCAGAATATGTTAAAATTCTTAATTGATTTGTATATATGACTTGAATATCTTAATACCAATTTGTAATTGTTGTTTCGTTTACAATTAGGTTTCATGGACCAAAACACTTGCAACATCAAAGTTATGGGAATGCAGGGCCATTTTGGAATGAATATATTTATCTCTTCATCTTGGGAAGAAATATATCATTTTTAATTTAATATGCCAACATCTTGAAGTCAATTAGTTGCATGTGTTTTATATCTAATTGCATTAGCTTTTTATTATTTATCTATTTATGTGCTTCTTATGATTTTTGTGTGTGTATGTATGCGTATGCATATTGATTATGAGACCATTTCTAAGGTTGAGATTAGTTATTTTGTGTTGGAGATTCTAGGCTCCCTCTCATAATGTTAGAACAATCATTTACGTGTTTGAATTTCCACTTTTGGTCAATGCATATACTTTTTAATTTGACATCCCAATACGATTTGTGTTTGTTTGTTATATGTACTTTTCAGCAAACAAGGACATTATCACAATTGGATCTAGAGAAAGCTCTTGGAAGGTCAAAAAAAACAAGGTAGCGAGTACACCAAGTTAAGCTTGCAAACACCAGGATGGTCAGGCAATAGAGAGTCGGATGATTATCAGGTGCAAGATGCAATTAGTGAGCTATCCAAGCTTGTGGTGTGCCAAATATTGAATATTCAGTTAGACCCCCAAGATCCTTAGAAGTAATCTTTTTCTTTTCTTTTCTTTTTTAAAACAGTGAAGATCATAAAGATCCTTAAAAGATTACCACTTTCTCACCCATGACAAGCAAGATATTCCATTTATGCATGCGTGTAAATATGGCTACCTAGATGGAGCGGGTTTAAAGTATTACGTGTGGATAAATTCTCGATGGTAATTTTGAGCTAATAAAGCGATTATTCTCTGTCCCACCTCGTGAAGTCGCATTCAAATTTGACATTTATACGCACAACAATCTACCATATTTTTATTATATTTTAATTTATTAATTGTACATACACATTTATTATTAAAAAATTGAATAATCCCTGTGACGCCCCCACAATAGGTCCATTCTATTTAACCTATTCTGAGTCGCCAAATACATGGTACAGAAACAACTACAACTTTATTAATACATTTGTCCTACAAAATACGACAACACATATACTGTGAGTTTAAATATAAATATTGTCTTCTAGACAATATCCACACCCAAATAAAGTCCTCATTATAATTATTGATACACTATTTTACAAAATGGTAAGTACTACTAAAACAACTGTCTTGAACCATCACTCCACACCCCAATTAGTTCCCGCTATATTTTTGCCTCCTGAGAAGAAAAATGGAACAAAAAGGAAAAGGGTGAGCTCAACTAGCCCAGTAAAGAACATTATGACAAAGATAATATAAAACAAATTATCGTTAGTCTTCAACAGGGAAAAATCTGATAGAATACAATAGACAACAAGTTTTAGATCAACAACTGCAGCGGAAACAACAATTCATTAGAAGAGTTAAGTAGAGAATGAAATCTACTATCATCTATGAATTTAATAGTCCATCATCAATATTTTATACCTGTAACATCAATCAATATACATCTTGAATCAAATAGTCATCTTTGCACTACAGGCCAAAGATATTAATCAGTCAGTCATGTTCATCTCAACACCTGTTCATCTTTGCACTACGGGCCAAAGATATTCATCAAGAAATCATTCATCTTTGCACTACAGGCCAAAGATATTCAGTTATATCATCATTTAGGACTGAGGATAATGAAAAATATTTTTAAAAAAATAAATCTAGTGAGACAAAAGAACAAATATTAAGGATTCGTACTTTAGATAATCCAAGTTCAAAAATACTCCATAATAAATTATTGTGGAGCAGAATTCAAAAAAATGAAGATCAAAACATAGATCCAATCAAATATAGGAACCATAATGATACGATCTTGGACATAGAAAAGAAAATTTAATTTTTACGTGAATAGTGTCGATTTGTGAATAGTCTCAGATATCGTGAATAGTCTTGAGTATCGTGAATAGTAACTCAGACACTAAAAGGTAGAAATTCCACAAGAAAGAAAAAAAATTATCATGCTTCGTGAATAATACTCGTGAATAGTAACTCGTGAATAGTAACTCATAAATAGTAACTCATGAATAGTAACTCGTGAATAGTAACTCCGACATGAAAAGATCAAAATTTCACAAGAAAAATCTTACCAATATTAAAGATAATGATATTGAAGAAATAATATCATTTACAAAAAATAACATCCTTACCTCTAAAAAAGGCGATCTTACGATTGGAATATCGAGGATATAATCTTTGAAGGAAACTTGCAATAGTATAGCAACACTCAAGATATCAAAATACTTACAACAATACGCTCGATAATATAGAGAGAGAAAACTTCAGTTTCTGGTGTGATTTTTAATTCTAACCTAAACACCTTATTTATAAGAAAATGCTTAGAACACCAAAGCAGAAAATTTAATAAAATAATATTATTTATAAACTAAATTCTAAGCACACCACCAAATTGATTTCAACCATTTAACACGTGCCCAAATAAATAAAAAAACGCGTTTTCTTTTAAAAAATATTTAAAACTTTAAAAATCAATTATTCTGGAACTTTAGAACTTCAATAATTCATAATAAATAGCCCTTTTATCAGAAAAATTCGAACCTTATGTCCTTTTCATAAAAAATTCCATTCTCTACAACTCTGCAGAAGAAAGTTTTTCAAATTCCAAAAAACAAAATTGAAAGAGAAATTCACAACCAAGCGATTTTACATTTATAATCAAATTTCAGTCAAGAAATGGGGTCCACAAACATGAAAAACATGTTTTTAATATTTATTATAACAAAAATATTCTTTCTCTTCATTTATTCATATATCACACTTTCATTGTAAAAATATCACCATTATCATATTATTAAAATATAATAATATATTTAAATGAATTATTTTATCAGAAAAAGATAAAATATCAATTTTAAACAATTGTCACTTTAAAAAATTTCTCCATCTATATCCACATAAAATGAATATTTTCCTTATCATATAAATCAATAATTAATTATTCACAAATAATATTACGAGAATCACAATCATCGTAATCGTGTCGATTTCTTAGGAAAAGGGGCTTTCAATAAGGATTTCTCCTTCTTGGGTAGCAATTAGGTGACCAAAGCTCTCCTTAGACAAAACTTTCTAGACATTGCCAATAATGCTATCTAATAATATTATTCAAATAATATAAATTATTGATCTGATAATGAAAAATATTGTGTTGTGACAATTATTGAAACAACAATAATATAAAACATCAACGTAGCAATTATTGAATCAATAAAATAAAATATTGAGCAAGTAATTCTCGTAATAATTATTGAGTATTGCCTTCTTACGTAAGAATCAATAATTAGTGCAATCTGAGTATCTTCTTGTGTTTTAACCACCGGTATTCCAACAAGATTATCTTGATATAACTACTGGCAGATTATTTATAAACAACTTATACTTGTCATTTTCTTCATCCAATCGCTTTTTCGTTATGGGGCCCACAAGGTTTTGTGTCAGTAAATACGGATATTCCGACAATGAAGAATATTCCAGGACCAAACGAATATTCCTCGACAACAATGAATATTTTATAACCATTGCTTATTTAAGATATTTGCGCATTTTACCCACAACTAACCACATTAATCAAATAAACTCTTACTATTTTAAAATAATAAATAAAAGAAATTCCATTTTATTTTAAAAAAAATCGGGGTCTTACAACCTCCCCTCCTTATGAAATTTCGTCCTCGAAATTGACGTACGTACCTGGTGTTTCGAAAAGGTGAGGATACCTCGCTTTAATTTCTGATTCCAACTCCCAGGTTATTTCTTCAATAGCATGGTTCCTCCATAAAACCTTGACTTGTGGTATAACCTTTGTGCGTAGGACATGCTCTTTTAGATCTTGATTGGTACTTCCTTGTACATTAAATCTTCGGTTATCTCATCTGGTTCTAACTCAATAATATGGTTCGGGTCGTCCACATATTTACGTAACATTGATACGTGAAAAAAATGTTATGAACACGCGACATACTTGGCGGTAAAACGAGTTTATAGGTCACAGTTCCTATTCGATCGACGATTTCAAATGGACCAATAAATCGAAGGTTGAGATTTCTTCTCTTCATCGACTCTTACTTCTAGAATAACGCCTTCTTGCACCTTCTTCTTTATATTCATCAGCTCCGGTGTGTAGCTTGAGCGGTTTTAACTTTATCGATTAAAATCGGTTCTACTCGTATATCATCACATGGGTCCCTAGAGTCTTTAACTCTATCTCTATCATTTGTAAGTTATACTGAAATGGGTCTTTGACAATATCGCACTTTCGTAGTCGATATCGATCTTTTACTCAACAATGTGTATGGCGCCCCCAAAATAGGTATACACAACACCCATTCCGAAGTCGCCAAATACATGGTACAAGAAGCAAACTACAACTTCAATAATACAAATGTCGTGTGAAATACGCATAATATATATCTTGTGAGTTTAAATATAATATTGTCTTCTAAGACAATATCCACACGCAAATAAATCCCCATCATAATTATTGATACATTATTTTACAAAAATGGTGAGGACTACTAAACAACTCTCTCTAGAACCTTCATTCCATACCCGACTAAGTACTCGCTACATTCTCGCCTCACGAGAAGAAAAATAGAACAACAAGGAAAAGGGTGAGCTCAACTAGCTCAAGAAGAATACTATGACTAAGATAATATACAACAAATTATCGTTAGTCTCCAACAGGAAAAATCGATAGAATACAATGAACAACAAGTTTTCGGATCAATATTCATAGCAATGAAATAATAATTCATAGAAGAATTAAGTAGAGAATGAAATCTACTATAATCTATGAATTTAACAGTCCATCATCAATATTTTATCCCTGTAACATCAATCAATATTCATCTCAAATCAAATATTCATCTTTGCACTACAGGCCAAAGATATTCATCAATCGGTCATGTTCATCTCAACACCTGTTCATCTTTGCACTAAAGGCCAAAGATATTCATCAGTCAGTCATGTTCATTTAAACACCTGTTCATCTTTGCACTAAAGACCAAAGATATTCTTCAGAAATCATTCATCTTTGCACTACAGGCCAAAGATATTCAATAATATCATCATTTAAGACTGAGGATGATGAAAAATATTTTTAAAGAACGAATCCAGTGAAACAAAATGACAAGGATTAAGGATTAAGGATTCGTACTTTGTTTTATCCATGTCCAACAATACCTCAAAAATAATCATAGTGGTGTAAAATTCAAGAATGATCAAAACATGGATACAATCAAAGCTAGTATCCAGAATAGATATTTTGGACGAAAAGAAGAAATTTTATTTTTCGATTGAATAGTGTCAGATATCGTGAATAGTGCTTGAGTATCGTGAATAGTAACTCAAACACAAAAGATAGAATTCCACACAAAATATCTTCACGCTTCATGAATAGTACTCGTGAATAGTAACTCATGAATAGTAACTCATGAATAGTAACTCGTGAATAGTAACTCATGAATAAGTAACCCAGACATGAAAAAGTTCCAAATTTGATAAAAACTTCAGATCAACATTTCAAAGATAATGATATTGAAGAAATAATATCATTCTGAAAAAATAATATCCCTTACCTCAAAGAATCGATTGCCGGAAGGAAAGGTCGGAAGTGATCTTTGAATGAAACTTGTCTTTGAGCAAACAACTCTCAAAGTATCTAAATACTCACAAAATACGCTCAATAATATAGAGAGAAAAAGAGAAAGCTTATGTTTACGGTGTGATTTTCAATTCTAACTTAGTCCTCTATTTATAGGAAAATGTTAGCCGTACCAAGTAGACTTGACTGCCACTCCACTGATGGCTTTACCTGCTACTATTGCCACCCACCGCATTTGAAATAAAATTTAGCACATTTCTTCACCAACCACAAGTGGGGCCCACCAATTCTAGAATTTTCCACCAAAATCAATTATAAACCTAATTTCCGAATCAGTCACCTCTTAAAATTCATAACAAATCATTCGTTCGTTTTTAACGGTTCAAAATTTGTGGACATATACTCAACTTATGTATGTATAACATATCCAAAAATTACAACGATCCAACGGTCGGATTAAATATTATAACTCACACAATAAAGCTGTAATAACACCGATTTGATTTTTTTTAATACCTCAATCAACAAAATACAAATAAAACATCTCAGCATTAATTCCTTCATTAATAACCACATAAATAAATCCATCATTTATATTCATATAAAATAAATATTTCCTTATCATATGAATCAATAATTAATTATTCACAAATAATATTACAGAATCACATTTATGACAACCAGTCGTTCCTCAGAAAGAGGGGCTTTCAATAAGGATCTCTCACTTTGGGCGGCGCAATTAGGTGACCAAACCTCTCCTTAGACGAACTTTCTAAACATTGCCAATAATGTTATCTAATAATATTATTCAAATAATATGAATTATTGATCGATAATGGGAAATTGTGCGGTGACAATTATTGAAACAAAGAATAATATAAAATACCAACGCAAAGCAATTATTGAATCAATAAAATAAAATACTAAGCGGTAATTCTTGTGAAAATTATTGAGTAGAGCCTTCTTACGTAAGGATCAATAATTCAATAATCTTGCAATCTGGTGCATCTTTGTGCAACCACGCCAGCGTATTCGTATTTTAACCACCGAGTATTCCAACGGTCTTAGCGTGTAATAACTACATGCCGTTATTTATAACCACCCAAACTTTGTCGTTTTCCTCATCCAATCGCTTTTCAAGTTATGGGCCCACACATGGGCTGCACCGCATAAATACGAATATTCACAAGCGATCTGAATATTCCACGACCAAACGAATATTCCCCGACAAAAATGAATATTTTATAACCACTTGCTTATTTTGAAATATTTGCGTATTTAACCCTTAACTATCCACATTAATCAAATCAACCCTTACTATTTCAAAATAATAAATAAAGGAAATTCCTTTTTATTTAAAAAATTTCGGGGTCTTACACGCCAGCTACCACGTTCGCTTTTCCAGGATAGTATGGTCAGAACATGTGCCGAAATGAGTCTCCTCTTGAGTTCTTCGAAGCTCTTCCCACATTCCTTGCTTCATTCGAATTTTGCATCTCTACGAGTCAGCTGAGTTAATGGAATAGCGATTCGAGAAAATCTTTCCACAAATCTTCGATAATAACCAGCTAAGCCTAGAAAACTACGTATTTCGATTATTGACTTAGGTTACACTCAACTGTGACTCATATCCCAATCTTGGATAGCACGTCACAATGGCACCTATCAGTTTACTACCGCACGAATATGGCATCTCCTACGGAGTGTCTGGCTTCGGTGCATTCCACAAAGGAAGTCACCAGATAGAGGCTCGGGTACCAACTTCTATAGTTGGGTTTTAACTCCTGAAGTTCAATAGGAGCCATTCAATATGAGATTTTAGAAATGGGCTTTGTACCGGGTTCAAAGTCGATACAAAATTCAATATCACGCTCTGGGAGTAGGCCGAACAACGTCAGAAATTTACTAACAACAGAAATATCATTCAAATCTGACGTATTTTTGTTCAAGTCCATGACATGGGCTAAGAAAACTTGACATCCGTTTTTCAATAAACGAATGGCTTTATGACTTGATAAGAAAGAGTTTGACTTCAATGGTTTGGTTGCTTGAATTCGAATAACAGGTTGCTTAGGAATATGAAAACTAACATCCTTACGAAAGCAATCAATTTTGGCATGATGAGTATTTAACCAATCAATCCCTAAAATCACATCAAAAGCAAGTATCTTTAAAGAGATAAGATCAACAGGTAGGGTGAGGGTACCAATTTGAATCAAGTAAAATTTATAAATAGTGGATGTAACGAAAGTTTCTCCTAACGAAGTCTCCACAGATAAGTCAAAGTCCAATTTCTTGGTCGAGTTTAAGCGTTGGTGTAAGCAAAATAGATAAATGAATGGGTAGGCAAAGTATCTAATAAGGTATAAACTTCACAAGAATTTATAATTAACTAATCCGTGATACCTTCGTTCGGGTTCCTCGCATTTTGAGTAGTCACGACAAACGCTTCTTCCGAGGGCCGTGATTTTGTTTTTTGTCCGTGTATCCGCCTTTGGTGCCACCGTCGGTGGACTTGATTTGATTTCACTGAGACAAAATCAAGCTATGTGATCGTCTTTTCCAAAACTAAAATATACCTTGGAAGGCTGTGAACAGTTTGGACTTATATGTCCCTCCTCTCCGCATTTGTAGCATCTAGCGGCGGTCGTTCTCTCCTCACCTAGAATTTGTTCTTTGGTCTTTGGTCTTTCCGCTGCCGTCGACGTCTTCCCGTCATCGTTAAATCTTCTCTTCTTGAAATTTCCACTTGAATTATTTCTTCTATTATCTTGACCATGATTACCACCGAAGTGGTTACCATTTCTGGCATGATAATTTCCTCCACGATGATTATCATTGTCCCGATGGTCGTTGCCACCGGTACGATTATCATCGAGTTGTTGGTCGTTATTCTTCGGTTGAGCTGACTCATTATCGCGCTCTAATAACTGAGCCCTATTCATAACATCTGAATATAGAGAAATTTATGAGAAATAAGATATTGCACGTATATCGGGTTTCAAACCTCTCAGAAACATCCGCGTCATACGTTCCTCATTCTCCACCAAACGAATTGCAAACCTGGATAACTCTGCGAACTTCGCCTCGTACTGGGACACCGTCATGTTATTCTGTTCTAGTCTAATAAACTCTACCTCCTTCATATGACAAATACTTTCAGGAAAGTACTTGTCATTGAACAGTTTTTGAAATGTTTCCCAAGGCGTATTAAGTAAATTTGGTAGATGCACGCTTTCACGATTCTCACCAGTAATTTGTTTCATTACGGAACATAAAAGTGGCGAATGGAACCTTCTGTTCCTACGTGCATCCCAAGACATTGAATATCTTGGTAATTTACTTAACCCACGTTTACGCCTTGATCGGATCGGCTTTCAAAGAATTACGGTGGTCCCGATTCCTTGAAGCGCTTGTTTGTGACAAACCGAAGCGTTCTTATCATTTCCACTCGTATTTTGTACGAGTCTCCTCTTCGATTTTGCATGGCGAAAAAGCTTCTAAACATCCGTCGTTCATCGATCGATCGGTCTTTGTTCTGAGAGGAACATTGTCGACCTGTTAGACGTTCTCCTCATTGGTGAGTCTGAGCGTCTCCACGGTCTCATTTACTCCATCATTAACATTCTCGGTTGTCATTCTTAAATCTCGCCATAAAACAAGGGTTAATTAAACAAATTAACATACCACATAATATCCCTATACTCGACCAACCAACAATAAGCTTAGGTAGGACATCTTAGCGAAGGATTTACTCGTCTCTCCCTCCTAGTTCTATTCCCAGATCTCCTTGGAGACCATATCCTAAGCTACGATACCAATTGTGACCCCCAAAATAGGTCCATTCCATCCAACATATATTACGAGTCGCCAAATACATGGTACAAAAACAACTACAACTTTATTAATACATTTGTGTCGGTAAAATAACGATAAACACATATATCTTGTGAGTTTAAATACAAATATTATCTTCAGACAATATCCACACCCAAATAAAGTCCTCATTACAATTATTGATACACTATTTTACAAAATGGTGAGGACTACTAAAACAACTGTCTTGAACCATCACTCCACACCCCAACTAGTTCCCGCTATATTTTCGCCTCCTAAGAAGAAAAATGGAACAAAAAGGTAAAGGGTGAGCTCAACTAGTCCAGTAAAGAACATTATGACTAAGATAATATAGAACAAATTATCGTTAGTCTTCAATAGGAAAAAATCTGATAGAATACAATAGACAACAAGTTTTAGATCAAGAATTGCAGCGGAAACAACAATTCATTAGAAGAGTTAAGTAGAGAATGAAATCTACTATCATCTATGAATTTAAAAGTCCATCATCAATATTTCATCCCTGTAACACCAATCAATATACATCTTGAATCAAATAGTCATCTTTGCATTACAGGACAAAGATATTAATCAGTCGGTCATGTTCATCTCAACACCTGTTCATCTTTGCACTACGGGCCAAAGATATTTGTGACGCCCCCAAAATAAGTATACATCACCCATCTTGAGTCGCAAAATACATGGTACTAAATTCAAATACAACTTGATTATACAACAATCGTGTAAAATACGAAAAAATACATGCTGTGAGTTGTAATACAAATATTATCATTTAGACAATATTCACACTCAATTTAGTCCTCATTATATTTATTATCACACTATTTAACAGAATAGTGAGGACTACTAAGACACTATCTCGGACCATCACTCCGTTCCCCGACTAGTCCCGGCTATATTCTCATTTCCTGAAGAGAACAGTGAAAGAAAAGGTGAGCTCAACTAGCCCAGTAAGAAATATTATGACTAAGATAATGCAGAATAAACTATCATTAGTCCTCAACAGTGTTAAACTGATAAAATACAATAGACATCAAGTTTAACTGCAGCGGAACAAGCAACCCATTAAAAGGGTCAAGTAGAGAATAAACTCTACTATCTTTTATGATTTAAAAGGTTTTTCATCACTTTTATCATTTGGGACTCGACTTAATAAATAATCCACATCATCGAATCACCCTGCACTACTGACGATGATATTCTTTAGTATCACGACCATAATTATCCATACTTCTGGTCGAGGACATTCGTGTATTCATCAATGGTCATGATCATACCAACAACTTGTCCATCGATGCACTACGGGCCAATGAGGACTTTTATCACATCATTTATAACATTACTATTCATGATTATCTAGAATAATCCCTATTATAATCATACCAAGTCCATCTACATGCACCACAGCCACGGAATGACTTGACTTTCAACAAAATATAAACATAAGGATGATGACAATGATATAAGAATTCAATAAAACAAGTTCAAGAATTAAATTATCCAGGAACTAATAATATCCAAATTGTCAACATGATACTTCTTTGTAGAGTAAAATTCAATAATAATATTTATGCACCAAAAATAATTTGGACAGAAAAGAATCAATTTTTTGTCGTGAATAGTACCCCGTGAATAGTACTTTGGGAATAGTACCTTGTACCCCGATATGAAAAGTACTCCAAATACCCGGGTGAATAATATTTGGGTGAATAGTAATTTTGGTGAATAGTATCCCGTGAATAGTAACTCGTGAATAGTATTTCGGCATGAAAAGTGCCCCGAATACCCGAGTGAATAATATTCGGGTGAATAGTAATTTCGATGAATAGTAACTCATAACAGAAAATACCAAATAAAATGATATTTCATGACGAGTATAGAAGTCAAAACTTTAACCAACTGAGTATAATAAAGAATGGAATAACAAAAGAAATCACCCAGCATGCGGTGCGCGCATAGGCGAGTTATTCCAACAGAATAATAAATAACGGAACCAGGTCAGACGTAATACGCACCGACAGGATATTCCAACAGAATAATAAAGAATGGAATAACAACAGAAATCACCATGCATGCGGTACTTCGCATAGACAGGTTATTCTAACAGAATAATAAATAACGAAACCAGGTCCGGCGTAAAATGCACAGACAGGATATTCCAACAGAATAATAAAGACGGAACCAGGTCCGACGTAAAACGCACAGACAGGATATTCCAACAGAATAATAAAGACGGAACCCAGTCCCCATACAAAAAGCCGCATGACGAGGATATTCAACGAATAATAAAGAATGGAATAACAACAAAAATCACCATGCATGTGGTACTTCGCATGGACAGGTTATTCTAACAAAATAATAAATAATGGAATAACAGAAGGATTTCACCAAGTATAGGGTAGACCGCGTATACAGGTTATTCCAACAGAATAATAAAGAATGGAATAATGAAGTTCTCTTCATGAATATGAAAAAATAATACCCACTTACCTTAGAAAAGCTGGATCGGATTGGTAGTAGAGGTAGCGGATTTCTATTCTTCTTTCTCTCTAAAATTTCTCTCTATAATAACTGCTCTATAGCTTGAGTGAATTGGTGAAGAATGATGAAGAAATGAGCTTCTATTTATAAAAAAATATAGTTTCAATAATTGCACGTTTTGGGGCTCGAAAAATTACAGTACAATACTTCTAACTTTTCCTTTATTTTTAATTTAGTCATGCAAGTATTATCAAACTTGCACCACCTCCTCTAATAGTAAATAATGTGATTCAATAGTAAATCATGTAAATCAATAGTTCTAGACATGTGAAAATACGAATTACAGTATAGAACCTACATCTATACCTCTATTTTTAACTTAGTCATGCAAGTATTATCAATCTTGCACCAACTCCCCTAAGAATAACAAGAATGTGAAACAATAGTATACACATGTGAACAAATAGTTATAATCATGTGAAACAATAGCAATCAATTTCTCATTTATCCGGTTAAATACCCGATTGGTCAATATAACCTCCCGACATCAATTATTATCGAAATAAATATCGATTTTCACTAACACAAATAATTCCAACACAATGAAACTATTTTTATCAAAAATATAAATTTTGAAATTTTGAAGTTTGACTTTTCCCGAAAAAGTCAATTGTTGACTTATTGACCAAATAGTAAAATCCGGAAAATTTTGTGTTTATAGTCTATTTTTACTAATTTCATCGTTCCGGACTCAAATATCACGTCCGGGTCTCCAAATTCAACTCCGAGCACAACTTCAATTTTAATAAAATTCATCATTAATATTATTACTCACAATATTTATCAACTAGGTCGTTCCCGGGAAAGGGGCTTTCGATAAGGATTTCTCCCTATCGACGCGTTAAATTAGGTGACCAAACCTCTCATTGATGTAACTTGACATTGTAAATATTGCAATTTAATAATATGAATAACTTTGTCGTATCAATTATTGATTTAATAAAATAACATATTATCTGAGATGACCTTTGTGACAATAATCGAATCAATAATATGAGAGATATGATGCGTGAATTATTGTAGTAATAATTGAGTATAAGCGAGTGACTTCTAACGTAAGCATCAATAATCAATACTGGTGTGTCTTCTTATGCAGACCAGCGTATTCTTTACTTTTACTCACAGAGTAGTTCAACGGTTTTAAGCTGTAAAACTTCCGTAGTTATTTTCATAAAAATATATTTGTCATTTTCTCGATCCAACAATAATTTTATGTCGTAGGGTCCACTAATGATTGTGTCGTCGCATCTGAATATTCCTGTTAAAAGCGAATATTCCGAGCCAATCGAATATTATATAACAACTTGCATACTTTGTAAAATTTAGAAATATTACCCACAACTATAACATTATATCAAATCCCCACCATAATATTCAAAAAATTATTTCGAGAAAATTAAATATTTATTCATAAAATTTGGGGTCTCACAATATTCATCAAGAAATCATTCATCTTTGCACTACAGGCCAAAGATATTCAATTATATCATCATTTAGGACTGAGGATGATGAAAAATATTTTAAAAAAACGAATCCAGTGAGATAAAAGAACAAATATTAAGGATTCGTACTTTAGACAATCCAAGTTCAAAAATACTCCATAATAAACTATTGTGGAGCAGAATTCAAAAAAATAAAGATCAAAACATATATCCAATCAAAGATAGGAACCATAACAGACAATCTAAGACACAGAAAAGAAAATTTAATTTTTCTGTGACTAGTGTCGTATACGTGAATAGTAACTCCGACACTAAAAGGTAGAAATTCCACAAGAAAGGAAAAAAAATCATCATGCTTTGTGAATAGTACTCGTGAATAGTGACTCGTGAATAGTAACTCATGAATAGTAACTCGTGAATAGTAACTCCGACATGAAAAGATTAGAATTTCACAAAAAAAATCTTACCAATATTTCGGCATAATGATATTGAAGAAATAATATCATTTACAAAAAAATAACATTTCTTACCTCGAAAAGACAGTATTTCTGACTGGAATATCAGATATACTCAAGATATAAAAATACTCACAAGAATACGCTCGGTAATATAGAGAGAGAAAATTTTAGTTTCTGGTGTGATTTTCAATTCTAACCTAAGCACCTTATTTATAGAAAAATGCTTAGAACACCAAAGCAGAAAATTTAATAAAATAATATTATTTATAAACTAAATTCCTAAGCACACACCAGCTAATTTCAACCATTTAACATGTTCCCCACAAATGAAAAAAACGTTTTCTTTTAAAAAATCTTTAAAACTTCAAAAATCAATTATTCTGGAACTTCAGAACTTCAATAATTCATAATAAATAGCCCTTTTATCAAAAAAATTCAAACATTATGTCTTTTCCATAGGAAATTCCATTATCTACAACTTTGCAGAAGAAAGTTTTTTCAAATTCCAAACAAAATTGGCAAAAGAAATCCACAAAAGCAAGCGATTTTCAAATTTATAATCAAATTTTAGTCAAGAAATGGGCTCCACAAACATGAAAAACATGTTTTTAATATTTATTATAATAAAAATATTCTTCCTCTTCATTTATTCATATATCACACTTTCATTGTAAAAATATCACCATTATCATATTATTAAAATATAATAATATATTTAAATAAATTATTTTATCAGAAAAAGATAAAATATCAATTTTCGACAATTGTCACTTTAAAAATTTCTCCATCTATATCCACATAAAATGAATATTTTCCTTATCATATAAATCAATAATTAATTATTCACAAATAATATTACTGAGAATCACGCAATCGATAAATGGTAGTTCCAGGAAAAGGAGGCTTTCCAATAAGGATTTCTCCTTACTGGCGCGCAATTAGGTGACCAAACCTCTCCTTAGACAAAATTTTCTAGACATTGCCAATAATGCTATCTAATAATATTATTCAAATAATATGAATTATTGATCTGATAATGAAAAATATTGTGTAGTGATAATTATTGAAACAACAATAATATAAAATATCAACGTAACAATTATTGAATCAATAAAATAAAATATTGAATAGTAATTCCGTAATAATTATTGAGTAGTGCGCTTCTTACGTAAGAATCAATAATCGATTGCAATATACCGTAGTGTCTTCGTGTTTTAACCATCGAATTATTCCAACAAAGATAATCTTGTAATAACCACTGTAGATTATTTATAAACAACTTATATTTGTCGTTTTCTTCATCCAATAGCTTTTTCGTTTATGGGGCCCACACAAGGTCTGCATGGCAGTAAATGCGAATATTCCTCGACGTGAAGAATATTCCACGACCAAAACGAATATTCCCCGACAACAATGAATATTTTATAACTACTTGCTTATTTAAGATTTTTGCGCATTTTACCCACAATTAACCACATTAATCAAATAAACCCTTACTATTTTAAAATAATAAATAAAGGAAATTCCATTTTATTTATAAAAAAATCGGGGTCTTACAATTCCGCCGCAACGCACAGGTTTGTATCTAGTATTACATAAGTACGAGACTCACACTACTATATTTAATTATTCACGCTAATATTTGGTGCATTTGTGAGATAAATATATAATGCTTGAAATAAATTATTTATATATGACCAAAATTTCAATTGCGTTTGGAATTTTCAAATGCTTCAAAGATCGCTAGACAAATAAGTACCATACTTTTCCTTTGATATATTTCATTTGGTAAGATACATGTTGAAACATTACCAAAATATGTCATTTTAATTTTAAATGAGTCTCAAATGATGTAGTATTGAATATTTTAATACTCATATTCTAGAAAAATTATACATTTTGTTGTTGGCTAATTATTAGTGGTAACTATTTAATCAAATATGTAATATAGTGCGTCAACCTTAAAATTATATTCAATCTCACATATTAATCACGTACGACATAATTATAAATCAACATAAATTTTTAGCAATACATAATCAAACTGGAGTACTTCATTTTTTGTTGATGAAAACCTCACTTTTTGGGGAATACAATATAATTCGGGAGTGGTTAGCATGAAATTAACTTTGGTCAATTGATCAATACAATGTCGACACGCGACCCGGATGTTTAAATTCATGTTAACCAGATCTATATAATTCATAATCAAATACATAATCACTATTGCAATATGAAAAAACCAATCAAATATCACTGAATGAGAAATAAATAAACTCACAAACAAGCCTCACATAAAAAGAATTTTTTTTTCATAATGGAATAAATAAATTCACCTAAGTGAAAATCAAACTCGAGACCTAAATGTCTCATTACACTCGTCTTACCACGAGACTAAGGTGGTGTTTGATAAAACTGAGTAATTAAAATCTGAATGGTTAATACATCTTAATAAATTAGATCATATGAATGAAATAACATATGAATCAAAAAAACTATTTGATAACTAAAAAGCGTAAAACATCTGAATAACACTATTTTTTTTACCATTTTAACCCTTTGAATTATTTAAATTTTTTATTTGAATGATCTTAAAATTTGAAATTGAAGGAGTACACTATTTATTGATACTTTTTATCCATAAATTTTAAATAAAATATTAAGAGACAACTCTTTATAGTAAATATTTGAGTTTCTGTCTTAACGATTTATAGGTATTAAAGAGACATTTTTTTTTTACCAAACAAGATTTACATCTGACCGAGTCAAAGTTAGATGAATTAGGAGACATTCAAACACAAACAAACACCACCTAAGACTTTATCGACAAACTCAATACTTCACCATATAACCAATCAAAAAAATTTTATACAATCAATATATGGATAACATATCATTTAAAATAATTTATAAGATATAAATTTGAGACTCCTAATATTATCCAAATAATTATAGTTTTTGTTTGTTGTTTAACCAGAGTAGTAATTAATTACAATTGTTGTTAATTACAATTGTTGTTCTTGGTTGATCTTGTAGTAAGCTATTGAGTCTTTTAACATTTCATTTCCCCACTTCCTCTGGAATAAAAAATAAATTAACCATCGGGTAGGATAGTAAATAAAATTACAAATTGCTAAAAATTAAATTGATTACAAATAAATGGGTTGGTATAACTAATCCCAGATAAGGATTATCTCCATTCTATCTTTTATTTAATTTTTTATAATACATATTTGATAACATAAATATTATTTTAAACAATAATACTAACAATGTACTAATTATTATGTCATTAATATATATATATATATATATATATCAAGTGAAATTAATTAAAATATATAGAGTTTTCTTAACATGTGTCATAGCACATGTTAAGAAAACCCAAATATATAATAGAGTGCATCCTCATAAATTCTATTTGGAGTACATGTGACGCCCCCAAAACAGGTATACATCACCCATCTTGAGTCGTCAAATACATGGTACATAAATCAAATACAAACTTAATTATACAACTGTCGGGTAATATACGACAAAACATAGCTGTGAGTTTAAACAAGAATAATGTCTTCTAGACAATATCCACTCTCAATGTAGTCCTCATTACAATTATTATCACACTATTTCACAGAATAGTGAGGACTACTAAAACCACTTATCCTGGACCATCACTCCATTTCCTGACTCGTCCCAGCTATATTCTCATTTCCTAAAGAGAAGAATGAAAGAAAAGGGTGAGCTCAACTAGCCTAGTAAAAAATATTATAACTAAGATAATGCAGAATAAATTATCCTTAGCCTTCAACAGTATAACAACTGATAAAATATAATAGACAACAAGTTTTAGATCAACAACTGCAGCGGAATAAACAATCCATTAGAAGAGTCAAGTAGAGCATGATATCTACTATCTTCTATGATTTAAAAAGTTTTTCATCAACTTTATCATTTGAGACTCGACTTAATAAATAAACCACATCATCAAATCATCCCCGCACTTTCTGAGCGAGGATATTCATGTAATCATAAATGGTCATGATTATACCGAATAATCTCTGGTCATAATCATACCAACAACTGTCCATCAATGCACTACGGGCCAATAAGGACTTTTACCACATCATTTGTAACATTACAAGTCATGATTATACCGAATGATCCCTGGTCATAATCATACCAATCAACAGTCCATCTATGCACGTAAGCCAAAAATGACTTTCATCACAATATAAGCATGAGGATGATGACAATGATATAAGCATTAATCAAACGAAATCAAATCAAACAAAATCAAGGATAAATATTAAAGACTTTAAATTTATCCAGAGTTTAAAAATATCTAAATTGTCAACATAATACTGCTTTGTGGAGTAAAATTCAAAAATAATATTCATGTACCAAAAATAATTTGGACATAAAAGAAATATATTTTCCGGGTAAATAATATCCTGTGAATAGTACCTTATGAATAGCACTTCGAGAATAGTACCTCATGAATAGTACCCCGACATGAAAAGTACCCCAAATACCCGAGTGAATAATATTCTGGTGAATATTAATTAGGTGAATAGAAACCCGTGAATAGTAACTCGTAAATAGTACTCCGGCATGAAAAGTGCCTCGAATACCAGAGTGAATAATATTTGAGTGAATAATAACTGGTGAATAGTAACCTATGAATAGTACTCCGTCATGAAAAGATTAATAATTATCAAAAAAGCTCAGAATAATATTTCCATGAAAAGATACTGGATGGAGTACAAATATCAAGGATATTCTACTAATTTCATGGAGTATAGAAACCAAAACTTTAATAAAATGAGTATAGAATTCAAAATCTAAAACGAAATAATATTACTTATATACTATAGAGTATGGAAGAAAATATTATTTCAAGCAAATATTGAACAAAAATAACATCCCTTAAAACTGTTGAACGAAAATAATATTCCAACGAATATTTAACGAAGATAATATTCCTACGAATATTGAACGAAGATAATATTCTTTATGAATATTGAACGAAAATAATATTCATACGAATATGAAAAATAATATCTCTTCAGAATATGAAATAAATAATACCCTTTACCTCAAAAGAAGACTGGATACTGGAGTAGTGAAGTAGCAGACTACTCTTCTTCTTTCTCCCTATAGCTTCTCTCTCAATAGCTTCTTCAGTCACCAAAACATGGTACTAAATTTAAATACAACTTGATTATACAACAATCGTGTAAAATATGACAAAATACATGTTGTGAGTTTTAATACAAATATTGTCATCTAGACAATATCCACACTTAATTTAGTCCTCATTACATTTATTATCACACTATTTAACATAATAGTGAGGACTACTAAGACACCATCTCGGACCATCACTCCGTTCCCCGACTAGTCCAGGCTACGTTCTCATTTCCTGAAGAGAACAGTGAAAGAAAGGGTGAGCTCAACTAGCCCAATAAGAAATATTATGACTAAGATAATGCAGAATAAATTATCATTAGTCCTCAACAGTGTTAAACTGATAAAATACAATAGACATCAAGTTTAACTGCAGCGGAATAAGCAATCCATTAAAAGAGTCAAATAGAGAATAAAATCTACTATCTTTTATGATTTAAAAGGTTTTTCATCACTTTTATCATTTGGGACTCAACTTAATAAATAATCCACATCATCGAATCACCCTCGCACTACTGACCAATGATATTCTTTAGTATCACGACCATAATTATCCACGCACTACGGGCCGAGGACATTCGTGTATTCATCAATGGTCATGATCATGCCAACAATCGTCCATCAATGCACTACGGCCAATGAGGACTTTTACCGCATCATTTATAACATTACGACCAAGATGATTACAACCGAATAATCCACAGTGTCATAATCATACCAAGTTCATCTACGCACTTCTGAGGCCACCAGATGACTTTCAAAAATAAAATAAACATGAGGATGATGACAATTGTAAGACCCCAACTTATTATTAATGAAATTTAATTTTCTCTATTTATTATTTTGAAATAGTAAAGGTTGATTTGATTAATGTGAATAGTTATGGGTAAAATACGCAAATATTTCAAAATAAGCAAGTGGTTATAAAATATTCATTGTTTGGGGAATATTCGCGTTTGGTCGTGGAATATTCTTCTTTGTCGGAGAATATTAAACGACGACCAGTAGCGATCTTTATGGGGCCCATGAAAGCGATTCACTGAAGAAAACGACAAATATAAGTGGTTTAAAAATAATGGCGTAGTTATTACTCAATTAATCTTTGTTAAAATACTCATTGGTTAAAAACACGAAATAGCACCAGTATTGCACCAATTATTGATTCTTACGTAAGAAGACACTACTTAATAATGGTTACAGTAATTCTTGCTCAAGTATTTTATTGATTTAATAATTCTTTGCGTTGATATTTTATATTTATTGTTGTTTCAATAATTGTCATTACACGGTATTTTTCATTATCAAAGCAATAATTCATATTATCTGAATAATATTATTAGATAACATTATTGGCAATGTCTAGAAAGTTACATCTAAGGAGAGGTTTGGTCACCTAATTGCTTGCAAGAAGAAGGAGAATTATTATTAGAAAGCCCCCTCTTCGGGAACGCTTTAGTTGTCAATATTGTGATTCGTAATATTATTTGTGAATAATTAATTATTGATTCATATGATGAGGAAAATATTGATTTTATGTGGATATAGATGGAGAAAAATTTTAATGTGACAATTGTTGAAAATTGAAATTTTATCTTTTTACGATAAGATAATTAATTTAAATATATTATTATATTTTAATAATATAATAATGGTGATATTTTTACAACGAATGTGGGATATATGAGTATATACGAGGAGGAAGAGTATTTTTGTTGCAATAAATGTTTAAAACATGTTAAACATGTCGATTGGACCCCATTTATTGAATGAAATTTGATTATAACTGTAAAATCGCTTGGTTTGTGGATTTGGTCAATTTTGTTTGGAATTTGGAAAAACTTTCTTACGCAAAGTTGTAGAGAATTGAATTTCCTATAAAAACACGAAAGATTCGAATTTTTTGATAAAGGGCTATTTATTATGAATTATTGAAGTTCGAAGCTCAAAAAATAATTAATTTTGGAAGTTTAAAATATTTTAATTACAAAAACGTTTTTACATTGTTGGGACTCATTTAACATGTGTTAGGATTCTTTGATTTCAGATGCTAAGTGTGCGTAGAGAATTTATATATATATAATATTATTATATTAAATTTTCTACTTTGGTGTTCTACCTATAAATAGGGTCTTAGGTTAGAATTGAAAATCACACCGTAAACTAAAGTTTTTTCTCTCTATATTATCGAAAGCGTATTCTTGTGAGTATTTTGAGTATTCTTTGAGTATTGCTATACTGCATTAGCAAGTTCAAGTCATAACCTATATCAGGTTGTTTCAACTGTAAGTCATCGCCTTTCGAGGTAAGGGATATTATTTTTTTCGTAATGATATTATTTCTTCAATATCATTATCTTTGAAATATTGATCTAAAGTTTTATCAAATTTGGAACTTTTGGTGTCTGAGTTACTTATTCACGATATCTGGCCTTTATTCACGATATCTACGACACTTATTCACGAATATTTACTATTATTCATCGAAAAATGAAAATTTTCCTTTCGTCTAAAATATCGATTGTGGATACTAGCTTTGATTGTATCCATGTTTTGATCATTCTTGAATTTTACACCACTATGATTATTTTTGAGATATTTTTGGACATGGATAAAACAAAGTACGAATCCTTAATCCTTAATCCTTGTCATTTTGTTTCACTGGATTCGTTTATTTAAAAATATGTTTCATCATCCTCAATCTTAAATGATGATATTATTGAATATCTTTGGCATGTAGTGCAAAGATGAATGATTTCTGATGAATATCTTTGGTCCGTAGTGCAAAGATGAACAGGTGTTTAGAAGAACATGACCAACTGATGAATATTTTGGCCTGTAGTGCAAAGATGAATATTTGATTCCAGATGTATATTGATTGATGTTACAGGGATAAAAGATAGACGATGAACTTTTAAATTCATACATAGAAGATAGTAGTTTGCATTCTCTACTTAACTCTTCTAATGAATTATTATTTTATTGCGAATATTGATTTAAAACTTGTTGTCTATGTATTCTATTAGATTTTTCCCCGTTGAAGACTAACGATAATTTGTTGTATATTATCTTAGTCATAATATTCTTTCTTTGGGCTAGTTGAGCTCACCCTTTTCCTTGTTGTTCCATTTTTCTTCTCAGGAGGCGAGAATGTAGTGAGTACTAGTCGGGGTATGGAATGAAGGTTCTAGAGAGAGTTGTTTAGTAGTCCTCACCATTTTTGTAAAATAATGTATCAATAATTATGATGGGAATTTATTTGCGTGTGGATATTGTCTAGATGCCAATATCTGTATTTAAACTAATAGTTTATATGTTGTAATAATAAAGTTATAGTTGTTTCTGTACCATGTATTGACAACTCAGAATGGGTGATGTATAACTATTTTGGGGGCGTCACAACAATGATATAAGAATTCAATAAAACAAGTTCAAGAATTAATTTATTTAGGAACTAATAACGTCCAAATTGTCAATATGATACTTCTTTGTAAAGTAAAATTCAAGAATGCTCAGAAGAATATTTCCATGAAAAGATACTGGTTGAAGTGAAAATATCAAGAATATTCCACTAATTTCATGGAGTGTACAAGTCAAAACTTTAACCAACTGAGTATAATAAAGAATGGAATAACAAAAGAAATCACAATGCATGCGGTACTTCGCATAGACAGGTTATTCCATCAGAATAATAAATGACGGAACTAGGTCAGGTGAAATTCACACCAACAGGATGTTCCAACAGAATATTAAAGACGGAACCAGGTCCGACGTAAAGCACAGACATGATATTCCAACAGAATAATAAAGACGGAACCAGATCCGGCGTAAAGCACAGACAAGATATTCCAACAGAATAATAAAGAATGGAATACAAAATAATTTCACCAAAAGTATGTGGGGTAGCCAGCATATACAAAAGTTATTCCAACGAGAATAATAAAGATGGAATAATAGAAGTTCTCTTCATAAATACAAAAGAAATAATACCCCTTACTAGTAAAAGAAACTTGATATCGGAATAGTGAAGTAGGAATACTTTTCTTCTTTCTCTCTATAGTTTCTCTCTACAGTTTCAAATGAATTCATAAGAAATAATGAAGGAATGAGCTTCTATTTATGAAGAATGGAATGAATAGTAACCAATCTATGAGCGGTCCAGATTGATTTACTTTAATCGGATGATTTATATTTAAAAGCAAAATCTTTTAAATAAAATATAATATATTCTATTTATAATCTAATAAAACAAATAACTTTTAAAAAGATTTTACTATGCAAGCACTTATGCAAACACTATGCATAATAAAATATAATATATTCTAATTATTATCAATAAAATAGATAACATTATAAAAGTATTACATTTTTATATAAAAAGATTTTACTATTAGCCTAATAAAAAAATAACTTTATAAAAGTATTCATTTTTTATATAAAAGTTTTTTGCTTTTATTACGTTAATAATACTGAATAAAACAAAACGTCATCATCATTATTATTATTCACACTATTAATCGACCGAAGTCGCTCCCGGTGAAGAGAAGGGGCTTTCAATAAGGATTTCTCCTATCGACGCGTATAATAGGTGACCAAACCTCTCCTGGCGTAACTTCTACATCGTTAATAATGCAAATAATAATATTAACAACTTCGTCATCTCAATTATTGATTTAATAACATATAAAATATCGACAATAATTGAATCAAACTGAGTGACTTCTCACATAAGCATTAATAATCAATACCGTGTGCTACTATGCAACCACGCAGTACATCTTACTTTTATTATTGAGTAGTTCAACAGTATCAACGGTAAAACTTTCACCGTTATTTTCATAAAAATATTTTTGTCGTTTTCTCAATCTGACAATAATTCTGTTGTGGGGTCCACCAATGATTGTGTCGTCGTACGAATATTCCCTGACCAATCGAATATTATATAACAACTTGCGTACTTTGCAAAATTTATAAATATTACCCACAACTATTATATCAAATTTATTTTACAATATTCAAAAATGATATTTATAGAAAATTCATTTTTATTCATAAAAGTTGGGGTCTTACATGTGCCGTCGTACGGATATTCCCCGACACAAAGAATATTCCCCGACCAATCGAATATAATATAACAACTTGCACACTTTGCAAAATTTATAAATATTACCCACAACTATAACATTATATTAAATCCACACCATAATATTAAAAAAAAATCGAGAAATTTAATCTTTATTTGTAAAATTAGGGATTTTACAATTTACTGTAGCAATAATTGAGTATAACTGGGTGACTTCTCACGTAAGCATCAATAATCAATACCGTGTGCTACTATGCAACCATGCGTATTACTGTACTTTTATCACCGATTATTTTATGATAACTTTCTTACTTTGAAATTTTTTCACATATCACCATTAACTTTTAACCTTTTATCAATTTAGCCATTCACTAAATAATAATAATTATAAGAAAATTGAATACTTTTATTTCATAAAATTCAGGATCTCACAGTACATGTCATAAGGGAGTGGTTAACATGAAGTTAATTTTGGTCAATTGATCAATACAATGTCGACACATAGACGAGAGGTAATCTTTTTTTTTCCTGCATGTCAGCATTATATTGATCAATTGACAGGAAGTTAATTTCATTATAATAAAGGCTATTATTATTTATTATAATAATAGCCTTTTTACTATATCCATTATTCATTAGGCTTAAATATGAATTAGTACCCTAAACTATAGGCCATATTCCACTTCGGTGATCCACATTTCAATTTTGTCAATTAGATGATTGAACTATTAATTTTTTTCAATTGCAACAAATTGAGTCTACCACGTCAGAAATTGTTGACGTGGCTATTTATGTGGGGGCCATAAGAAGCTGGTGTGGCTAAAAAAATAGTTTTCTAATTAAGAATTAAACCAATTGATATAATAGAGGGTAAAATGGTCCAGCAACAATTCACTTGTCTCTTTCTCCCTCCTCACCACCGACCCTCAACCCACCTCCGCCACACACACACCACCACCAACCACTGGCCCCTAGATTTAATTTACAGTTTTGTTGAGTTGAGGGTTTTAATTTTAAATTTTATAATTTGTTAATCTGATTCTTCATCATGGATTGCAATTATTTTGTATTAAATTATAATTATAAAATATATTACTATACAAAATTAATTATTATTATAATAGTCTACTAATAATAATTATTAACGTAATTTGCTTTTGGGTCTGAAACACAAAACACACCCTATTTCGAGCAAACACCCACCCTTCCCTCTACTGCGATAAGAAGCAAGCAACCATGAGCAATGACTTGGAGCAGAGAAGAAAAAATAAGGAAGCAGAAGAAGACGATGATGAAGAGAATGAAGCTTGGGAGAGAGCATACGCAGACGAGAGATAATGGGAATCATTACAAGAAGACGAATCTGGACTTCTTCGCCCAATCGACAACAAAACAATTCAACACGCCCAGTATCGGAGACGACTCCGCACTACTTCCACTTCTGCTCGTATCCAAAAGGGGCTCATTCGGTATCTCTATGGGTCAATTAAGTAAAATTTGGGAAGAATTTAACAAGTTAGGGAAGTGGGTTGAAGGTAACAGTCGAGATTTGCTATCTCTCTCTCGTCAAAATTGGGGTTTTTGTTTCAGTTAGGGTAATCTCTTATCTCTCATCTCTCATCCTGTTTATTTCTTCGATTTGACCATGGTTTTGTGCATCATTTGAGATTTAGTGGCGATGGTTGGGTGCGGTGGTGGGTGGATGGGTAGATTTAGTGGTGATGGTATGGTAGTTGATCATGGTGGTGTAATATGGCAGTGGTGATGGTTGTAGATGGTGGTAGAGTAGTATATCTGCTGGTGTTAGGTGGTGGGCAGCAACGGAGGTAGAGTAGTAGGCTCAGTCTTATGAAAGCGGCGGAGGCGGCGAAGGATTTTGCAGTGGTGGAGGAGGTGGTTGTGACGCCCCCAAAATAGGTATACATCACCTATTCTGAGTCGCCAAATACATGGTACAGAATACAAATACAATCTTAAATATACAACATGAAGTGTGAGTTTTAATACAAATATCTTCTTATACAAGATTAAAACTCAAAATAAGTCCTTAATACATTTATTAACACAACATTTCATAGAATAGTGAGGACTACTAATGCTATCGTCGACCGTTACTCGTTCCCCGACTAGTCCTCGCTACGTTCTCATTTCCGAAGAGAACAATGAAAGTAAAAGGTGAACTCAACTAGCCCAAGAAGAAATATTATGACTAAGATAATGCGAGAATAAATTATCATTAGCCTTCAACAATGTTAAACCGATAAAATACTGATAGACATCAAGTTTAGCTGCAATGAACAAGCAATCCATTAAAAGAGTCAAGTAGTAGAATAAAATCTACTATCTTTTATGATTTAAAAGGTTTTTCATCACTTTTATCGCCGAGACTCGAATTTTAATAAATAAAAACATCATCCTCAGACTACTACCAAGGATATTCATTAATATCACAACCACAAATTATCCACGCACTACTGCCCCAAGGATATTCGTGTATTCATCAATGGTCATGATTATGCCAACAACTGTCCATCAATGCACTACGGGCCAATGATGACTTTTACCACATCATTTGTAACATTACGGTCATGATTATACCGAATAATCTCTGGTCATAATCATACCAAGTCCATCTATGCACTACATGTGCCATGATGACTTTCAATATAATATAAACATGAGGATGATGACAATGATATAAGAATTCAATAAAACAAGTTCAAGAATTATTTTATCCAGGAACCAATAACGTCCAAATTGTCAACAGGATACTTCTTTGTGGAGTAAAATTTAAGAATGCTCAGAAGAATATTTTCATGAAAAGATACTGGATGAAGCGTAAATATCAAAGATATTCCACTAATTTCATGGAGTATAAAAGCCAAAACTTTAACCAATTGAGTATAATAAAGAATGGAATAACAAAAGAAATCACCGAGTGCATGCGATAGATGCCAAGCTTACAGATAAAAGTTATTCTAACGTAATAATAAATAATGGAACCAGTCGTGCGAAACCTTACGAGCATGTGATATTCCAAATGAATAATAAATAATGGAACCGAAGTCATGCGTAAATGCGCTTGTGATGGATATTCCAATGTAATAATAAACAACGGAACCGTGTCATGCGAAACGCATTGTGCAGGATGTTCCAACATAATAATAAATAACGAAACGTGTCATGCGTGCTTACGTATGGGATGTTCCAATGAATAATAAAGAATAGAATAAATGAAGAATTTCACCATGTATGCGATACTTGGCATGACAGACAAAGTTATTCCAACATAATAATAAAGAATGAAATAACAAAAGAATTTCACCAAGTATGCGGTACTTCGCATAGACAGGTTATTCCAACATAATAACGAAAAATGGAATAACAGAAGTTCTCTTCATGAAGACGAAAGAAAGAAATAATACCCCTTACCGTAAAAGAAGAGTATTTCAATTTGGTAGGCGAGGATATTCTTGAAGAAAACTTGACTACGCCAAAGCTTCTTAAAACTCTAAAGAAATACGCTCAAGATTATAGAAGAATTCTCTGAACTTCTGGTGTGGTTTTCAATTCTAACTAAGCATCCTATTTATAGGAAAATAGAAAGGATACTATGCTACACTATGCAATAAAATATAATATATTTTATTTATAATCAAATAAAATAAATTTTATAAAAAGTATTCTATTTTATATAAAAAAAATTACTATGCAAACACTATGCAGCACTATACAAATACTATGCATAATAAAATATAATATATTCTAATTATTGTCTAATAAAACAAATAACTTTATAAAAGTATTCATTTTATATAAAAAGATTTTACTATGCAAAATACTACGATAATAGAATATAATATATTCTAATTATTGTCTAATAAAACAAATAACTTTATAAAAGTATTACATTTTTATATAAAAGCTTTTTCTGTTTTATTACATTAATAATACTAATAAAACAAAATTTATCATCATTATTATAATTCACAATATTAATCGACTGTCGTTCCCCGAGAAAAGAGAGGGCTTTCAATAAGGATTTCTCCCTATTGGCGCCGTAATTAGGTGACCAACCTCTCCTCGCGTAACTTTTAGACATCGTTAATATTGCAAATAATAATATTAATAACTCTGTCATCTCAATTATTGATTTAATAATATATAAAATATCGACAATAATTGAATCAAATAACGTGAGATACTATGAAACAATTACTGAAGCAATAATTGAATAAAACTGAGTGACTTCTCACGTAAGCATCAATAATCAATACCGTGTGCTACTACGCAACCACGCGTATTACTGTACTTTTACTACCGAGTAGTTCAACAGTTTTAATTGTAAAACTTTCGCCGTTATTTTCATAAAAATATTTTTGTCGTTTTCTCAATCCGACAATAATTCCGTTGTGGGGTCCACCAATGATTGTGTCGTCGTACGAATATTCTTTGTTAAAACGAACATTCCCCGACCAATCGAATATTATATAACAACTTGCGTACTTTGCAAAATTTATTAATATTACCCATAACTATAACATTATATCAAATTCATTCCATAATAATGATGGCTACGAAGGAGGTCGCCGGGAAGGTGGAGGTTGAAAGTAGTATGCATACAAGCCAATCATGTTTGATGATAAAAGCATATACTTTGTAATAATCTTATTCATTTATTAATAAAAAAGTATTAATTTATTAAAGGCTTTTAATTTTCTATATGATGCTGCTTTATAATATGTGATAAACCCATAGTTTTAAGCAATGGTTTTAGAATAATGATGATGATCATTCTAATGAGATCTAAATTCTTAAAAAGCTTAAAACTAAAATAGTTCCCAATCGTTGGATTACTAAATTGGGGATTAGTTAATCCAGGATAGATTAGTACATACGTTCTTGCTTTCATTGGATGAGGATGATTGATCTCATGATCATTTGTGTGGAGACACTAAAGCAAGTATGTAGGTGCTTATTAGAGAATAAGTTCATTGAACGTGACTCGCTAAGGAATACCTAATGGAGTTTTACTTGTCTGTCAATAGGAATTCCTATAGTGATAGTAGTACAAGTGATCCTTGGACTTGAGATCATCATAGTATCTTGTGTATGATGAGTTATACTTTGACTTAATCTTTAAGACACTTAGGGTATATCAAAGGGTATGCTTGGGTATAATAAGTTGTACATGGAAATAATGTATGATAAATAAAGAATCTACCACTTTTAGTAAAAGAAGAGAAATGTCCTATGTGATTCGATAAATGACAACCCAGTAGTCCTTGGCCAAGACATAATGAAATTAGAAAGGAGTTTCTAATTTGTATTATTTGGAGTTGTGCATTTAAGAGTCGAAATACATATAATTAAATAAAATAAGACTTGACAGTAATTCTATGTCTTATATTTAATTGGGACATTGTATGGTGGAAGGATTGAATTGTACGGTAACTATTTACTCAAAAGTTCTTTTATGATTAATGTTGAAATCTATATTATCCGAAAAGTCGTTAATCGCTAGGGGAGGCTTATCCATATTGGAGAATAAATATTATTTATTTAAATAAATTAATAGTTTAATTAATTTATTTAAATAAGATTAAAATTGTTCTAATTGATTTATTCACAATGGGTTTAATATGGAGAACCACAAAAGGGTCACACCATAAAAGGAAGAATAATTATTTAAGAAGTTAATGGCATAATTGTAATAATAAGTTAAGTATATTTAATTTAATCTATGATGATAGAATAAATTAAATAGCTTAATATTTATTATTTAATATTTTGGAAATATTAAATATAAATTAATAAGAGGAGTCTTATTATTATTATTACTATTATTATTATTTAATTCTAAAGGAGTTTGAGAATTAATTAATAAAAGTACTCATATATTCCTAATATGATTAGGAGGTTAAATTAATTAAAAGAGTTTAATTAATTATCCCTAATAAAATTAGGGAGCTTAATTAATTAAAGGAATTTAATTAATTAAATAATATCATATTTTCTAATTAGATTAGAAGGGTTAACTGATATATTTATAAGTGTAGTCTTATATCAGATATCAATATACGTGATTCCAATTGTTAGAGAGTACGCTCCTTTTCTATGAGAGATAAAAAATTAGGGTTTTGCCAAACACCCATCTTCTTGAATCTTTATTCTTTCTTGGTGGATCACCTTTAGAGGCCAAACACCTAGGTGGCTAACGTTGATAAAAAGGAATGAACCAAACTCGGCGGATTCAAGTTGAACGCGAAAAGGATTAGATGTGAACTTGTACGTGAGGAAGCTCGAATCTTCAAGGGTATGATTCTTGTTCTTCATATCTTTTCGTTTAATTAATAATTGTGCATAAAGGATGATCCGAGTATATGGTTTGTAAAATTTTAAACTCTGATTTTTACACGTTTTCGCTTATTTTGTGCAATTTGATTGCGTCCAAGAATATTACAAACCTAACAGAGGTGGCGGCAGTGGTTATGGCGGTGGCTAAAGGGAAGGCGGAGGCTTTAGTTTAGTTTAATTGTTTAATTTATGTTAGTTGTGTAATTTTTTAAGTTAATTTACTTGTGTAATTATTCATAATTATGTTTTTTTTTTGTAATTTGCTTAATTATTAATGTTAATTTTATATATTTTCTAATTTATATTATTTGTGTAATTTTTAGTTGTTTTATTTGTTATTTTACTTATTTGTCCTTTGATCTCATTAAAAATATATATTCTTTTTACACATAAGCACTCATTTAGCATATTAGGATGCCACATCAGTAGTTTCTGACGTGGCAGACCCAATTGAATGAAATAAAAAAAAATTAATAGTTCAATCATCTAATTGAAAAAATTAAAAATAAATTACCGAAATAAAATATGACTTATAGTTTAGGATACATATTTAAGCTTTATTCATTATAATATAGTGAAGGCTATTATTATTCATTCATTTCCCCCAACAGCCAGTCCCATCAAGACCACGACTTTATAGTCCCGTTTCTTCTTTTTCCGGACGCAAAACTCAATTTGTTGACAAGATCTAATCAAAAAAATTGTTGAATGGATGAGTAATTTGTTCAATAAGTGATTTAAGTGTTATTGAATGGATCACGTCATAAATATATAAAAATATATTATTATTATTAATTATATAATAAAATTAAGTTTGAATATTATCTAAAGTGATTAATTTTAATATTAATTTTTTTTGATACAAAAAAATTTAAAAATAATAAAATATAGTTTCAACGAGTCAATTTAATCGATCAGTTGAACCACCTATTTGACCGATGATCAACAGGTTTTGAGTAAACTGGTTCAACCAATTTAAATTGGACCGGACATAAAACTGATTCTGATTCAACTGATTGAATCGATCGGTCCGAAAGCCTAAGGTTAAGTCGGTGGTTGAATGTTTGAACAGATTTGACAGTAATCGGCAAGAAGTTATAATAAGTTAGTACTCTTATTGTTTCAAAAAAAAAAGAGAGTTAGTACTCCTATTATATTTATTAATGAAATTATATTTTTAGTACAAATATGGGTTCAAAACTCACTAAAAATTAATACTAATTCATTTGGAGATTGTAAAATATAACACGTGTGTAATTGAATAGTAGTAGTAGTACTTATTTGAGAATCTCGACCACAACAGTTGTGCTAACTTACACCTCGTGATTGGTCGACTATTGTTTCAACAATGTTTTGATAATTACTACTCCCTCTCTTCTTAATTATTTGACGTTTTAAAGGTGAACATAATAATTAAAATAATGATTGGAAAATATTAAATATAATACTTAATTATCTATAATACCCTTAAATCTTTTACTTGGATAAGAAGAGTTTTGTTAGAATAAAAAGAATTTTGTTGGGATAAGGAGAGAAAAGTTTAAAATATCAAAAGAATAAAAAGAGTAATAAAGGGTAATTGTGAGACCCCAGATTTTATCAATAAAGATTTAAATTTTATCGAAATAATTTTTAATATTATGGTGTGAATTTGAGATAATATTATAGTTGTGGGTAGATTTATAAATTTTGCAAAGTATGCAAGTGGTTATATTATATTCGATTGGTGGGGAATATTAGGTTTAGCGGGGAATATTCGTATAACTACTCAATCATTGGTGGACCCATAATAGAATTATTATCGGATCGAGAAAACGACAAAAATATTTTATTGAAATAACGGCGGAAGTTTTACTGGTTGACATTGTTGAACTACTTTCAGTAGTAAAAAGTACAAGAATATCGTGTAGTATTGACAAGAAAGACACCTGTATTGATTATTGACGCTTATGAGAAGTCACTCGGTTTGATTCTATTATTATCACGATTAATAATATGAATTATTATAAGCGATAATGACGTTTTGTTTTATTCGTATTATTAACGTAATAAAATGAAACATCTTTTATATAAAATATAATACTTTATTAAAGTTATTCTATAAATAGAATATATTATATTTTATTATACGTAAGTACATGCATAGTGTTTTGCGTAGTAAGCGCAGTAGTGTTTGTATAGTAAAATGTTTTTATATAAATAGAATATATTATATTTAAAAGATTTTTCTTTAAATATGGACCGTCGATTAAAGTAAATCAATCTGGACCGTTCATTATGGATTAATTACTTATCGCATTCCATTTTCCTATAAATGAAGCTCATTCCTTCATTATTTTCTTTTAATTCATTTGAAACTACAGAGAGAAATTATAGTAGAAGGTTTATAGAGAGAAAGTTATAGAAAGAAGAAGAATATATTCGCTACTTCACTACTTCTATATTCAGGTTCTTTTACGGTAAGGGGTGTTATTCTTTCTTCTTGAAGAGAATCGTTATTCCATTCATTATTATTCATTGGAATAACCTGTAAAAGTGGCATACCCTATACCTGACATGCCAGATACCCTATACTTGGTGAAATCCTTATGTTATTCCATCGCTTATTATTCATTGGAATAACTGTGATGTCGCTTGATTTACCCTATACTTGGTGACATTCTTCTATTATTACATTGGAACATCCATCATGTTGTGTTTTGGGACCGGTTCCGCTTTTTATTATTCATTGGAACATCTCGTCGTGTGTTTTACACGGACTGGTTAAAATCTTTATCATTACATTGAATATCCCATCGTGTGTTTTACACCGGATCCGGTTCCATCTTTATTATTCTGTTGGAACATCCTCGATTGTGAATTTCACCCGACCGGTTCCGTTATTATTATTCATTGAATAACCTTGTCTATGCATAAATACCGCATGCATGGTGATTTCTTTTGTTATTCCATTCTTTTTATTATACCCAGGTTGGTTAAATCTTTGACTTCTATACTCCATGAAATTAGTAGAATATCCTCGATATTTGCGTTTCATCCAAAGATCTTTTCATGGAAATATTCTTCGATCATTCTTGAATTTTACTTTCTAAAAAAAGATTATCGTCGACAATTTGGATGTTAATAATTCATGGATTAAATAATTCTTGAACTTGTTTTATTGAATTACTATGTCATTGTCATCATCCTCATGTTATATTATGTTATCTTTGGCTTACGTGCATAGATGAATTTAGTATGATTATGACGAGGATCATTCGGTATAATCGTGACTTGATATAAATGATGTGACAAAAGTCCCCGGTGGCACTCGTAATGCGATGATGGATAGTTTTTGGTATGATTATGACCACGGGTGATTCGGATAGTCATTTGACCATTGATAATTTGATGAAAATCCTCGACCGCGTGAGTATGCGAGGATGATTAGATGTGGTGGTTTATTATTGTCGAGTCTCAAATGATAAAAATTGATGAAAACCTTTTAAAACCTAAAAGATAGTAGACTTTATTCTCTACTTGACTCTTTTAATGGATTGCTTATTCATACCGCAGATTAAACCGGTTGTCTATTGTATTTTATCGTTTAACATTGTTGAAGGCTAATGATAATTTATTCGCATTATCTTAGTCATAATATTTTTCATCGGGCTAGTTGAGCTCACCTTTCTTTCACCGTTTTCTTCGTGAAATGAGAACATAGCCGGGACGACGAGGGAACGTAAGTAATGGTCGAGAGGATAGCATTAGTAGTCCTCACTATTTCGTGAAATAGTGTGATAATAGTTGTAATGAGGACTCCTTTTGAGTTTGTATAATATCTAGTAGACAATATTTGTATTCAAACTCACAATTTATGTCGTAGATTGCATACCTACAGCTTAGGTTAGTAAGTTGTATTTGAATTTATGTACCATGTAAGTGGCGACCCAAGATGGGTGACGATACCTAATTTTGGGGGGCGTCACGGTTGGTATCGAGCTTAGGATATGATCCCGCGGCAAGATGTGAGATAAGAACTAGGAGGGAGAGACGGAAATTCCTTCGCTAGTATGACCTACCTAAGTTTATTTGGTATTTAATTGGCGGTCACGAGTATAGGGATAATATTTGATATATTAATTAACCTTGTGTTGTGGCGGTGTTTGGAAATGGCGGTGAAAATATTCACAATGGAGTGAATGTGACCGTTGTGACACCTTTAATCACTAATCAAAGTTAATGCGAAGGTCGAGACGAGGAACAAATTAGAGATATCCACGTAGTAAATGAAGAACTAATTGTTGCACTTTGAGCTAGTTAGAGGTAGCGGTGAAAGTGAGGAAGAAAGAAGAAGAAGAGGAAGAAGAGGAACCCGAGGAGAATTGGTTAGAAGAAATTTATGATCAAAACTTAGAATTACAAAATCGTGTTCGTGAGCTAGAAGAACAAGGTTGAAGAAGCGGCAAGCGGTCGTGGAACAAAGGGATACAACAATTCAAAATTGGGTTACCCGATATGTGATTCTCGAACAAAATCACGCTTTGGCAGGGGTGTAAGATATTAAAGTTGGAATCGAGAATTTAAAAATCAAAGATCATTTGAAAGAAGAAACAATCGAACAAAGGAGAATAGGCGATGCATGGGTAAAAAAGCCGCACAACGCGTTGATAGTGTAGAAAAAGATGTCCGATCCAATAAAGCCAAAATAGATGAAATGGACTTTGCTTTTTGGACAAAGAATTGGGAGAACCAACATCGAATTGAATTACCTCATGCATAGCGGTCAACCCGAATTCGATATGGATCGGGAGAATAATGATTCAAATCATGGATCGGGAATGTGAAGAAGCACTTAAGGGTGGAATGTACCTATAGTAAGAAAGTCAAACTCGGTAATTTAAGTGAGAGAGGCGTTTGTCGAGAAAACCGAACGAAGTTATTACTGTAAATTAATTATCATGAAGTCTATACTTTATTCAATACAAGTTCTACCCACTCTTTTATTCTACCTAGTTGTGTTCAATGTTTAAATTTGACTCCGAAAAAAAATTAGACTTTGATTTATCTATTGAAACTTCGTTGGGAGAAACCTTCGTTACCTCCACTGTTTATTAATCTTGTTGTTTCAAATAAACACTTTCACGATCTTATATCTTTAAAAATTCTTGCCTTTGAGGTAATTTTTGAAAACGATTGATTAACTACTTATTATTCTTTTTGTAAGGTTGTTAGCTTTCATATTCCTAACCAACTTGTTATACGAATTCAAAGTAACCAAACCCTAAAGTTAATCACTGTTATATCAAGCCATAAGTAAAGAGCCCCGATCCTTTCGTTGTTGACTTCCTTGTGTGGAATGCACCGAAAGCGGACTTTTCAGAGGCGACATCGTGAATGAAGATGGCAAGTTTATAGGTATCATTGTGAGGGCTATCTAGGTTAAGGGATAGAAGTCACAGTTGGTATCAATGTAACGTCATTATCCAAGTCTTGGATAAAGAGTAGCGATTTTGAATGATATTTCTATCATTAATAAATTTCTTTGACGTATTCTTGAAGATTTCCTAGCCTACCCTAGAGCGTGAAATCGAATTTTGTATTGAATTTCAAAGACAAAACCCATTTCTTAAACCCTCAAATATTTCTTCAACTAAAATGAGCAGGTTTACGTGGTTTATGATGAAAGTCATAATAAAAGCATTGGAATAATGAAAATCATGGGTATATGAAGTATTAGTAAGTTTTATGATGAGTTATGTTGGTTAGTATGTGAAAACATGAAAGTTTCTTAGAAATCACAAAGAGTTGAAAATCGATTTTGGTGAAAACGTAACATGAAATTCAATTGACTATATCTCTTATTATATTTTGAATTTTTGAATGTGGTCAAGTCCTAGAGTTAGATCTATGAGTTACCTAACTAATCCAAGTGGAATTACTGGAAAAGGTGTTGTAGATTTTTGTGGGGACTGATTTTAGCAAAGGAGGCCAAAGCTGTAAATTTCAAAAATGCTACTGCCCCAGAAACTTTAAGGGACTGTTTCGGCCACTTAAATTATGAGAAAAATTCTGGGCTTTTGGGACATGAAGGTATATGGTATAAAGTATCTCCTGTCCAAAATGAGCTCATTTCGACTTAAAATGAGCAAGTTATGACTATTTCAATATTTAGGTTTTCCGATTAAAAACGCTATAACCGGAGTTCTATAACTCCGATGACCATGAAATTTAAACTAGAAGCTCACGTTAACATGTGTAAGATCCTGCCAAGATTTGGGAATTTTGGAGTTAAACTTGAGGTAGCTAATTTCTTAAGGAATTAATTAGAAATTGATTTTTGAAAAATAGTAAATGAATTTTAAAAATTCGAGAAAAATATATTTTATTATGGGACTATATTATGCTAAATCCCAGAAAAGAAATATTTTTGGGACTAATTTGGTATTTTCATGAAAATAGTTTAATTACGAACATATGAGTTAAATATGTTATGTGAAGTAACAAAGTTGAAAATAGGATTTTATGGCTAGAGAATCCTATATAGAGTATATATATATTTTTTGATGAGGATTTGATAATTGGTGATGATATTTTATGAGTATGGCATTTTGAATGATTAAATACATTATATGGTAAAGCGTAAACAATTGAGATAAATTATTTATAAATTTAAGAAGTGATTAAAATATTATTATAATATTAATGTTATTAGATTATGAGATTATTAAGTGATTGATAACATGGGGATATTCTTGAATCCTGGATAAATTATATTATAAATGTTTAATATTTATCCTTTATCTCATTTGATTGATTCTTTATATCATTATCCTCACGCTTATATTATGTTGAAAGTCATACGTGGCTTCAGAAGTGCATAGATGGAATTGGTATGATTATGACTGAGGGATTGTTTGGTATAATCATAACCGTAATTGAAAACACAATTATCTTTGGTAGTAGTGCATGGATAATTTGTGGTCGTAATACTAATGAATACACGATTATCTTTGGTAGTAGTGCATGGATAATTTGTGGTCGCGTGATACTAATGAATACACAATTATCTTTGGTCAGTAGTGCATGGATAATTTGTGGTCGTGATATTAATGAATACACAATTATCTTTGGCCGTGGTCAGTAAGTGCATGGATAATTTGTGGTCGGATATATAATGAATACACAATTATCTTTCGCCAGTAGTGCATGGATAATTTGTGGTCGTGATCTTAATGAATACACAATTATCTTTGGTAGTAGTGCATGGATAATTTGTGGTCGTGATACTAATGAATACGATTATCTTTGGCAGTAGTGCATGGATAATTTGTGGTCGTGATCTTAATGAATACACGATTATCTTTGGCCGTAGTGCTTGGATAATTTGTGGTCGTGATCTTAATGAATACACAATTATCTTCGTAGTAGTGCATGGATAATTTGTGGTCGTGATACTAATGAATATCCTTGGCACAGTAGTGCGGGGATGATTCGATGATATGGATTAATTATTGAACCGAGTCTCAAAGAATGAAATATTAATTCATGGATGTGGTAAAAGTCATCTTTCGTCAGTAGTGCATTGATAGACTTTAATACGATTATGACCAAGGATTATTCGGTATAATCATGATCAGATTGAAAACACGAATATCCTTCGCCAAGAGTGCATGGATAATTCGTGGTCGTGATACTATTAAGCTAAGTCTCAAAGATTATTGGTTTTCTGGTTGTATATCTTTAGCTTTGTAGTGCAAAGATGAATTGTTAATGAATATCTTTGGCGGATTGCGAAGATGAATTTAATATTTTTAACGATAAAGGTATTCAAGGTATCCTCACCTCTTATCATACAGTGTACGCACCTAATTTCGAGGGGTGAAATTCCATAAGGAGGGAGATTGTGAGACCCAGATTTTATCAATAAAGATTTAAATTTTATCGAAATAATTTTTAATATTATGGTGTGAATTTGAGATAATATTATAGTTGTGGGTAGTATTTATAAATTTTGCAAAGTATGCAAGTGGTTATATATATATTCGATTAGTTGAGAATATTGGTTTAGCAGGAAATATTCGCATAACGGCTCAATCATTGGTGGACCCTATAATGTAATTATCATCGGATCGAGAAAACGACAAAAATATTTTATTGAAATAACGGCGGAAGTTTTACTGGTTGATCTTTGTTGAACTACCTTCGGTAGTAAAAGTCACGATATCACGTGTGGTTGCGTAGTAGCACACAGACAGTATTGATTATCGATGCTTATGTGAGAAGTCACTCGGTTTGATTCTATTATCACGATTAATAATATGAATTATTATAGCGATAATGACGTTTTGTTTTATTCAGTATTATTAACGTAATAAAAGCGAAACATTTTTTATATAAAATAGAATACTTTATTAAAGTTATTCTATAAATAGAATATATTATATTTTATTATGCATAGTGTTGCATAGTGTTTTTCAGTATAGTATTGCATAGTGTTTGCATAGTAAAATGTTTTATATAAATAGAATATATTATATTTAAAAGATTTTCTTTAAATATGGACCGTCGATTAAAGTAAATCAATCTGGACCATTCATGGATTAATTCTTATGCATTCCATTTTCCTATAAATAGAAGCTCATTCCTTCATTATTTTCTTCTTAATTCATTGAAACTCTAGAGAGAGAAATTATAGAGAGAAGTTTATGTAGAGAAAGTTATAGAAAGAAGAAGAGTATTCTCGCTACTTCACTACTTCTATATTCAGGTTCTTTTACGGTAAAGGGTGTTATTCTTTCTTCTTGAAGAGAACTTCATTATTCCATTCATTATTATTCTGCTGAATAACTGTAAAAGTGGCATACCCTATACATAACTTGTGATATCATGGCATACCCTATACTTAGTGAAATCCTTATGTTATTCCATCGCTTATTATTCTCGCATTGGAATAACTTTGTATCTGTGATTTACCCTATACTTGGTGACATTCTTCTATTATTCATTGGAACATCCATGCATGTGTTTTACACCGGACTGGTTCCGCTTTTTATTATTCTGTTGGAACATCCTCATGCGTGTGTTTTACAAGGACCGGTTAAAATCTTTATCATTCTGTTGGAATATCCTATCGTGTGTTTTACACCGGATCCGGTTCCATCTTTATTATTCTGTTGGAACATCCGCTTGGTGTGAATTTCACGACGACTGGTTCCGTTATTATTATTCTCATTGGAATAACTTTGTCATGCGTGCGGCTCGCATGCATGGTGATTTCTTTTGTTATTCCATTCTTTATTATACCCGGTTGGTTAAATCTTTGACTTCTATACTCCATGAAATTAGTAGAATATCCTTCGATATTTGCGTTTCATCCAAAGATCTTTCATGGAAATATTCTTCCGATCATTCTTGAATTTTACTCTCTAAACAAAGATTGTCGTCGACAATTTGGATGTTAATAATTCATGGATTAAATAATTCTTGAACTTGTTTTATTGAATTACTATGTCATTGTCATCATCCTCATGTTATATTATGTTATCTTGGGCTTACGTGCATAGATGAACTTAGTATGATTATGATCGAGGATCATTCGGTATAATCACGACTTGATATAAATGATGTGACAAAAGTCCTCAAAGTGATCAGAATGCATTGATGGATAGTTTTGGTATGATTATGACTGAGGGGTGATTCGGTATAGTCGTGACCATTAATAATTTGATGAAAATCCTTGGTGGTGATGCGAGGATGATTAGATGTGGTGGTTTATTATTGTCGAGTCTCGTGATAAAAATTGATGAAAACCTTTTAAAACCTAAAAGATAGTAGATTTTATTCTCTACTTGACTCTTTTAATGGATTGCTTATTCACTGCAGATTAAACCTGGTTGTCTATTGTATTTTATCGGTTTAACATCTGTTCAAGGCTAATGATAATTTATTCGCATTATCTTAGTCATAATATTTCATCGGGCTAGTTGAGCTCACCTTTTCTTTTCTTTTCTTCGTGAAATGAGAAATATTTGGGACGAGTCGGGGAGAACGTAAGTAATGGTCCAGAGGATAAGATTAGTAGTCCTCACTATTTGCGTGAAATAGTGTGATAATAGTTGTAATGAGGACTCCTTTTGAGTTTGTATAATATCTAGTAGACAATATTTGTATTCAAACTCACAGTTTATGTCGATTGCATACTACAGTTAGGTTAGTAAGTCAGATTTGAATTTATGTACCATGTAAGTGACGACCCAAGATGGGTGACGTATACCTAATTTTGGGGGCGTCACAGTAATTTTGGAAAAATTGTCATTAATTGTCTTAAATTTGAACAAACGTCAAATAATTAGGGACAAATAAAAAGCTCTAAAACGTCAAATAATTAGGGACGAAGGGAGTATAATTTATAGTGGCTGACACTAATATACAACAATAAAATTTTAGAGCTCTTCTTCCCGACGTAAAAATTAAATAGTACTACCTCCGTTCCTAAAAAATTATGGTTTAAGGTTTTTGCATATGGATTAATAAAGTATTTGTTTGAAATTTTATCACTACCCCTTTATGAGAAGTTGAAAACTATTAATACAAGAGAGAGAATTTCTTGAGACAATGAGAGAAGATGTGGGTAATATAGGAAAGTAAATAATTTATTCTCCTTGAAAGTTGTAAACGACAAACTTTTTAGAACAAATTTTACCTTTTAAAACGACAATCTTTTAGAAACGGAGGGAGTAGTATATTTGAATTTTATTTATTTTTATTAAAAATTAAAATATAAATAGATAAATTTAAATATACTAATGTTTAATTTTTATGTCCACATAGAGTTTTTGAAATTTTTATAGTAATATAAAAAAAATCGATTTAAATAATATGACATAAATTTATTTAGTTTCAATCAATACAATACTAAATATCGTAAATTATCCATAACGTATTACTATGTTAAATTTATTGTTTTATAATTTTTATTGAATTATCTCAACTTTGAGTTTAAAATTATATCAACCTGACTTTAATATTGAGCTTATAATTTAGATTGAAAGGAGTATTAGTTAATTTAGTTATCTTATTTTTATCTATATTCTTTTCTTTTTTTTTTTGCTAAATATAATTTTTGCCTATATTCTTGCTTTGATGTTTTATCATTGAGTGGATATTTTTGTGAAGGGAAATTTGCTTTGATGGATTTTGAAAGGTCTAAATTACTAGCACTGCAACTCCATCCTTAATAAAAAATAATTACAAAAAGAGTTTTCATAAAAATAAAATTTAAATTATAATGTTTGATTACATCTTTATAATCCACCTATATATAATATATATATATATATATATATATAAATATAAATTATAATGTTTGATTGCATCTTTATAAAATTATAAAAGAGTTCCCATAAAAATAAAATTTAAATTATAATGTTTGATTGCATCTCTCTCTCTCTCTATATATATATATATATATATAGAATATATATATATATAGGATAAGGATCCTGTCCGGACTCCCGGATACGACCAAAATACGGATCTCAAATTTTTATTTTTTTTGTTTTTTTTAAAACAACTAAAAAACATTTTATTATGTAAAAATTTCAGTTCTATAATTTTTTTTTTTTAAAAAAAATCCGTATTTTATAAAGTCCGGGATCACGGTTTGGATCCAGACCATACATATATATATACATATATACTTCCTCCGTTCTTAAAAGTTTGTCCTTTACAACTTTTGAGGAGAATAAATTATTTACTTTCCTATATTATCCCTACGTTCTTTCATTGTCCCAAAAAATTATTTTTCTTTGTATTAATAATTTTTAACTTTCTATAAAGAAATAATTATAAAATTTTAAATAAGTTTTATTTAATAAATAATATTTTCATCTATGGCGTCAAAACCTTAAACGATAAATTTTTTAGGAAATGAGGCAGTAACTGATAAGCTTTATTTTTCATACTTTTCGGTCTTTAACAAATCTATCTACAAAACCCTAGACTTTCACACGCATAAGAGAGAAAAATATTGAACTAGTGAAAAATAAAATTTTCATTCGATATTGATCAAAATTTGCAGCAGTAAGCTCTTACTATTCCCATTCAGTTCCATTTTGATTTTTTGATTTTGATTTTGATTTTTTATGTTTACAAAGACTCGGATGGAAATGAGATTGAAAATGATTAGAGATTTTGGATTTTAAGCACAATCATTTGACATTCATTTATATAGATATGACGTTTGTTTACTTGAGTTTTTCTGCTAGTTGTTGGGTGATCAAACATGGGGTTGTTATTATTTATGTTTGTTGTAATTTGTATTTGGCTAATTAGTTATGGTTTGTACAGAATTTGTTGTGTAATCATGGCAAGGAAGATGCTAATTGATGGAGAAGTTGATAAAGTCAAAGAGGATGATGTGCAGTATGATTTTGATTTGTTTGTCATTGGGGCCGGAAGTGGCGGTGTTAGAGCTTCCAGGTTTTCTGCTCAATATGGAGCTAAGGTATTGAATCTAAGTAGTTTATGGTTTTGTTTGTTTGGTGGGAGTATATGGGATTGGATGTAATGAGCTGTTGGCCTATTTTTGGTACCAATTTTTTAGTCCAAAACTGGGAATATAGTCCAATTATTGCATAATACCCTAGTTAAAGGTATTATCAAATGCCAATTCCCCCTGATATTACATATTACATCATTATGATCCATGGGACTGTTATCCTTACAGTGGTCTCTGCAAACAATCAAAACATTTATGTTCTAAAAGAAATAATAATAATACATACCTATTCAGCTATTCTTATGATGCCTTTTGATGTTTGGTACTCAATAGAAGAGCACCATTGTCTGATTTAAATTAACTATTTTATTGCTTTTCTCGCTTCAAGTCAATGATAAGTGGGTAGAAATAATGACTAGCTGTGTCTGGCGACTCCGGCACTAAATTGACGGTGGGATTTATCCCAAATTTTGAACGGCCCAAATGATTTATTAGGATAAGCGGGAATATAGTCCAATTATTGCATAATACCCTAGTTAAAGGTATTATCAAATGCCAATTCCCCCTGATATTACATATTACATCATTATGATCCATGGGACTGTTATCCTTACAGTGGTCTCTGCAAACAATCAAAACATTTATGTTCAAAAAGAAATAATAATAATACATACCTATTCAGCTATTCTTATGATGCCTTTTGATGTTTGGTACTCAATAGAAGAGCACCATTGTTTGATTTAAATTAACTATTTTATTGCTTTTTTCGCTTCAAGTCAATGATAAGTGGGTAGCAATAATGACTATTGATATGAATTGGTGATCATTGTCGTGATTTTCATGAAGTACGTGGTGGTATATGCAACTATTTTGAAAGTGGAAGTTATTATGTGTATGCTTAGCACACGGGTCAATCTCACTTGGTAGATTATGTTTGCAGAGACTTACCAAATGATACTTAGTAAATTGTTTTTCGGTCTTCATTTTGCAATTTTAGTGGTTTGCTTGAGCCAAGTAAAGAAATGACTTGTGTCAGTATTATTCCTGACATACTCTTCTCATGCAAGCCATGGGATGAGTACATGGAGTTAAATTATTGATTTTTGTCCAGTAAAAATCTGTAGATTTTGTTTTTTATATCCAAGAGGTCAGACCAGTGTTAATAATTTTGGGGAAATAGAATAACACTCTCAGAAGTTAGAACTTACAAGAGTTTATTTTCTTTAAAATTTGAGCAAGTATTGATGATTTCACGTTTATGTTGTATTCGGGATACAGTCAAGTTATTTTTAAGATATTATTTATTTTCTTTATAAGTTAGCAACTGGTGTTCTAATAATCTTCCTGAACAATTTTAAATTTATGTTTCAGGTTGGGATTTGTGAACTTCCATTTCATCCGATCAGCTCAGAAGTCATTGGGGGAGTCGGTGGAACGTAAGTCTATAAGTCACTTTAATGATATTATGTGTCACTGTTTCCATTTTAGCCCATATGTTTACCTCTGTTGGATTCAGTTTTGATGTTAGTTGGCTACATCTCCTCATATAAAATGGATGCTGTAACACCATTATACCCATGTGATCGAACAAAATGTTCAAAGTCAACTGTAGTTTGAGATGATAACTATGAAGAACCTGTGTTAATTTTTAACCAAATGCCTTTGACTTGTTTTGGAGTAAAATTATAATTAGTTTGATTTTTTTTTTTTGATAAAAAAATGTATTATCGTTTTATGTTAATTAATGATCACATGGTTATTTTTATCCGTAAGCTGAATGCTACAGTGATGGAGGCTCTGTTTTTGATTTTAACATATTACTGTACATAACAAAGCATCGTACTCCTTCCGTTTCAAAATATAAGAGCATTTCCTTTTGCATTTTGCATGTCATTTGCTCTTATATTTTGGAATGTAAGGAGTATTTGTTTCTTTCCATAAGTAACAATCATCAAAGGTAGATCAAATATATTTCACAGTCAGAAAACATGAAATAGAAAACACAATGAGATAATAAATATTGTGATTTAACTCGCTATGCTGAGTTTGAAGAGTAGATGGGATTCAATTATTAATATACTAGGTTGCGTTGTCATATTATAGCAGTTGATCTTTAATCAACGAGTTCAGCGTTGCATAAAATATTTACCTCTTGTTTTTATATTTTTTTCTCATTAATTATTCCTTGTTTGCGCAAGTAGTAATGGCATATTGGGAAAATTTGGTGGAGGTTGAAAGCAATGTTCTAAAAGGCGCTAGCGGGAGGAGGGGTAAGGCCTAGCGCCTAGGATTTTTATTTTAAGCCAATTTTAATATTTTTTTTACATTTTCCAAACAAAACAATAATCAAAAAACAATATATAATAAAGGCCTTTTTAAAGTTTATATATTTATCAAAGTTAAACAAAATGCAATTGTTCAAAGGTCAAACATATTTTTAACGTATTAGTTTTATTCATAAACAAATTGCTATTAAATAATAAGACTTAAAATTTCAAGAATTTAATTCAATATTAAAACTTAAGAAACTAAACATAAATTTAAGAATTATATTGAATTAAACTAAATATTATAAATATATCATCATTTATATAATTTGAAGTTGGTACAAGTTCAAAAAATTGCAACTATAATAAAATTATACATTTTGACTTGATATTATTCATTTCTTGTTTTGATTTGATATGTTACAACTTGTATTATGAATATGGTAAATCATTAGAAAAATAAATATATTAAGATCTGGTTTGGGTAGTTATTAAATAAAAAAAACCTCTCTGCCTAGACCCCGCCTAATTTCTAGGAGGGATTTTTTGCCGCCTTGGTGAGGCGCAAGGTGAGCCTAGCTCCAAGGGGGGCCTAGCGCCTAGACGGGGCGCCAAGGGGGGCCTAGGCGGCCCGCTTAGGCGGAGATTTTTAGAACACTGGTTGAAATAGAGGACCAGCTAAGTTGTAGTTTGAACTTATATTCTTAGCTCCAAATAATTGGTGCTTTCAATGGTTAAGGGCTGCTTTAGCTGGAATATATGTAATAGATTGTAGGAACAGTTGACAAGATCTTCGTTGTTAGGGATCTTAGCATTGGCTAAACAAAGTGATCTTAAGTGGTTTTGTAGTTTGAAATGATATATAGATCTCTTAGTTGCAGAATAGGATAAGGGAAAAAGCAAGTAATCCTTGGTCTTAAATCCCTACCAAGTTAACCTAAATCCCTCACCTTTGATTATTACCCATATTCCATGATTGTGTTATTATTGTTAATGTAACAGGAAGTTAAGTGGTGTAGCATTTTTTCCCTTCTTCAGGAGTGATCTTATTAAGTAGATGTTAAGTTAATGATGATTTTATTATTTATCTACATTCTACAAGGAACTATTAGTGATGAATATCACATATTATCATGATATTTCTTATGCGGTGCAGTTGTGTCATTCGTGGTTGCGTTCCCAAAAAGATTCTTGTTTATGGAGCATCCTTTGGGCCTGAAATTGAGGTGAGGGTTATGATTTATATCAGAGATCTTGTTGCTGATTTCTGTAATGTCTTAGTCAACATGTGTAATGTTATTTTTATTTGTACATTTATTAGTTTTTGGTATTCAAATAGAATTATAAAATACATTTCTGGAAATTCTTAGTTCTCCATGGTTTACAGTTAGTTTGAAGCGCATACATCCTTTTGAGCTATTAAGAAAGGATGTGAGGACCAAACAAGTTATGTCTATGGATAATTTTTAATACCTTCTTTGGTATTCAAATTCAAAAAATGCTCTTGTTGCTTTATTTATCTTTATTTCTTCAATCATCTTTTAGAGATGCGAGATAGAATGTGATACAGTATTAGAGTATATTACTTGCATGAAAACGGTGTGGCTTATTAATCGTTTGGTGTTGTAGGATGCCAGGAATTATGGATGGCAAATAAATGAGAAGGTTAATTTCAATTGGAAAAAACTTTTGCATAAGAAGGTAAGTGTTAAATATTATGATTTGTTTCGATGCATCTAATTGACTGCATGATGACCTTTTTCCAATGAGATCCCATGCTAAAATCAACAATTCACAATTACTTGCCTTGCCAGTATTATGGTGAAATTTAATCTGAAATTTTCAACTAACCCAGAAATGGCTTCTATTAGTGCCAAAATGGTGATTTAGTAATCTCTCTGTAAGGTTTAAGTAGTGCAGAACTTGTTACATTTGCTTTTGATGGAAAAATAAGAGATCCAATTTTTGTGCAAAAGGTTCAATCAGACCAGGGAGTAAAATAATAATGTGAAAGTTTGTACGCATTCTCTCTCTCTCTCTCTCTCTATATATATATATATATATATATATATATATATGGAAAAGAGAGGTAAGTGATCACTTACCTTGTTCTGTAAGGAAGCTGCCAAAATTACATCATTTTGGCGCTCTACTTGATAGTCTAACCCTGCATATTCAATTAGGGTGCAAAAAATATGCAAAAAATTTACTTACTCTCATTTTTTGCATGCTTGTTATGTCTATATAATTGACTGTTAAAGTGAAGGTAGAAAATAGTACAATTTGTGACCACTTCCTTACGGAGTAAGGTAATTGATCTCTTACCTCCTATACACCCTATATGTACGTTTGTAAGATGGCTGTCGATCTCTTGTTTGTCTGGCTCTCTATCATCACTATGTTGTAGTCATGATTAGTTTCTGAATAGTGACATGGTTTTCTATATGTTTATTTATTTGTTAAATTCTCTATATACTTCTTTCCTTTGTGTTGGTATCTGCTGTTCCTTTTTTTATAATTGGACGAGTATGTTAAACATAAATAGGAAGAGCAGCTAGGAGTAAAATTGTCCTTATTACAATATCCCTGGAAAGACAAGAAAATAATGTTGCAAAACATTGTTAACACTTTTCAGCTAAAAGAAGTCTCTAGACACCAAACTTGTGAGGGTGCAGAAATAAGATGTAGTATGCCCTAGGGCAGTTCCCTCAAAAGCCCAAATGACACTTTTGAAACATGCAAGAAAGAAGCAGAGTAGCAAGTATGTAGCTATGAGTGTTTTTTTAAAAATTGTTTTTCCAATGTTAATTGGCCCACCATTTAGGTATTTATGGATAACATGTGCCAGATACATATATCAGATTCTCTGTTCCATACACGGTCAAGACCATCTTAGATTTTCCTCACTATGGTAGTTTCTAACACATCCAGATTTGAATCTTTAAGAATCTAGAGGGTTCTGGACATACTTGTCTTAATTTTCCAATTGGAGTTTGATATCGAAGAAGCTCAAGCTAATTGTTTAAGTGGTAGGATCATGTACTTTTGTTCGGTTCATTAATAGTTGGAGCTCTTGACATTAGTTTGTAGCTCTTAAATCTTAATAGTTTTCCACGGAGGTTCTCTCCACGGTGAATATTTCAAATTGTGTTCTTTCTATGAATGACCATTCTATTCAAGGTCCTTAACTGTTTTTGCTGCAAATGAATATTATTATCATCTACTTGAGCTTCAATAATTTCTGCTAATGAATTATGCTCACTTATATTGACATTTTCAATAATCATAGTTTTTTTGGATGAGTTGAACATTGTCAGTTATCATTACTTTTATTAAGTGTAATTTCTTGTTTTCTCCTGTTTTTTTCTGGTTCTTTTCCAAAATTGTAGACTGAGGAAATAGTCAGGTTAAATGGAGTCTATAAGCGCTTAATTTCAAATGCGGGGGTTAAACTTTTCGAAGGAGAGGGAAAAGTAATAGGTCCCAATGAAGTAGAAGTAACACAACTAGATGGCACTAAACTGAGCTATTCAACAAAGCATATATTGATTGCAACTGGTAGTAGAGCTCAGCGTCCAGCTATTCCTGGGAAGGTAAGTATTTCTATTTTTCAATAATTTTACATTTAAATACTAGAGAAAACATTTTCTGAGTATTTGGATCTTTGGAATCTATCCTTTTAGCCTCATGTTGTCCTCTTACTGAACTTCTTTTAGTGGAGCTGCAGCTCCCATTTATCGATTATAATTTTGATTTTTAATTGGATATGTATAACTTGGATTTGATGACTACATATGGGATAGCTTTTTTGATGCAATATGTCCACATTAGGATAAGTTCCATGTTTCAATCTGACTTTGTTGTATTTTGAGTTTGTTCGCTGGTGTATATAATCTTTTTCTCAGTTGTACAATTTCACTCCTGTTTCAGTTGTTGTTGTTCTTTAAATATTTATTTTTTAATTTTATTGGATGGACATTTTAGGAGTTGGCTATAACATCTGACGAGGCTTTGAGCTTGGAGGAGTTACCTAAGAGCGTTGTTATACTTGGCGGAGGGTACGCTTATGTCTTCATCTCTAATCTCTATTAGTTCTCTGTAGCATATTCAGAACTCCAGAGAACTTATGCTTTTTATTGTTGTTAGGTATATTGCTGTTGAGTTTGCTTCAATATGGCGTGGTATGGGCGCTAATGTAAACCTATATTTCAGAAAGGAACTTCCGCTAAGGTTATAAAGAATTCTGATGATAATTATACTTTTCACTGTTTGATCTGTAGTGATTATTGTCTTATAATTGTTGTATCATTTCAAAGCATTTTTATTTTATGTTTCAAACTTGATTTAAGTTTAAGTTCATTTCTTTGCTGGTACAACACTCGTTGATTTTGATGGAATTGTGTAACTGGAATCATAGACAATTCAAATTCAAAGTAGACCTTTAGATTGGTGAAATACCAAAACCTTTCATTGTAGGATTCTGTGATTGCTCTTTTTTCGGGTACGTAATTTTTGTATTCTCCTCTCCCTTCCCCCATTCTTTAGAATGTTAAAAATAATAAACTCAAGCCATCCTATGGACATTAATTAAAGAATTTTGTTATTAAATAATAGACACAATGACAATCTTAGAAAATTCTTATGTTTTAATTAGGGAAAGAGCCTCCCAGGTGGTTAGCTTGCAAATGAGAATTTGATGGTATATGCTGTTTTAACATCTTTCTTCGTAGAGCTCTTTTGAATTGCTTGCTGCTAGAGTTCTAAAACTTGCAAAAATGCAGCTCCAGGCTAGTGCTTTACGAGCCTTCAGTACCTTTCTGGTGCCAGCTGGAAGCTGTAGATTAATTTGCTGTGTTTTTTGATATTAGTCGAATGTTCTAATAGGTTCAAACATGATTGCTAAAAAAAGTTTTTTATAAACATTCCTCAGTTTTTACTTGACATTGAGCTGCTTTATTCATTAATCTCATTTCCAACTGCACCCCTATTTCAAATGCTAGAGTTTTATAAGTTATAATATTGCAGAGGTTTTGATGATGAAATGAGAGCTGTGGTTGCAAGAAATTTGGAAGGAAGGGGAATTAATTTACATGCACAGACAACCTTGACAGAGGTACTTTGTTATCTGTTCAAATCATGTTATATTCAAGTTTGGTAATCATTTATCGAACTGGAATTTCTTTTTTCTGCTCCCCCCTTTTTTCTTTTGTGGTTTGTGATTTATTCTTTTCACAATTATAACTTTACTAATGTACATCAACTTTATTTTTCAGCTGGTTAAGACGGATGATGGCATAAAAGTTCGTACAGACCATGGTGAAGAATTACTGGCAGATGTTGTACTCTTTGCTACTGGTAATTCCAAGCTCTGCACATGGTATTGAGTGCAGGTGTTTAGTCTATAGGCTTGCATGAAAGCAATTGTTTATTGTCTTGCATTGGAAATAATATGATATGATGATGTTTTTCACTGAATTATGTTACTGCTTATAGTTAGCAGACTGTTTTTTGTTTATTAAAACAATTTCCTTCTACTTCAGCTATATGGTTATATACTATGTGGTGTGATTGTTTGCAAGATGTCCTCCACCTTGTTTTTAGTATAGGCAGCATTTTCTCAGCTGTTTTGTGTTTCCTATGAGTCATGGAGCCCAAGATAGTTGGTACTTTCAACTTGTTGGTAATGAGTAATGACTGGAAATCTTCTGATTATTTCACTTTTTGGTTCCTTAGCATTGCTGTCTGAATATTTGCCCGTGTCTTGCATGCTGTAAAGTTTCTTGATTCGACAGATTCTTTCTGATTTAGTAACTTGGCTTTTCCTTTTCCTACTTCAGTTTCATCAATAAAAATGTGTATCAATTTCCTAAAATAATAAATGTCTATCTTTATGGAGTGCATATTATTTGGATATGATCAAAAAGACAGACTTACTGTTGCATTCTGACATTAGTCCAATTATTTCAAATTCAGATCTGTGGAGGGCATTGCATTGCATTTTGATGAATTGGAAAATCCAGCAGTTGCTGCTATTTTTTTGATATATTATCTGTTTCTACTTTCTGTAGCTCATGTGAACGCTTCTGTATTTGGTTCGTCATGCATGCTATTCCATTGAAAGTGAACGAACATTTCTCGTTTTAAGATCTCTGTTGAGACCCATGCTCAGAAATGTGATGTTTCTTTTCTAATTATTTGTTATATGTTTATAGCATAAAGGATGTAATCTCTCTCAATCTCTTCCTCCATCCCACCCTGACCTATTTTTTCAACATAACAGTCTTCTTCCATCAAATGCAGGTCGATCCCCTAACACAAAGAGGTTGAATTTGGATGCTGTCGGTGTTGAGCTTGATGGAACAGGAGCTATCAAGGTCACTAAATTAGCTTTGCTTGTATAATTTTTGGTTAAATGGAATAATGATGTTTAGGACACTTGCAGAATGTGAAGAAATATATAGTAGTGAAATTTGGTGAAAGTGCTCCAAGTGTCCCACTCTATACCAGATTTATTTACTCGAGTTAGGTTTGTCATATGGATGCCGTCTGGTCTGGTTTACTTTGGGCCTGATATTTGTCTTCCCTCTCCTCCCCCGCACTGAACCTTTCCAAATTTTCAAACTCAGAAATAGATATCTGAAGTTGCCTTACTTTTTCGGTTAACATCCGGTACTTTTAGAGACTCGGACTGGTTGAGGGTCCAGTTCCCAGTTGGACCAACCAAGCCCGTTCAGGTGGACTGGCCGGTTCTGATGACCATGGTTTGACATATCTACCAATCTAAGTTTCATATTGTCTGTCTGTCTGATCTGCCTTCCTGCAAACGTTTATTTTTCCAGTTATGATTCCTTTCATATTAGTAGCAAATATTGTTGTTTATGTAGCTTAATTTTTTGTGTTCACCATTCTGACTTGTAATTTCATGTTGTATTGCTGTTAGTTAACGGAGTATACTTGATTGTCATGTGTGAGAACTTGTGTTCGAGTCATAGTATTAGAGCAGCTATACTTGGAGAAATATTCAAAACATTAGGTTTGTTATGTTTGTAGTTGGTCTTTTCCTCCCATACCCGCATAGGCAGTCCCAGTACTGGGTAAAGGGTTCCGGTGTTGGCTAGTGTTTCGTTTATCTAGCTTTTTGTTGACTTTGAAGGAGTCACAATCCATAGGCGGCTACCGAAGCAGATGATGTTGGTTTCATTCAGTTTTTGCAAAGCTCAACGTGTTCTGTGTGTGTGGGTTTTGTTGGGAGGAGGGGAGGGGGTTGGTTAGGGGCGCCTGGGATGCACTTTCAAAGTGCGATGTGGTCTAATGTGGGGTGCTTGAACAGTGAACACATGATTAAAGCGAAATCATTTAAGGCATTCTTTAATGTACATAATGGCAGTTGTTTACATCTTCCATCTCTAATACAATACAAGATAGTAAAGTTACATTATTTCTAAAGTAGTCTACAAGTTTTGGTGTTTGTGGGATCAATGACTTCCAAGGCCAGTGGGATGCAGCTGAAGTTATGAATTATTTCAGATACAATTGATCTTTTTATTCACCCATATTAGCTTGATGGATATGTCAGGGATGATGGAATATACTGGTTTGTTGATAAATGTTATATGGATTTAGTAGTTTATAGAGCTGAATGATCTGTACATTTTAACCACCAAGTTTGGGTAGTATCCAAGTTTATTTGTGATTTCTTTTACTAATATAATATATTTTTTGTTAAAAAATTTTTTACTAAAGAATATAAATTGTTTATGTTAGTCTCTTTAGATGGATTTTGTTTTATTAATCTCTTTAGATGGATTTCTTGCTACTTTGTTTTCTTACCATACTTATTATTTTTCTTATTTGTGTTTTTCTTGTTAAAGAAATGTTTGAGCCATGACTTGTTAATGCATCTTTGAGGGCCATTGTTTGTTTTCATCTTGTCTTCGCAGGTAGATGAGTATTCCTGCACCAACATACCTACCTAGTATATGGGCCATTGGTGATGTTACAAATCGAATGAATCTCACTCCTGTGGCCTTGATGGAAGGAACCCTTTTTGCGGTATGTGTTTCAGACCTTTGTTAACTATCAATACTAGGTTAACCATTCTTTTACCATCGAAGGATCTACTCCGTGTATATGGTAGTAACTATTTATAGTAAGATTCTTTGTTTTGCATTCTGTACAGAAAACTGTTTTTGGCGGTGAACCTAGCAAACCTGACTACAGCAATATACCTTATGCTGTGTTCTGGTACCAGGTTCTATCCTTCAAAATTCTTTTAAGTTATCCTTTTCATTTGTAGTGGAGATACTTCTTTATTATGGTAATTACCTTCTTGAGCAGGTGTTTTATCCTAGGTAGCCCCCACACTGAAAAAACCCTAATCAGCATACCCGTATTACAAAAATTTTCCCAACTTACTGTCTATATTACTATATGCTTTTATTGACCAAGTAAATTGCCCCTCTATCACAAAAAATATTCTCAAGCTGCTGTCTAACTTGATCAAGTAAACTACTTATTGATCAACGTACATTACTTTCTTTTGGTACTTCCACTCTCGGCACACTCTAAACTCTAAATGACACTTTGACGTATTTGAACAAATATCAAAATTATAACCTAGTCTGGTCTCAAACAACTGTACTAAATTATTTGTGGAACAATCAACGAGTTTGTGTTACTCGGACTTCGCCATTTTTGGTGGAGTACTTCCACTCTAAACATGGCACACTAATCGGGTTTTTCGAGAGGAGGAAGAAGTGCATACAAGAGGAAGAACTCTAAATATCCCTGGAATATTACAATTAAGTAATATTTTTTTGTTCTCTACCTGTATTTGAACAAATAGCCCCTGTAAAAAATATATAACCTAGTATTGGATTCTCAAACATCACGGAGCAAAAAACATGGTGATATAATTAGAAACATCATTGTCACTAAATTATTTGTGGAACAATCAATGAGATGTTGTAACTTGTAACTTGAAATATTCTCAAATTTAGCTTTATTGCATTTAGATTTTAAGAAAATTTCTAACTACAAGTATCTGTTTCAAGGTACCCCTAGTGTACCACGATTTAGTCTATATAGCATACCGTGTGCTCATATCTCATCCACGAACCGAACAATCAGTGTTCCAGGTAACACTGGTCTACAAACTGAAACCCCTACCAGCGGTCCCTAATCGACACCTAATTAATGATCCATTCTTGGCTTTAATATACTATTATAACCCTTTCTTGCTATCAATAAATTCCGGCACTTTTTATCATGAAAATTCTGCATTCAAATATTTCTAAAATCAAGACCCCACCTCCTCCATCTACTAAGGATATACCTTTGTTTATTTTACAAGCTTTTCTAATCATAACCCAAGAAGAAATCAATTGCAGGCGGCTCAACCCTAAGCCTCTTAAATTCTATTCTACGCCATCAGGTTTTGATTGATTTCAAAAGGTTTTTCTTACTGCTGTGGAAATCTTTTTGATTAAATGCTGAAGATGTCTTAACTCGCACACTATTTCAATTCATCTCAGTTACATGCCATTATAATATTTAATCAATAAATCTCGATTAAGATTCGATCAATGAGTATCGTGTTGTTATTGTAAAGGTGAAATTGCTTCCATATTGTTATCTGAGATTTTGAACTTTCGATTTGTTACAATGCTGGAATTAATTTGTAGTTTGTGTAAACTAGAAGGCTTGCTCTTTTGCAGTTTTGTCATGTTATAATCTTCTCCACTCGCCTTGCATCTTGTATAGCTTCTTGTATGTTAGAGACGAATACATCAAGACTGAATTCAACCAATTTTCTCCCTTCCTCTCTCTCTCTCTCAATCTTTCTCTGTGTCTCAGTCTCTTTCTGTGTGTATGTGTGATTCCCTCTCGCCATCCCTAGTCCCTCCCCCTCTTCATGTTCTCCATTATTACTTGAGGAAGAAGTTTCCATCATCGTTTTTCTTAATCTCACTAGTGTATGATGGAATTTGGAAGTAGCAAAAAATTTCTGCTGTTTTTCAGCTTATCTGATTGGTTTGGTATTTTATTTGATATAATTAACTTGAATTTTCTGTTGTTTTACAGCATACCACCTCTTTCTGTAGTTGGACTCAGTGAAGAACTGGCTATAGAGCAAGAAAAGGGTGATATTTTGGTTTTCACATCAACATTTAATCCAATGAAGAACTCAATCTCTGGGTACGTGAGTAGACATTTAAGTTTACAATACAATATCTAAGTTTTGAAACAGATAACCTTTGCAAGTGTTGGAACTAGATCTAATTCAATCTTTGTTGATACTAGTGATAAGAAATCTCCTCTTGATCTGAAGTATTGATGGTTCAGCACTTATAAAGTTGTTGAATTTTCTAGTCTCATTTTAGGTCAGCATGGTTGTGATCAATTCTTCATTTGGTTACCAGAAAAAAATTCCAGAAACTAAACTAATGCTCGAGTTATGTCAGTTTACACTAGATTGATATTTAATCCAAACAAAAAGCCTGTGACCGATGGGAGTGCTCAACCAGTAATGATGAAAGAATAAATAAATTGCTATGCTTGTATATCCGCATTCTTGTATAATTAATTTTACTTTCGTAGATGATCTCGGAACATAACATTGCTAACTTTTGTTAAATATGTTAATCATGTTGTCTCATTAAGACATTAAGTAACATATGCAATTGTACAATTGGTTTTAACTCTTACCACATATCAAGGCATTCTGTACATAAATTATGGTTATGTTTATATTATGCTAACAGACGACAAGAGAAGACAATTATGAAGCTTGTTGTCGATGTTGCGACGGATAAAGTTCTTGGAGCATCTATGTGTGGCCCTGACGCACCTGAGATTATGCAGGTATTTTTCTTCCACTATTTAAAAATTTTAAATGCAGCTTGATGTGATTAGGTAGGTAAGGGTTTATTTATTCATATCAATGCTGGTACATTTATGGTGAAATGGTTGATATTGCCACAGAAAAGAATGGGCTGATATGATTCAATTTGTTTATTTATTCATTGTTTTTCCACCGTTGCCTAATGTTTTCGATGAATTAACCATTTTAATATTTTTATTGTCAGTTGTTGGGATCTTATTTATTTTTGTCAAATATCATTTATGTAATCAATTATTCAATTACAATTTACCTTTCATACATGGACCCTTGCGGCACCACTCACTCTGGTCATCTTGAATATTAGTGGGATATGGCAGAGTAGATGATGGACTTACCATTTCTTGATTTTTTTCTTGGCAATTTTTTGGGTTTATTATTTTCTTATCCTTTTTTAACATTAAATTTCTAGTGCCCTTTTTAAAGTTACGAGTAAAATGCACTCTATGTTAAATTGGGTTTCATGTTCTCTAATGTTTGTTCATGACTTTTACATTGATGTCATTCTTCTTCATCTTCCTTATTGTCCCTTCTGACAAATGACTTTGATATGGTATACAAAATTATCTTGCTTGGTGTTGATTAGAGGTTGTTTACTATAGTGGAACCATCAATAATGTTTTGAGAATGGAGAGCACCTTAATATGCGGCACATATCTTCCGTGTCTTAATTTATCAGCAATCTTAAGCAGCACTTGAAGGCTGAAGCAATTTTCAGGATTCTCCTTCAATGCTTGTTGATGTTTTTTTTTGGTTTTCATATACAACTCTTTTAATGTTGTTCTCTCCTCCACAGGGCATTGCTGTTGCACTCAAGTGTGGAGCAACCAAGGCACAGTTTGACAGCACGGTAAACTGATTAACTGAATTTTCCTTTTCAGAACCTTAGATCAGTACTCTGTTTGAGGGCTGCTGATACTCTTTAGAATATAAATTTTTAAAAAATAAAAAGAAATGCCATTCATACATATGCCAATCTTATTGGTGGAAGTTGGAATACTCTTCTTTGTTTTGGTATCATGGAAGGCTGACTTTTTTGCTTTAGATTTGTTAATAATCAAGTCTTGGCTACTTGTTTACTTTACCATTCAAGGTGAAAAATGTGCCCAACTACACAAGCTTTGGGTCTGTCAGATAATGGCTAAATATTCATCTAACCAAACGTCTGGATTGGTACATTTGATGTGCACTACCAAATGTGGTGGAAGAACATTGTATTAAAGCACATTTTTGAAATGATCTCGCCATTCTTTAAAACTGGCAGCCTTGTTTAAGCCTCTTTTCTAGTTTACACCACCATAACTGTAAGAGGTGATTATATCTACTGGTTGATTTACCCAGTATCTGTTTGGCTGTATTTTTCTCTATTTTCATCTTTGACTTCATTGCGACGGATTTTGTAGCATATATATATATATATATATATATATATATATATATGTTCACCACAATAATTGCATTTTGAAAAAAACTTGGCAGTTTAATTACAGTGAATTGCTGCAAATATTCTATATTCTTGTTCTCCTGTTCCTCAATGTTAGGCTGCATAATATTTATTTGCTATATCCTTTTTGTTATGATTCTCATGGCATCCCTTCACTAATTATATTTTGGAACTTATCTTACAGGTGGGAATACACCCTTCTGCCGCAGAAGAATTTGTCACTATGCGGTCAGTGACGAGGAAGATTGCGGCCGGTAAACCAAAGACAAACCTTTGAACATAGGAAATTAGACCTTTGTTGTGATAAGTAATGATGGAATATGATGTTCATGTTTGGCAGAACATAATTTGAGATTATGTTTGGAATTTGTTGTATTGGTAGTGTAATACTGGGATTTGTTTCAAATCTTAGCCAGTCTTTTAGATTTAATGGAGATTTTTGTTATAGAATAAGCTGGCCTTTTAACATCTATATTTGTAATTGATAGACAATGGTATAATGACAAAATGTTTCAAGAAAATCTAATAAGATGAATATGTTCTCAACAGTATAGCAAGCTGGTCACTATCCCACCTTTTTTTCTCTCTTGTACTTTTATATGATACGTGAAGGTTTTAATGTCCATTTAAAAAAAATAAAATGGCACACGTTCCTATATTAATAAGATAGAATCAATTTGAATTTGGGTGAAGAAATATAAATATGGTAGAGAAAATACTTAAACGATTTGAGAAAGTATAGACTTTACGGTTTAGATTCATGATTTGACAAGAGTCTAATTTCCATGAAATGAAAGTGAGAGAGAAAGAACGAGAATTTTGTTATGTCGTGCCTAAAGGCATATGCAGTCTAATTTCCATGATTGCAATAAGAAACTGATATTATCACGTGTTTTTAATATTTTTACATAGTTATCGAAAAAAAGAAAAAAAGAATGCTCCCCTACATTAAACTATCAAACCCCTTGTTTTAAACAAAAAAGAGGAGATGAGATAAAGTTAAAGATTCTAAAATTTCATATTCCGTAAATCTGTTTCCGTATTTAAATAATATGGTAGAACCATAAATGTTAAATGTGAGTGATGAACTTATGAGGATCAAATGGTAACAATTATTCCTATTGGGCAATAACCTGCATTGAGGTCATTTCAGTTGTAAAACCTAGTAAGTATCCTAGCTGATGACAGATCAAATCCCTATGTAAGAATAATGCATGGCCAAAAGTTGAGGCAGATCCTTATTATTCCCATGATTATAAAGATACCAGAGATTTGTTGCAGCATACAAAACTGAGCAAGTTTATTCATACACTGTTAAATAACAAGAGAATATTCTTTCATACATGGCAAAAACAAAATTTGTTTCTTGGTACTTGATAGGAAATGGTATTTCATTTCATTTCTAACTATATAAGAGGGGGGAGAGGAAGGATAATGATAAGGTTTGAGCCCTGACCAAATAATCAAGTGACTGACGCCCATACCACTTGGCTATATCCACATAATAAACTGTAGTTATCCACGAGACTCTTCATGTGATGTGATGATAGAGACGACCACGATCAAGCTCAGATGATTAACATATTATCAAACTACAAATACTTAATTCACTTGAATGAAATTTGTTACTCTACAACTACAAGTTGCATAATGTAACTTTTTGAACTTAGAATTTTGCTAAATTAAGAGACAAAACTTTGGTAAGAGTTCATGTTAACATAAAGTATGTTATAATCTTCCTGTACCATTAATCTGAGCTTACCTTGTTAGTTCACAATCTCGAGTCGAGTTGTGGTAGTACATGTTCATGTTTGTATAGATATAATACCTAACTCACTATTTTTCCATCACATACATCGCATATTGAGTAACCAAGGCCTTCACAGTATGGACACTTTCCTCCTTCATCTACCCATTCCATAAACTGCACCACAATGGACAATAATATATAAGATAAAAAACTGTCCAAATGAAGAGGATAAATAATGTTAAAAGAGTAAAAATGATTAAGAAAGTAACATTTACCTCAACCTGTTCATCTCAATGTTAGGCTCACAAGGAAGAGTCTTGGGACCATGAGATTCTAGGAAAGTAAATAATTTAGAGAGAGAACTAAATGAACAAAGTTGCATATGATTGTTATACGGAGATGATTTCAATAAAATGGTGACGTCCTCAAGTTCAAAGTTATAGTAATCTGAGAGAGAGAGAAAAATCCATTTATATTTGTTATAATAGATGATTAATGTCAAACTCCTAATTTGAAAACATGATCAAACTCCCTAATATCGTGTATATCTTGATACTCCGTTTAGTTCAAACTGTTAACTACAACATTTTCGAACACCGAGAAGCAGTTGAAAGACCAAGTAAATGGTTAACAACAATTTTCAAGCAACATACACTTACAGCAGGGATGGAATATTTGAATTTCAAAACAAGGCACTGTGGTTTAGCAATTAGTTACAGCTTGGATTTTGCTCAGAAATGTTACAAGCAAGACTAGCCCCAAGTAGTGTGTAATGATCAACTAGGAAGGCTACAATCAGGAGCAAAAACTACATATATAAAGTTATCTGGTCATAAGTTTAAGCACATATTTACATTTTACTCGAGAGTTGTTTCAATCCACTTGATCATGTCAGCTCTTGAGTGATATATGTCTTGTAAATAACTTACGCATTGAATATATGAATCTATTATGCTCATCTTATTATTTTCAATTTTCATCTTCAGACGTCTACTGAGCCTTACATGTAGCAATGATAAACTTTGAGGCTGCTTCAGAAACTTGAATTTTTTTCAACATTTGCTTTGAAAAAAAGAAATAATAAATATTTAAGTCCATTGGTGCTAATATAAAATAGATTAAATCTAGGATCTACTTCCATGTGATATAATATAATTCAAGTTACTAAACTTCACTATTCCTTTTTCCTATGGTTTTGCTTACTAAATGAAGAGGATAGGCCATCCTGATACAACCTAAATTTGAAGGTCACTCCATTTTCTCACACTCTATATGTGTGTGTCCAACAATCTTCTCCAATGCTGGAGTCAGAGCAATAGCACAAATTTCCATATAAGCAACATTATAATAATACCTGATAACAGCATACCTATCATACATAGGAGTTAGGACATCCATAATTTTACCATAAAACATATATTGTCAGAAAAGAAAAGAGAAATGAAAAAAGGAATGAACAACAGGAATACAAGAACTACAATAAAAAGCATATACATTATTACATCTTTAAGATACTTGTTAGCTCCACAAGTTAGCATAGAGAGTGAAAGAGAATATGCACCTGTGCATAATAAGCGCCCCTCCCCTCGACAGGATATGCATTTTGTTGTAGCATCCATTTTAGTACCTCCATCAACCTGCTTGTTTCTACCAACAAGCCTAGAGGGATCTTCCCACCGGTTTTCTCCAAGAAGAAAGACTCGATTGCGAGTTACATCAACTTCTGCAACACCTTCTCCTTTCACAACTCTCTGCTGAATATCTGAGATTTCAGTCACAGAAGTAACTGCTGCTCCATTTAAGAACTCCTAAATAAGAACCAAATATTATGAAATTTAGACCACTTATTCACGATAGTCAACAATTTGCATTTTAAATTGATGTGACTTATGTTATCTACCAAACATAAACTAAATTTTGTCCTCACATTATTTTACAATGCAATCTAGGAGACAAACCAGAAACTTCTGAGGCAAGCAATATACACACAAACACACACCCATTGTCATCAAAATACCCTATAGTTATACAGACACACTTCTAGTCTTCTACCTATTGTTAATGCTAAGGACCCCTGTTGATGTATGTATATCTACTGTAATAAAAAATTAAGCATCAGTGCTCCAAGTTTATATTTGCCGCATCATCAAAGTTCCAAGATACAAAAGGCTAAAAGTTGGCCCTTTCACAAATTGCAAGCGCCGCCTCCAAGGGGATACTGTTTACAATAGTTAGCTTAGATATGATATTTTCTTCTACTGCTTCATCACCTGTACCTTCCTTGTCTGTTTGCAAACCATTTAACTATACCCTATGTTTTTGCTGAACAAGCTTTGTATTGAAAAATGAACAAGCCACACAGTAGTTGTATAGATATTAAAAGACCTAGTATCTCCCTCATTGAACTTTGGTGCTCTCCACATTGGATAGGAATGCAATGAACAGGACGAAGAATAAATCTCACCACCCCATCCACTTTCTATGGAGCTTCACTAGCCAAACCCACGTATACAAATACAGGCCACATCATATGTTTCCAATGTATAATTCTGACTACATATAATCTTCAACGTCAAAGGTCTTTTCAGTTCATACTAAGAGTGGATTAGATGAAGACCGAGTACGAATAGATTGATGTGTGTTATTCCAAATTTTTAACTCCTTCACCATTCACCAAACTTAGGCAGTGTGTGTGTGTATAGTGTATGCATATGTTGTCAAATTCCTCTGTTGTTTCAAACCCTCTGGAACCCAAATATCGCCCATTGTCATTGTATGCATCATTTTGGTAAGAAGTGATTGACAAATATTGGAGGTGAAATTTTTATGCATTAACCATAAGGTGCAAACATTGAGATAGCTTTAGAATGGAAATACCACTAGCCTTGGAGGTCATCACTTGAATAATGGCACAATAAAGTTAGATTTGAGATTCACAAGTTTGTGTTACCAGTATATGCTCCAACTCTCATGATGAATGACATTAACCAGACATCAGAGAAATGAATGAATCAAAGCCAATATCTCAAGTTTAAGACTGGCAAAAGCACAAAGAAACAACAGTAGTAAGTTTTTCTGGAGTATAGAAGAACGGTTGCAAACCTTCTGCAAGATGGCTGTATCATTTCTTTCTATATCTGCTTTCACTGTCAACCCAGGACTTTTCTGATCCATATATAACTTTTCCAGAAGCTCTGCAGTCATAATCCCATCTTCAGGGACACGTAATGTAGCCTGTCAAGTAAGATCATATGATCAAAATCATACGAAAAAATGAGATAAGAGGAATGATTTAGGCTATCTACAAAATTGCCTCTATTATTTGGATACCACAAATAAAAGAAGAACTTACTTGCCAAGTTTTTATGGCACGTTCTGTCCCACTTGAGAACATGGAATATTCCGTGTCTTCATCCCCACAATAAAATCCCAATTTCTGCAAAGCTTCCTACCAAAGGCACAAAACAGATTAATGAATGAAGTTTAATCATGTAGGAAATGAAGCTCAGTAGTCGATAAAAAATGGGAATTGAGAAAAAACAAACCTGCATAACTCGAACCTCATCTCCTTCCGAACCTTTCCTCAACGTCGCCCTTTTATTCTTCACCTCATCAACCTTTTCTGTTTCTTTCTCCAAAACCTTAACAACCTCCTTCACCACCTTACCGGCCACTGTCTCCACCACCAGTGGCGCTGCACTCGACCCCCTCTCCGCAATCTGATTCACCTCTTTCTTCAGCACCTGCAGAAGCCCCTGAACATTCAAATTCTGATTCTTCCCCTGTCCTGCCTCTTCAATTTTGAGTTTCAGCGCTTCAATTTCGCTGAGCAGAGATTCTCGCTCGGCTTTCCACCGCGATTCCTCCCGAAGCCACCGCTGCTCCTCCCGGAGCCACCGTTGCTCTTCGCGGAGCCACCGCGCCTCTTCTCTCTCGTAATTGGATTTGTCGGATGAGGAAAACGCGAAGCAAATGTGAGATTTAGATATAGAGTGGAATGGATTTTTGGGGATTAATAATGGAAGTGGATATACATTATTGTTGGGTGAATCTGTTGAAATTATTTGAGCTATGTTAAAGAATAGAGGATTGGAACTCAGAGGTAGAGATGAAGACATATACATGTATATATATATATATATATATATATATATGTGTGTGTGTGTGTGTGTGTGTGTGTGTGTGTGTGTGTGTGCGCGCGCGCGCGTGTGTGTGTGTGTGTGTATGTATATCAGTATATGTAGACAGAGAGAAGGCAGTGGAAGTGAAGCTCTGAGGAGAAATGGTTTGGGTTTTGATATTTGCTGGACTGGTCGTAAAGATTTTTTGTTCGAGTTTAAACCACACACGTTAAGATGTTTTATGTGGTGGGAAACTAACTTGCGCTTGATGGCCTTTGCTAAAATTAACAAGGAGGGTAGTGCTAACTTGCGCATAGACCAATGAAAGTTAAACCACTGTAGTGGATGGCAATTTGGACCAAATCGATCTCAGATCGATCGAATCGAACCGGCTAATTTTTATCCAAACCGTTAATCCAATTTTAGTGTAAAAAAATTTAAACCGGACCGGTGAGATTTTCATATTTATCTCTAAACTGTCGATGTACGTGGAGATGTTCAAAAAATTCGGTATAATTGGTTTTTTACCGATACCAACCAGTTCGGTATGAGGTGTAAGATCCCAACTTTTATAAAATACAAATTTAATTTTCTTTATGTTTATTATTCTAAATATTAAGGTGTTAAATTGATAAACTGATAAAGTTAATGATGATATATGCAAATTATAAAAGTATGTCGGCGAATATTCGTTTTGTCGGAAATATTAGGAAAAAGTACGACGACACCGAAATAATCAATTATTGGTTGGCCTCACAATGAAATATTGTTGGATACAGAAAACGACAGAAATAACGTTTTTAATAAAATTTGTCTATAGACTACACTGTTTAAATATCCGGTTATAAAAAAATAAGACTACGCAAAGATTCTACAAATGGTACGACATTCCACGAGATTACGGTCATTATTACAAGACTTCATATTATTGATTCAATAATTATTACAACATTAATTGCACAACATTTTTAACTCAATAATTGTTACAATAACATCAACGCAGTAGTTTATATTCGTACATCAATAATTGTCATTCTGCACAATATTTCATATTATTAAATCAATAATTGACATGACACAATAACTCATATTATTTGATATGATATTATTAAATCAGTTAGCATTATTGACAATGTCTAGAAAGTTCTATCAAGAAAATGAGTTATTTGATTACGCATCGTGTATTCAGAAAGCTCCCTCTTTTATGGGAATGAACTGGTTGTCAATATTATAAGTCTATAATATTAATTGGGATTAATAGTTAGAAGATTGAAAATGTGTAAATAATTGATAAAATGTGCATATTAAAGATAATTATAATAAGTAATGTGTGGTAGATATTTGTTCAATTTGTGATTTAAATAAAGAAGTTTAGCATGAAGCATTTGTTGTAAGTTTGACTTATTATTTCATGGACCTACCATTTGCCAATTTGTTAAAGAATAATGCTAGAGATACAAACTATTTTATAAATATTTTATAAATTGCTGATGTGGCATATACCACCTCAGCATATTGTGTAGGGCCAAAGACTACATTGAAATAATTTGTTGATCAATATGCTGAGGTGGAGTATGCAACATCAACAGTTTATAAAATAGTTTGTGTCTGTAGCATTACTCTTTGTTAAATCATCGGTAAAATTTTCTTCTAAGGGGTCCTCCAAATAATAATAATAAAACAGAAATTTTTTTTTAATATATATAAAGTTATTTGTTTTATTGAAATATTTTAATATATATGTAACATCCCTTTCCAAAATAGAAAGAGAGGTTACACACAAAACATAACAGAATTTAAAGTATAATAAATGCCAACTTGACTCAACCCACAATCTAAAGTATTTATTACAACTCCAAATAAACTATTGGATCACAACTTAAAAAATATATAAATCATTTGAATAAAAGGGAGCTCTCGTCACACTTGTCCTTTATTCCCCTGATTACCTGTCAGGAGAAAAACATAGTATGAACCAAATGTCTAGTATAGATATAAAGTATAAGAATAATGAAACGAAATAACTAACTCAATTAAATGAACTGAACTGAAATGAATAAAACTAACACAACAAAATAATAGGCTGAATCAAATGGCTATGTGTTATTTCATACCGAGCTTAAAATAAAACAGAAATATACTTTTGACACATATACAAGTCAAATAATGTCACACAGTTAAGTCACGCACATTGGACTGCAAATCCAAATACATGTAAAATCAAAAAGCGTGTTTGACACAAACATCACAAATCCGCAGAATAAAATAGAAAAAAAAACTAGAGTCAACCCATACGCCTCCCACAATAAATCACCAAATGGACAACCCCCACCGGAGCACAAAACGAAGCCATCGTGGACTGATCACATCGCCACAGAAGGTGTCATGCTTCGGTGCCAAGAGGACATGCTTTTGGTACCCCACAGGTAATTATAGCTCAGGTATACCCTACAATATATTCTAATAAAAATAACATGTCACAACACAATGTCAATACAAAGGAGTTATAATATTTACATGTTAAATCGAAACGAATTATCAACACAAAGTCTCCAAAAATATATTAACATGTACATTACTACGAACATCAAATTAAATTCTATTTATAATACACTAGTTTAAATAGTACAAATAGGAGTTCTAAATATCGACGCTAAAATGAACTATCATTATAAATTTGACAAAGAATAACCATGAAAGACAATACCAAATTTTTAAACGAGTAACAAAACGAACAAATTAAAATTAAAAAATATCGCTGAAAGAGTACGAAATCTATATATAGAACTAATAACCCCTTCAATCTGATCTAGTTTAAACAATTTAATAAATAATATAAGTATACAATTATATAAGTAGTAATACATACAAGTTGTTCATATTAAAAAGTTATCCATGTTCCTCAAATTACAAAATATTATAAAATAAGAAATAATTTAATTTAAGAAAATCATCAATTTCTTGCATTATGACCATAAAAGATGACAACAGATTATATGTATACTTATAACTTCCAAAATAGCAAGATAGTTTTATAACTTCCACCACGTGAGCATATTGTTATTAACTAGTCTCAACAATTGTGCTTGTATTCTTCGATTCCTAATGTCCTCATACAATTGGAGAAAATAAATACATCAATCACAATAAAATTATTTATCGGAAGATGATTTGCTATCGGAATACCGCCGCCCTTTTTCTTCATCCTTTTCCCTCAGTCAATTCATGTTAGACGTAATGTTGAGCAAATTATGTTTTAGACATTTATTTAATTATTAATAGATTTTATTAATTCTCTTAATTTTAATAAGATTTATTATTACCCACACAAATTAAACTCAATTAGTTTAAGGCCCAATTTTATTAAATTAATTTATTCATCACTTATTAATACTTATTAATCCACATAAATTTAATTACTAGTTTGACCCAAATAAAAGACAAAATTCAAACAATATATTTTAATATATATATAATTTTATTTATATATTATTATTATTATTATTTTTTCATCGTATAATATATATATATATATATATATATATATACACACACACACACACACACACATAGTCCGGACAGTGTTAAAATGCGGACCAATTTTATTTTATTTATTTGCTTTTTTTTAAAACAACTAAAAAAAAGTTTAATATTTTATGGAACTGAAATTTTTTCATAATACAGTGTTTTGGGCGTGATTTGGGAGTCCGGACTGGATCCAGACTCATATATATATATATATATATATATATATATTAGTTCCTAGAGGCACAATAGTTATCTAGAAGGAGGATTGAATAGATATTTTTAAACTTCTTTTGATCAAAATACTTATTAGTTTTGATATTGATTTAAACACAGCGGAATTAAGATTTATTTATTTTCACTTCAAGATATAATGAATTAATAGGAGTAAAACAGTTATGGCAGTTATAACAGTTATGACAAGAATATAGGAGACACAGAGATTTTAAGTGGTTCAGACCATTCAAAGCTTCTAGTCCACTCTTCTACTCCTCGAGTAGGAAATCCACTAAGGATATTTTTACAACTTTTGAATCTCACGGATTCCTTCAAGACCAGCAATCTTGGAACTTTTTAATTCACTATTGAACTCTTCAAGTTCAACAAACTTGGTACTTCTTAGTTCACTTAGAACTCTTCAAGTCCTTCTGACTTGAAACTTCTTACTTCACTTGATGGTTGTTGAGTTCTTGAATGGTGCTACTCAGTTGCCTTTAAGCTTGACTTCGAAAGAACTGAGTAACTGAGCAAGCTTTTTTTTTCTTCAAATTGTAGAGTTGAGCGTTGAGTGTTCTTCAGCGTTTTTGTTTAGTACTTGCTTGAAAACTTTCATGTGCTGAAGCTTTATATATATGATGTCTTTGAAATGTATCCGTTGAAGACATCCGTTGAAGCATTAAATGCATTTGATATTTTTGAGCTTTGATGGAGACTTTTTGCACAACTTTTGATTAACATACTGTTATTTCACCTAACACCTGAAAGGTGTTTTCTGCTGAGCCAGAATACTTTTCTTAGCTTCTTCAATACGTTTCTTTGTTATATACTAAGGATGACTGTTGTGTCATTGGGACTCCCGAAGTCTTCAACGTCTATAGCTCATTTCATATTTGTTGTGATTTATCTTTAAACAAATGGACGAGGCTCGATGCTTCTGACATAGACAGATGAAGCTCTACGATTTTGATCGTGGTGTCTTGCCACCTTGGTGCTTGATCTGATGCTACTAAATGAGAACACTACGATTTCTCTTAAGTACTGGTACACTACGATCTTCACTTGCATACTCTACGCTTCCGAGAGCACTCTACGACCTCTGATTTGGCTCGGCAAGCATTTGGACTACTCTACGACTTCGGAGAGGCCCTTCAAAGCAGATACACTACGATCCTTGATGCTCTATGACTCTACCTTGTCTTCTGCAATCTCTTGATCATCTAGATAGACTACGATTCAGTTGAAGCCTATCTATTACATCTTAAAATATAGATCAACCTAACAACTTTGATCTTTTCTTCTAAACATTCATTTACAGAATGATAAACATTAAAGTCCAGATCAACCTAACAAATTTGATCTATCACTAAGTTCTTATACATGTGTTCCTTTGAAGGACTTTACATATAATCATGAATATTAACTTTCAACATCAAATTTTAAATATGCAATCTCCCAACAATATATATATAAAGTTATATATTTTATTAGAATATTATATTATTAAAAAAAATCCAGGCGAACGTTTTCGACATCGGTGTACTAAGCCGATTTGTTTGTCAATCGTGGTGTGCTAAGCATTTTTCTATAAATAGGTTGTTTAGTTGAGTAATGAAGAACAAACCAAAAACACAAAATTTTTTTACTATAATATTGTAAGTTTTTCTTTCGAGTATACGGATATTCTGAGTATTGCAACTAGTGCAAGAAATTCTCAAGTTAATCTCCTACTTATCAAACGATATCTAGTTTTCCACTAATGTAATGAATATCATTTTCTTTCATACTCCATATTATGGTAAGACAGTAATATTCGTCATACAACTTTATCATTAAATGAAGGAAATTCCTGAAATGATAAAGAGTATCCTTAAGAGTTTGTGTTTCATCTAATATTGTTCACCTGAATCTTCCTATTTTAAATTGTTGTTTTTGAATTGGGAGTGTTATATTTTCTTAAATATTATGTTATATCAAAAACTCTAATCGTTTTTTTGAATATCTTGTCGACAATTTGAACTATGGATAAATCACTAATATTTATTCTTTATGTAATTAATGTGATTATTTCTGTCCATTCATCATATCATTGATTTGTACTACTTATCAAAATTAAGTTGTTGAGAATGTTTATGGCTTAGGTGCAAAGACAAGATAATTGTTAAGTGTCTTTTGCCTGTGTGACAATGACACGTCATGAAAATTGTAAGACCCCAACTTTTATGAATAAAGATTTAATTTTCTCTAAATAGTATTCTAAATAATAAGGTGATAATTTAATAAATGCTATAGTTATGGGTGATATGTGCAAATTTTATAAAGTAAGTAATTTGTCATAAAATATTCGTTTGGTCGGAAAATATTCTTTTTGGTGGGGAATATTCGTACGACGATGCAATCATTGGTGGACCCCACAACGGAATAATTGTCAGATATAGAACGCGATAGAAATAACCTTTTTATAAAAATAATGGCAAAACTTTTACCGTTAAACTGTTGAAATACCCGGTGATAAAAGTACAGTAATACTCGTTGTTGCATAGTAGCACATAGTATTGCACATTATCTATGATTATTGATTTTTACGTAAGAAGTCACTCAGTATTTCATTCAATAATTGTCACATTAGTTGTTGCATAATATTTCATATTATTGATTCAATAATTATTACAGTAACATCTACACAATATTTTATATTATTAAATCAATAATTGATGTGACGCCCCCAAAATAGGTATACATCACCTATTTTGAGTCACCAAAAACATGGTACAGAATATAAATATAATCTTAAATATACAACATGAGTTGTGAGTTTTAATACAAATATTATCTTCTAGATAGTATTCAAACTCAAAATAAGTCCTCAATACATTTATTAACACACTATTTCATAGAATAGTGAGGACTACTAATCTTATCATCCGGACCATCACTCCGTTCCCCGACTAGTCCCCGCTACGTTCTCATTTTTCAAGAGAACATTGAAAGTAAAAGGTGAGCTCAACTAGCCCACTAAGAAATATTATGACTTAGATAATGCGAGAATAAATTATCGTTAGCCTTCAATGATGTTAAGCGATACAATATAACAAACATCAAGTTTAAGCTGCGGATGAACAAGCAATCCATTAAAAGAGTCAAGTATAGAATAAAATCTACTATCTTCTATGATTTAAAAGGTTTTCATCACTTTTATCATTGGGACTCGGTTTAATAAATAATCCACATCATCCTCGCACTACTACCGAGGATATTCATTAGTATCACAATCATAAATTATCCATGCACTACGGGCCAAGAATATTCGTGTATTCATCAATGGTCATGATCATGCCAACAACTGTCCATCAATGCACTACGGGCCAATGAGGACTTTTACCACATCATTTGTAACATTAAGGTCATGATTACACCGAATAATTCCTGGTCATAATCATACCAAGTCCATCTATGCACTATAGGACACAGATGACTTTCAACAAAATATAAACATGAGGATGATGACAATGATATAAGAATTCAATAAAACAAATTCAAGAATTAGTTTATCCAGGAACCAATAACGTACAAATTGTCAACATGATACTGCTTTGTGGAGTAAAATTCAAGAATGCTCAGAAGAATATTTCCACGAAAAGATACTGGATGAAGCGCAAATATCAAAGATATTCCACTAATTTCATGGAGTATAAAAGCCAAAACTTTAACCAATTGAGTACAATAAAGAATGGAATAACAAAAGAAATCACCAGGCATGCGATAGACCGCACAGATAGGTTATTCCAACAGATTAATAAATAACGAACTAAACCGGTCGTGCAGAACGCACGCATGACGAGGATATTCCAGCGAGAATAATAAATAATGGAACCAAGTCGTGCACAGAACGCACGCATGGGATATTCTAACGAATAATAAATAATGAAACCAGTCATGCGTAAGCGTCGCATGATGAGGATATTAAAGCGTAATAATAAAGAATGGAATAACAACAGAATTCACGAGGCGTACGATGATAGGCCATGCAGATGAGTTATTCCAACGAGAATCATAAAGAATGGAATAACAGGAGAATTTCACCATGTATGCGGTACTTCACATAGACAAAGTTATTCTAACATAATAATAAAGAATGGAATAATGAAGAATTTCACCATGTATGCGGTGCTTTAGACAGACAAGTTATTCAACATAATAATAAAGAATGGAATAACAATGAGAATTCACTGAGCATGCGATAGATCGCATGACGAGTTATTCCAGCGTAATCACAGAGAATAAAATAAGCGAAGAATTTCACCATGTATTATTCGGTACTTCACATAGGCAAAGTTATTCCAACATAATAATAAAGAATGGAATAATGGAAGAATTTCACCATGTATCGATGCTTGGCATAGGCAGTTATTCCAACATAATGATAAAGAATGGAACAATAGAAGAATTTCACCAAGTATAGGGTAGCCAAGTATATGAGTTATTCCACAGAATAATAAAGAATGGAATAATGAAGTTCTCTTCATGAATACGAAAGAAATAATACCCCTTACGAGTACAACAAATAATATCCCTTACCTTAGAAGAAGCTGGATATAGGAGTAGTGAAGTAGTAGAGAATACTTTTCTTTTTCTCTCTATAGTTTCTCTCTACAGATTTTCAATTGAATTCGTAAGAAATAATGAATGAATGAGCTTGCTTCTATTTATAAGAGAATGGTGAATAGTAACTAATTCATGAAGCAGTTAGGATTGATTTACTTTTAAAGCGGACGGTCCATATTGATTTTATCTGCATTATTAATAAAATATTCTAATAAAACAAAATCTTTTAAATAAAATATAATATATTATATTTATAATCTAATAAAATGAATAACTTTATAAAAGTATTTTGTTTTATATAAAAGATTTTACTACACAAATACAATGCAGCTTTATGCAAACACTATGTCATAATAGAATATTATATATTCTATTTATAGTCTAATAAAACGAATAACTTTATAAAAGTATCCTGTTTTTATATAAAAGATTTTAATATGCAAAACTTTATGAATAATAGAATATAATATATTCTATTTATAGTCTAATAAAATAAATAACTTTATAAAAGTATTTTGTTTTATATAAAAAGCTTTTACATTTTATTACATTAATAATACTAATAAAACAAAATTTATATATATATATATATATATATAAACATCCGTGACTTCATAAAAGACACCTCAATATATTTAACAATATTTATCATCATTATTATAATTCACAATATTAATCTACCAGTCGTTCCCAGGAAAGAGGGCTTTCAATAAGGATTTCTCCCGATTGGTAGCAATTAGGTGACCAAACCTCTCATTGGCGAACTTACAGACATCGTTAATATTGCAAATAATAATATTAATAACTTTGTTATCTCAATTATTGATTTAATAATATATAAAATATCGACAATAATTGAATCAAATAACGTGAGATACTATGCAACAATTACTATAGCAATAATTGAACAAAACTGAGTGACTTCTCACGTAAACATCAATAATTAAAACCGTGTGCTACTAAGAAATCACGCGTATTACTGTACTTTTAACACCGGATGTTTTAACAGTTAACGGTAAAACTTCCGCCGTTATTTTCATACAATAATTTTGTCATTTTCTCAATCCAACAATAATTCCATTGTGGGGTCCACCAATGATTGTGTTGTCGTACGAATATTTTCTGTTAAAACGAATATTCCCCGACTTTCCAATAAGGATTTCTCCCTATTCGGTAGCTTGATTAGGTGACCAAACTCTCCTCGCGTAACTTACTGACATCGTTAATATTGCAAATAATAATATTAATAACTTTGGTATCTCAGTTATTGATTTAATAATATATAAAATATCGATAATAATTGAATCAAATAACGTGAGATACTATGCAACAATTACTATAGCAATAATTAAACAAAACTAAGTGACTTCTCAAGTAAGCATCAATAATCAAAACCGTGTGCTACTATGCAACCACGCGTATTATTGTACTTTTAACACCGGGTGTTTCAACATATAACGGTAAAACTTCCGCCGTTATTTTCATAAAATAATTTTATCGTTTTCAATCGATCAAACAATAATTCTATTGTGGGGTCCACTAATGATTGTCTTGTCGTCATTTGAATATTCCTGTTAAAGCGAATATTCCCAGACCAATCGAATATTATATAACAACTTGCATACTTTTCAAAATTTATAAATATTACCCACAACTATAACATTATCTCAAATCCACACCATAATTTTGAAAAAATATTTTGAGAAATTTAAATCTTTATTCATAAAATTTGGGGTCTCACAATTGACACGACATAGTTGTTCATATTATTGATTAGCATTATCGGCAATGACTAGAAAGTTGATCTGTCGAGGAAATGAGTTAGGTTATCTAATTGCACGCCATTAAAGAGAAATTCTTATCGGAAAGTCCCCTCTTTCTTGAGAACGATCTGGTTGTCAATATTGTGAATCTATAATAATATTAATTATGAATAAATATTGAAAAATTAAAAATATATGAATATTTGATGTTATAGGATAAGAGATATGTGGTATATGTTTGTTTAATTACCTTTTTAAATTGGTATTTGTTCTATTAGATTTTGGATTATCCGAATTAATTTACGGAGGGGTTGCCCCCCAAATACTTTCTAATTGGTGTTTGTTCATTTAATTTTTAGAGGATACAGAATTCTTTCGAATGACCTTCAATTACCTTCAATTGAGGTTATCTGTTTTTTTTATTTTATTGGCCAAACTTTCTAATGATGCAATTCCTATTTAGTAACTTGTGAATTAGGGTACCCCCTCATTGGACAAGGTCTCCAAATTGGTTTATTGATAGTCTTTCCTCATTGGCCAAAGCTTTCAAATGAGAATAATGATAAGTTGAAACTCGTGAACTTCGTCTAACAATTCTAAACTGTTCGTTCGTGAAATTTTTTAAATAGTGCCCAGCCATTCTTGTAAGACCCCAACTTATTATTAATGAAATTTAATTTTCTCTATTTATTATTTTGAAATAGTAAGGGTTGATTTGATTAATGTGGATAGTTAGGGGTAAAATACGCAAATATTTCAAAATAAGCAAGTGGTTATAAAATATTCATTGTTGTCGGGGAATATTCGTTTGGTCGTGGAATATTAAATTGTCGGGGAATATTAAATGCTGATGACGTAGCGATAATGTGTGGGCCCCATAACGGAAAGCAATTGGATGAAGAAAGCGACAAATATAAGTGGTTTAAAAATAACGGCGTGGTTATTACAATTATCTTGTTAAAATACCCCGGTGGTTAAAACACGATGACCAGCACAGTATTGCACCAATTATTGATTCTTACGTGAAGAAGGCACTACTCAATAATGGTTCTGATAATTAATTATGATTCAAATATTTTATTGAGTTAATAATTGTTGCGTTGATATTTTATATTCTTTGTTGTTTGATAATTGTCATTTACAAGTATTTTTCATTATCGAAGCAATAATTCATATTATCCGAATAATATTATTAGATAACATTATTGGCAATGTCTAGAAAGTTACATTTAAGGAGAGGTTTGGTCACCTAATCAATTGCCAAAGATGAAGAAATTCTTATTGGAAAGCCCTCTTTCTGAGAACCGCACTGGTTGTCAATAATGTGATTCGTAATATTATTTATGAATAATTAATTATTAATTTATATGATGAGGAAAATATTGATTTTATGAGGATATAGATGGAGAAAATTTTTAATGTGACAATTGTTGAAAATTAATATTTTATCTTTTTACGATAAAATAATTCATTTAAATATATTATTTTAATAATATATTAACGATGATATTTTACAATGAATGTGGGATATATGAGTATATGAGGAGGAAGAGTATTTTGTGGCATTAAATGTTTAACAGATGTTTTGTGTGTTGGTGGACACAATTATTGACCGAAATTTGATTATAGCCTGTAAAATCGCCCGTTTGTGGATTTCGGTCCATTTATGTTTGGAATTTGAAAAAACTTTCTTCTACAAAGTTGTAGAGAATTGAATTTTCTATAAAAACTTGCGAGATTCGAATTTTCTGATGAAAGGGCTATTTATTATGAATTATTGAAGTTCCGAAGTTCCGAAATAATTAATTTTTGGGAGTTTTAGTTAATTATTTTGAGAAAAACGTTTTTTGTAACTAAGTTGGCCTCACATGTGATTCAAATGGGCTGAGATCAGATGTCTAAGGTGGGCTAAAGAAAATGTGAAAAATATATTAATATTATATTCAATTTTCTGCTTTGGTGTTCTAAGCATTTTCCTATAAATAGGGTGCTTAGGTTAGAATTGAAAAACACCGTAAACCGAAGTTTCTCTCTATTTTCTCTCGATATATTGAGCGTATTCTTGTGAGTATACTTTGAGTATTGTTAGGCGGTGCAAGTTCCTTCAAAGACTATATACAGTATTCCATTTAGAAGTCTTAATCTTTCGAGGTAAGGGATGTTATTTTCTTCTCAAATGATATTATTTCTTCAATATCATTATCTTTGAAATATTGGTTGGAACTTTTTATCAAATTTGGAACTTTTTCATGTCGGGGTTACTTATTCATGAGTTCTTATTCACGGGTTATTATTCATGAGTTCTTATTCACGAGTTACTATTCACGAGTCTTATTATTCATGAAGCGTGAAGATGTTTTTGTGGAATTTCTATCTTTTGGTGTTGAGTTACTATTCACGTATCGGCACTATTCACGATATCTGGCACTATTCATAGAAAAATAAAATTTCTTCTTTTTGTCCAAAATATCTATTCGGATACTAGCTTTGATTGTATCCATGTTTTGATCATTCTTGAATTTTACACCACTATGATTATTTTTGAGGTATTTTTGAACATGGATAAAACAAAGTACTGAATCCTTAATCCTTAATCCTTGTCATTTTGTTTCTTTGGATTCGTTTCTTTAAAAATATTTTTCATCATCCTCGGTCTTAAATGATGATATTATTGAATATCTTTGGCTGTAGTGTAAAGATGAATGATTTCTGAAGAATATCTTTGGGTCAGTAGTGAAAAGATGAGCGGTGTTTAGATGAACATGATTAATGATGAATATCTTTGGCTGTAGGTGCAAAGATGAATATTTGATTCCAGAGGTATATTGATTGATGTTACGGGGATAAAAGATGAGCGATGAACTTTTAAATTCATACATGAAGATAGTAGTTTGCATTCTCTACTTAACTCTTCTAATGAATTATTATTTCATTGCGAATATTGATTTAAAATTTGTTGTCTATTGTATTCTATTAGATTTTTTCCTGTTGAAGACTAACGGTAATTTATTGTATATTATCTTAGTCATAATATTCTTTTCTTGGGCTAGTTGAGCTCACCCTTTTCCTTTTTGTTCCATTTTTTTTCTTCTCGGGAGGCGAGAATATAGCAAATGCAGTGGGGTATGGAATGAAGGTTTTAGAAAGGATTGTTTAGTAGTCCTCACCATTTTATAAAATAATGTATCAATAAATGTGATGAGGATTTATTTGAGTATAGATATATTGTCAGAAGATAATATTTGTATTCAAACTCACAGCTTTTCTTGTTGTAATAATAAAGTTGTAGTTATTTCTGTACCATGTATTGACAACTCAGAATAGGTGATGTATACCTATTTTGGGGGCGTCACAATTCTCCTATAAATAGGTTGCTTAGTTAAGAAATGAAAATCACACCAGAATCAGAGAATTCTTCTTTTATAATATTGTACGTATTTCTTTTAAGTATAATGATACTTTGAGGGTAGCAAATAATGCAAGAATTCTTCAAGATAATCTTTGTTATACCAGTCATATTTAGTCTCCTACTAAGGAAGGATGTTATTTTCTTTCAATACTCGTAAGGGATATTATTTTCTTCCATACTTCATATTATGTAAGTGATGTTATTTCATTTCATATTCCTAAATTTAAACTTACCATGGTAAGTATTGCTTCTATAATTCCTGAAATGATTAGAAATTCCTTGAGGTTTGCACTTCATCTAATATCATTTTACTGAAATATTGATCTAAACTTTCTAATCTTTTCATTTCGGGGTACTATTCATCTGTGGTACTATTCATTAAATAAAATCTTATTCATCCGGGATCTATTAAGCGACGAAGTACTATTTATATGAGGTCTTATTCATGCGAGGAGTACTATTCACGTGAATTTAATTTAGTTTCTTTTATTTGTCTAAATTATCTTTGAAATTTGAATCTTAAATATCATTCTTGAATTTTACTCCATAATTGGTGATCATGTTGATAATTTGGACATTCTTGATAAATTAAATTATAAATCTCTAATATTTATCCTTGATCTCACTTGATTCATTCTTTATATCATTGTCATCATTCTCATGCTTATATTGTGGTGAAAGTCATCTTTGGCCCGTAGTGTAAATATGGACTGTTGATTGTTATGATTATGACTAGAAATTTTGTATTGATATAATCATAACTTTTAATGTTATAGATAAAGGTTTGTGGTGAAAGTCCTCTTTGGCCCATAATGCATAGATGGATAGGTGTTTGGCATGATCGTGACCACTGGTGATACAAACGATTATCTTTGGTCGTAGTGCATAGATAATTCTTTGATTGTAAATAATTATTGATTGGTGTTACAAGGATAAAATATTTATGATGGACTTTTAAATCATAGAAGATAGTAGACATCATGCTCTACTTGACTCTTATAATGAATTGTTATTTTCGTTGCAGTTGTTGATCTAAAACTTGTTCTCTATTGTATTCTATCACATTTTTCCCTGTTGAGGTCTAAGGATAATTTATTCTACATTATCTTAGTCATAATATTCTTTACTGGGCTAGTTGAGCTCACCCTTTTCTTTCATTGTTCTCTTCAGAAAACGAGAATATAGCTGGGACTAGTCGGGGAATGGAGTGATGGTCTAAGATGGTTACTACAGTAGTCCTCACTATTCTATAAAATAGTGTGACAATAATTGTAATGAGGACTTTATTTGAGTTTGAATATTGTTTACAAGCTAATATTTGTATTGAAACTCACAACTTATGTAATTTGTTGTATTTTGCACGACTGTTACTAGTTGTATATAGAAAGTTTGTATTTGGATTCTGTACTATGTATTTGGCGACTGAGAATGGGTTATGTAGACCTATTTTGGGGGCATCACAAAAATTCTCTTTGACCTGGGTGCAAAGAGTAATTGTTGATTGACATGATTATGACCATTTGTATTATAATTGAATATCTTTGCTCTGGGGCAAAGATAAATTGATCGGCATGATTATGATCAGAAACTGTTGAATGACATGATTATGAACAAGAATTTAAATTGTTTTAATCATAATTTTTGGTGTTACAGACAAAAACCTGTTGCGAAATTTCTCGCTGAAGAATTGTTGATTGGTGTTAGAGGGATAAAATAGAAAATCTGGGTTTTTCAATTTGAGAAGATAATAGACATTATGATCTATTTGACTTCTCTAAAGGATTGTTCATTACGCTGCAGATATTTGTTAAACATTTATATCATCTACTATATGTTCTAAATATCTGATTTATTACTATTGAAAGCTAATGATAATTTATTTATCGTAGTCATAATATCTTTTATTGGGCTATTTGTGCTTACCCTTTTGTTTCATAATTTTTTTCAAGAAATAAGAGTATAGCTGGGTCTACTGGGGACAACAGGGAAATGGAGTGATGTTTCGTGTTAGTGGTTGTCCTCATTAAATTATAAAATAGTATAACAATAGTTGTACCGAGGAATTAAAACGTGTGTTACCGTATTTTGTACAGCCTTGCAATAATTTGAGTATGGATACTATCGTACTTTATACGGTATGATATTTGTATTGAACACTCACAGTATGAGTGTTGTTGTATTTTGCACGACAGTATAAAAGTTGTAAATAAGAGAATTTGTGTTTGTAGTATGTATTTTGACGACTCAAATTGGGAGGTAAAGACCCGAATTTGGGGGCATCACATGAGGGATTCTAAAAATTTAAAATCGGTCCAATAATAATACAAAAAATTGATATATATCGGTTGTATCGGTATATACCGGTTAACCGATATCGATATCTATTTTTTTTAAATGGTATATACTGTATCGGTACCGTATATACCGATTATATTACTCCCTCCGTCCCAGGATAAAAGTTTTTATTATTATTTTTCATACAATGCCACCACAAAAGCTTGCTGGTAGACTTATTTTATGTAAATCATACCACTGTATACTTGTATATGTATTCTATATTTAATAGTTATGCCAACATAATTGTGAGACCCCAAATTTTACGAATAAAGATTTAAATTTTTCGAAATATTTTTTTGAATATTATGGTGTGCATTTGATATAATGTTATAGTTGTGGGTAATATTTATAAATTTTGCAAAGTATGCAAGTTGATAATATTCGATTGGTTGGGGAATATTCTTTTTGTCGGGAAATATCCGTACGACGATACAATCATTGGTGGACCCCACAACGGAATTATTGTCGGATTGAGAAAACGATAAAATTATTTTTATGAAAATAACGGCGGAAGTTTTACTATTAACTGTTGAAACACCCAGTGTTAAAAGTACTGATGTCTGGCGTGGTTGCGTGATAGCACACGTATTGATTATTGATGCTTACGTGAGAAGTCACTCGCTTTTGTTCAATTATTGCTACGATGAATTGTTGCACAAGTATCTCACGTTATTTGATTCAATTATTGTCGATATTTTATATATTATTATATCATTAATTGAGATAACAAAGTTATTAATATTATTATTTACAATATTAACGATGTCTATAAGTTACGCCAATGAGAGGTTTGGTCACCTAATCAACTTGGCGCTTGATAGGAGAAATCCTTATTGAAAGCCCCCTCTTTCTATGAGCGACTTTGGTCGATTAATATTGTGAATTATAATAATGATGATAAATGTTGTTAAATATATTGAGGTGTCTTTTATGAAGTCACGAAGTTTATATATATATATATATATATATATATTATAAAAATTTGTTTTATTAGTATTATTAATGTAATAAAAGCGAAAAGCTTTTTATATAAAAGCAGAATACTTTTATAAAGTTATTTATTTTATTAGACAATAATTAGAATATAATATATTTTATTATTCATAGTATTTGCATAGTACTGCATAGTGTTTGCATAGTAAAATCTTTTATATATAAAATAGAATACTTTTATAAAGTTAATTGTTTTATTAGATTTTAAATAAAATATATAAATATATAAATATATATATATATATTATATTATATTATATTTTATTGCATAGTATCCTTTCTATTTTCCTATAAATAGGATGCTTAGTTAGAATTGAAATCACACCAGAAATTCAGAGAATTCTCTTCTATAATCTTGAGCATATTTCTTTAGAGTTTTAAGAAGTTTTGAGCGTAGTGCAAGTTTTCTTCAAGTATATCCCCGTCCTACCCGTTGGAGTATTCTTTTTTATAAGGTAAGGGATATTATTTGTTGTACTCGTAAGTGGTATTATTTCTTTCATATTCATGAAGAGAACTTCTGTTATTCCATTCTTTATTATTATGTTGGAATAACCTGTATATACGAAGTACCACATATATGGTGAAATTCTTCTGTTATTCCATTCTTTATTATTATATTGGAATAACCTGTATATGCGAAGTACCGCATACATGGTGAAATTCTTCTGTTATTTTATTCTTTATCATTACATTTGGAATATCTTTCATGCGTGCGTTTACGCATTTGACTTAGTTCCATTGTTAATTATTACATTGGAATAACCCATGCATGCGCCTATCATCATACATGGTGAATCCTGTTGTTATTCTATTTTTTATCATTCTGTTGGAATATCCTATCTGTGCGTTTACGCATGACCTGGTTCCATTATTTATTATATTGTTGGGAATAACCTGTCTGTGCGATCTATTACGCATGACCGCATGCATGGTGAATTCTTCTGTTATTCCATTCTTTATTATTCTGTTTGAATAACCTGTCTATGTGGATTACCACATGCATGGTGAATGATCCTTTATATTCATTCCTTGTTAAATTATAGAAATGATCTGTATACGTGGATTACCTCATGACGGGCGAAAATCCATTTGCACTTTCGTAATTTTTCTAACCCTCAAAAATTTTTGGAAAGTCATAATATAAGCATTGGACTATTGATTATGATGAAAGTCATAATAAAAGCATTGAACTGATGAAAATCATGGATATATGTAGTATTAGTAAGTGTTATAACGAGTTATGTTGGCTATTATGTGAAAACATGTAAGTTTCTTAGAAATCACAAAGAGTTGAAAATTAGATTTTTGGTAAAAATGGAACATGAAATTCAATTGACCATATCTCCTATTATATTTTTAATTTTTGAGTGTGGTCAAGTTATAGAGTTAGATCTATGAGTTTTCTAACTTATTCAAGTGGAATCACTGGAAATTGTGTTGTAGATTTTCGTGTGGACTGATTTTAGCAAAAGAGTCAAAAACTGCAAAGTACCAAAAAGCTACTGCCCATAAATTTAAAAGGGCATTTTCGGCTACTTAATTTGTGAGAAAAATTCTGGCCTTTTGGAACACGAAAATATATGGTATAAAGTACCTCTTGTCCAAAAATGAGCTTATTCCGACTTAAAATGAGCAAGTTATGACCATTTTAATTTTTAGGTTTTTCTTACGAAAAACGCTATAACCGGAGTTCTATAACTCCGATGACTATGAAATTTAAACTGGAAGATCACGATAACATGCGTAAGATCCTGCCAAAATTTGGGAATTTCTGGAGTTAAACTTGAGGTAGCTAATTTCTTAAGGAATTAATTAGAAATTGATTTTTGAAAAATACTTAAGAGAGTTGAAAAATTATAAAAAAATACTTGTTGTGTATGAAATATATGTATATATGTTTGGACAAAGGATAGAAAAATAATAAGTTGATTTGGTAATTTTTCATGAAAATGGTTTAGTTTCAAACATATGAGTTAAATATGTTGTGTGAAGTTGAAGAATTGGTAAATAGGATTTTAGGGCTTGAAAGTCCTATATAAGGTATATGCAGATTTTTGATGAGTGATTTGATCATTGGTGATGAAATCTTATGAGTTTGGCATTTTTGAATGATTAAATGTATTATTTGGTAAAGTGTAAACAATTAAATTAAATTATTTATAAGTTTAAGAAGTGATTAAAATATTGTTATAATATTAACAATATTAGATTATGAGTTATTTAAGTGATGGATAATATTTGGATAAATTTAAAGTCTTTAATATTTATCCTTATTTTCGTTTGATTAATACTTATATTATTGTCATCATTCTCATGCTTATATTGTGATAAAAGTCATCTTTGGCTTACGTGCAGAGATGGACTTGGTATGATTATGACCAAGGATTATTTGGTATAATTATGACCGTAATGTAACGAATGATGTGGTAAAAGTCTTCATTGGCCTGTAGTTCATTGGTGAACAGTTGTTGGTATGATTATGACAAGGGATTATTCGGTATAATCATGACCATTGATGATTACATGAATATCCTTGGTCGTGGTGCAGGAATGATGTGGTTTATTTTTGAGCTGAGTCTCAGCGATAAAAATTGATGAAAATATTTTAAATCATAGAAGATAGTAGATATCATGCTCTACTTGACTCTTCTAATGGATTGTATATTCCGTTGCAGTTAAACTTGACGTCTATTGTATTTTATTAGTTTAATATTGTTGAAGACTAATGATAATTTATTACGCATTATCTTAGTCATAATATTTCTTCTTTGGGCTAGTTGAGCTCTCCCTTTCTTTCTTTGTTCTCTAGGAAATGAGAGCGTAGCGAGGGACTAGTCGGGGAGCGGAGTGATGGCGGTCGGATGATAGTATTAGTAGTCCTCACTATTACGTTAAATAGTGTGACAATAAATGTATTGAGGACTCCTTTGAGTGTGGATATTATGCAGATGACAATATTCTTATTAAAACTCCCAATTTATGTTTTATCATATTTTACACGATTGTTGTATAATTAGTTTGTATTTGTATTCAATACCTTGTATCTGGCGACCCAAGATAGGTGATGTGTTCCTATTTTGGGGGCGTCACAGTTGGTATCAAAGCTTAGGGATATGATCCCTGGCTGAGATGTGAGACAATAACTAAGAGAGGGAGAGGCGGGAATTCCTTACATTTAGTATGACCTACCTAAGTTTATTTGGTATTTAATTGGTCGGTCAGAGTATAGAGATAATATGTGATATGTCAATTAAACCTTATTTTGTGGCAGTGTTTGAAAATGGCAGCTGAAAATGTTAACAATGGAGCGAATGACGCGAATGTTTCTAAGAGGTTTGAAACCTGAGATATGTCAATACCTCATTTCTCACAAACTTTGTTTATATCCAGATGTTGTGAATATGGCTCAGTTATTAGAGCGCGATAATGAGTCAGCACAACCAAAAGGTAATGACCAGAACACGATAATAATCATCACGGTGGCAACTGACCATCTGAACAATGATAACCATCGTGGAGGAAATTATCATGCTAAGAATGGTAACCACTTGATTGGTAATCATGGCAAGATAATAGAAGTGAAAATTTCAAGAAGAGAAGGTTCAATAATGATGGAAAGACAGCAGCATCAACACCCGTTTCAAAGGAAGAAGAACGACCACCGGTCTTATGTTTCAAATGTGAACAGGAGGGACACATCCTTCCAAACTATATGCAGCAATCCAAAGCGTGTTTCAATTGCGGAAGAGAAGGTCACCTAGCTCGATTTTGTCGTGTAGTGAAGTCAAGTCCAGCTGGGATAGTGATGCCAAAGGATGTCTCAGACAAGTCAAAGCCGATAGTTTAAGTAAGAGCGTTTGTCGAGGAACTCAAACGAAGTAATCACGAGTAAGTTAATCATAAACGCTTACGAAGTCTATACCTTATTCGATACCAATGCTACCTATTCTTTTATCTCTCTTGCTTGCGCTCAACGTTTAAATTTGACTCCTGAGAAATTAGACTTTGACTTATCTGTTGAAACTCCGTTAGTAGAAACCTTCATTACCTCCACTGTTTATAAATCTTGTTGATTCAAATCGACACTTTCACGTTACCTGTCGATCTTATCTCTTTGAAAATACATTTCTTTGATGTGATTTTAGGAATCGATTGGTTAACTACTCATCATGCTTTTCGTAAGGTTGTTAGCTTTCATATTCCTAACCAACCTATTATGCGAATTCAAGCAACCAAACCCTAAAGTCAATCACTATCATATCAAGCCATAAGTAAAGAGCCCCGAGCCTTTATTTGGTGACTTCCTTGTGTGGAATGCACCGAAGCCATACTTTTCGTAGGGGACGTCGTGAATAATGGTGGCAAGTTGATAGGTATCAATATGACGTGCTATCCAAGTCTTAGACGAGAGTCACAATTTTGAATGATATTTCTATTGTTAATAATTTTCTTGGCGTATTCTTGAAGACTTCTTGGCCTACCCCAGAGCGTGAAATTGAATTTTGTACTGACCCTAGTACAAAACCCCATTTCTAAAACCCTTAAATATTTCTTCAACCAAAACGAGCGATATAATGCGCCCAAGAGCGTTGGCTCGAAGTCATTGAAGATTACGATCGTACTATTCAATACCATCGTGGAAAAGCGAACGTGGTAGCTGACGCGTTGAGTAGAAAATCGTATGCGTTTACGAATGCGATGTTGTTAACATAAAAACCCATTTCGTATAACTTACAAATGATGAAGATAGAGTTAAAGACTCTAAGGACCCACGTGGTGATATCAAATATACGAGTAGAATCGACTTTAATCGATAAAGTTAAAGTCGCTCAAGCTACATACTCAAAGCTGATGAATACGAAGAAGAAGGTTCAAGAGGGCGTTATTTTGAACAACAAGAGTTGCTGAAGAGAGGAAATCTCAACCCTCGATTTAATTGGCCCATTTGAAATCCTCGATCGAGTAGGGGCGTGGCTTATAGACTCGTTTACCGCTAAGTATGTCGGCGTGTTCATAGCGTTTTCACGTATCGATGATACGTAAATATGTGGATGACCCGAACCACGTTATTAAATTAGAACTAGACGAGATAGCAGAAGATTTAACGTATGAGGAGATACGTGTTAAAATCTTGGATAAGAATGAATATATTCTACACTAAAAGGTTATACTTCATGAGTTAGAATCTGAAATGAAGTCAAGGTATCCTCATCTCTTCTAAGATACAGTGCGTACGTAAAATTTTGAGGGCGAAATTCCATAAGGAGGTGAGATTGTGATACCCCAAATTTTACGAATAAAGATTTAAATTTCTCGAAATATTTTTTTGAATATTATGGTGTGGAATTGATATAATGTTATAGTTGTGGGTAGTATTTATAAATTTTGCAAAAGTATGCAAGTAGTTGTATTATATTCGATTGGTGGGGAATATTCTTTTGTCGGGGAATATCAAATGCGACGGTACAATCATTAGTGGACCCCCTAACGGAATTATTGTCGAATTGAAAAAACGACAAAAATATTTTTATGAAAATAATGGCGGAAGTTTTACCATTAAGCTGTTGAAACACCCGGTGTTAAAAAAATGCGATGTCTGGCGTGGTTGCGTAGTAGCACACGGTATTGATTATTGATGCTTACGTGAGAAGTCACTCGGTTTTGTTCAATTATTGCTCTGATGAATTGTTGCATAGTATCTCACGTTATTTGATTGATTATTGTCGATATTTTATATATTATTAAATCAATAATTGAGATAACAAAGTTATTAATATTATTATTTGTAATATTAACGATTTTAAATGTTACGCGAGGAGAGGTTTGGTCACCTAATTAACGCGCCTTGTAATAGGGAGAAATCCTTATTGGAAAGCCCTCTCTTTCACAGGAGCGACACAGTCGATTAATATTGTGAATTATAATAATGATGATAAATGTTGTTAAATATATTGAGGTGTCTTTTTATGAAGTCGGAAGTTTATATATATATATATATATATAAAATTTTATTTTATTAGTATTATTAATGTAATAAAAGCAGAAAAACTTTTTATATAAAAGCAGAATACTTTTATAAAGTTATTTGTTTTATTAGACAATAATTAGAATATAATATATTTTATTATGCATAATATTTTGCATAGTAAAATCTTTTTATATAAAACAAAATACTTTTATAAAGTTATTTGTTTTATTAGATAATAATTAGAATATAATATATTTTATTATGCATAGTGTTTTGCATAGTAAAATCTTTTATATAAAAGCAGTAATACTTTTATAAAGTTATTTGTTTTATTAAACAATAATTAGAATATATATATATTTTATTTTGCATAGTACTGCATAGTATTTGTATAGTAAAATATTTTTATATAAAATGAATACTTTTATAAAGTTAATTGTTTTATTAAATTTTAAATAATATATATATATATATATATTATATTTTATTGCATAGTATCATTTCTATTTTCCTATAAATAGGATGCTTAGTTAGAATTGAAATCACACGAAATTGAGATAATTCTCTTCTATAATCTTGGCGTATTTCTTTAGAATTTTAAGAAACTTTGGCGTAGTCTGAGTTTTCTTCAATTATATCCCCATACTACCCGGTGAGATACTCTTCTTTATAAGGTAAGGGATATTATTTGTTGTACTCATAAGTGGTATTATTTCTTTCATATTCATGAAGACAACTTCTGTTATTCCATTACTTATTATTATGTTGGAATAACCTGTATATGCGAAGAACCGCATACATGGTGAAATTCTTCTGTTATTCCATTCTTTAGTATTTTGTTGGAATAACATGTATATGCGAAGTACCGCATACATGGTGAAATTCTTCTGTTATTCCATTCTTTATTATTATGTTGGAATAACCTGTATATGCGAAGTACCGCATACATGGTGAAATTCTTCTATTATTCCATTATTTATTATTATGTTGGAATAACCTGTATATCATGAATATCGCATACATGGTGAAATTCTTACGTTATTCCATTCTTTATCATTCATTGGAATATCACATGCGTGCGTTTGGCGTGACACAGTTCCATTCCATTTATTATTTTGTTGGAATAACATGTCTGCAATGATTACATCGCACGCATGGTGAATTTACGTTGTTATTCCATTCTTTATCATTCGTTGGAATATCACGTGCATGCGTTTATGGCGTGACTCGGTCCATTATTTATTATTACATTTGGGAATAACACATGCATGCGATCTATCACATGCATTGTGAATTCTTCATTATTCCATTCTTTATTATTCTGTTTGAATAACCTGTCTATGTGGATTACCACATGCATGGTGAATGATCCTTTGTATTCATTCATTGTTAAATTATAGAAATGATCTGTATACGTGGATTACCTCATGACGGGTGAAAATCCATTTGCAGTTTCGTAATTTTTCTGACCCTCAAAAAATTCTAGAAAGTCATAATATAAGCATTGGACTGTTGATTATGATGAAAGTCATAATAAAAGCATTGGACTGATGAAAATCATGGGTATATGTAGTATTAGTAAGTGTTATGATGAGTTATTTTGGTTATTATGTGAAAACATGTAAGTTTCTTAGAAATCACAAAGAGTTGAAAATCAGATTTTTGGTGAAAATAGAACATGAAATTCAATTGACCATATCTCCTATTATATTTCGAATTTTTGAGTGTGGTCAAGTTCTAGAGTTAGATCTATGAGTTTTCTAACTTATCCAATTGGAATCACTGGAAAACGTGTTGTAAATTTTCGTGTGGACTGATTTTAGCAAAGGAGTCAAAAACTGTAAAGTACCAAAAAGCTACTGCCCATAAATTTAAAAGGGCATTTTCGGCCACTTAATTTGTGAGAAAAATTCTGGCCTTTTGGAACATGAAAATATATGGTATAAAGTATCTCCTGTCCAAAAATGAGCTCATTCCGACTTAAAATGAGCAAGTTATGATCATTTTAATATTTAGGTTTTTCTGACGAAAAATGCTATAACCGGAGTTCTATAATTTCGATGACCATGAAATTTAAACTGGAAGCTCAAGTTAACATGTGTAAGATCCTGCCAAAATTTGAGAATTTCTGGAGTTAAACTAATTTCTTAAGGAATTAATTAGAAATTGATTTTTGAAAAATACTTAAGAGAGTTGAAAAATTATAAAAAAAATACTTGTTGTGTATGAAATATATGTATATATGTTTGGACAAAGGATAGAAAAATAATAAGTTGATTTGGTAATTTTTCATGAAAATGGTTTAGTTTCAAACATATGAGTTAAATATGTTATGTGAAGTTGAAGAATTTATAAATAGGATTTTAGGGCTTGAAAGTCCTATATAAGATATATGCAGATTTTTGATGAGTGATTTGATCATTGGTGATGAAATCTTATGAGTATGACATTTTTGAATGATTAAATGCATTATTTGGTAAAGTGTAAACAATTAAATTAAATTGTTTATAAGTTTAAGAAGTGATTAAAATATTGTTATAATATTAATAATATTAGATTATGAGTTATTTAAGTGATGGATAATATTTGGATAAATTTAAAGTCTTTAATATTTATCTTTATTTTCGTTTGATTAATGTTTATATTATTGTCATCATCCTCATGCTTATATTATGATGAAAGTCATCTTTGGCTTACGTGTAGAGATGGAATTGGTATGATTATGACCAGGGATTATTCGGTATAATTATGATCGTAATGTAACGAATGATGTGGTAAAAGTCCTCATTGGCTTGTAGTTCATTGGTGGACAGTTGTTGGTATGATTATGACAAGGGATTATTCGGTATAATCATGACCATTGATGATTACATGAATATCCTTGGTCGTGGTGCAGGAATGATGTGGTTTATTTTTGAGCTGAGTCTCAGCGATAAAAATTGATGAAAATATTTTAAATCATAGAAGATAGTAGATATCATGCTCTACTTGACTCTTCTAATGGATTGTATATTTCGCTGCAGTTAAATTTGACGTCTATTGTATTTTATCAGTTTAATATTGTTGAAGACTAATGATAATTTATTCTGCATTATCTTAGTCATAATATTTCTTACTGGGCTAGTTGAGCTCTCCCCTTTCTTTCACTGTTCTCTCCAGGAAATGAGAACGTAGCAGGGACTAGTCGGGGAACGGAGTGACGGTCCAGATGATAGTATTAGTAGTCCTCACTATTCTGTTAAATAGTGTGACAATAAATGTATTGAGGACTCCTTTGAGTGTGGATATTGTCTAGATGACAATATTCTTATTAAAACTCTCAATTTATGTTTTGTTGTATTTTACACGATTGTTGTATAATTAGTTTGTATTTGTATTCAATACCTTGTATCTAACGACCCAAGATGGGTGATGTGTACCTATTTTGGGGGCGTCACAATAATGACAAAAATTATTAAAAGTACTTTAAAAATATATATATATATATATATATATATAATAAAACTTTTATGTATCTAGTATTATCGATACCGTCCCTATACCAAACCAGCATATACCTGTTCAGGATGCCGGTATCGATACTCATTTTTTTAACACATTCGATAATCGGTACGGTAGGGTTTAAACTGGTTTAGTACAATTTTTTTACCGATGAACACCCCTAATGTACCACACTGCTTTTTAAATTGATTATACATCGGTCCTTGAACCGTTCCTATATATACTTGTTTATTTTAATTATATCTCGATATTTTATAGTATTATTATTTTTATATAGTATTATATATAATCAGAGAGTCACTCAAACATATATTTTAATTATTTTTTATTTTTGCCTATCAAAAATTAATTTATAAATGTTTTTATATATAGTTAATATGATTAAAATTATAACAATGTTATCGAAATTTTAATTGAACATACATTCTTATATTATTTGTTAATATTTCTTGAGTTAATTTAATGAATGTTATTATAATGTGTTGTAAAAAAATTATAAAAATATTAAACAAAAAATATTAGTGATTTTGACTGGTGCAAGTCGATGCAATTTAAAATATAAACCGGTTGGTGCAATTTTTGTATAGCGAAATCTTGAACCACTATTAATGCGGTTCCGGTTCAAGATTTTTTAAGATAAGTGCAATTCTAAATTAGTGAAAAAGCAAAATTGCACCATCATTGCCATCCCTACGTAGTACTAGCCAAGGTTTTCAAACCCTAACCGAAACCAAAAAATGTACCGAGTGGATGAGTCACTGGTCCAATCAGTGGTCGAATTGTTAATGACTCATAGTAATTAATAAAATTTTAAAAAATCTCATTTTTGATGAACTTTAATATAATAAAGTTGATTTACAATATTACTAAAAGTGGTTAATTTTGATATTAATTATTTGGTACAAAAAAAACAGGATCACTGGGTCAAAACCGGTGGTTCAACCAAGTTTTGATCAAAACTATTTGTTTTTGTTCAAGCTGGACTGAAGTGCCAACGGATTCTGATTTTTAACGATTGAATCGACGATCCGGTCCCATTTTTAAAACCCTAGTACTAGCATTCTGCCATTGGCGAAGCTGCATATAAGATTGTGGGGTCAAGTGACCCCACTGAAAAAAATAATTGTTTTATAATGTAAAGTAAATTTTAAAAAAATTTGAAGTATTATATATAAATTGACCCCACTAAAAATTTATAAATTTTCTATTATACAGGGTCAAATTAAAAATGTATAACTTTGTCAATTAAATTCTAACCACATATGACTCATATCCTCTCAATATATATATATCTCTATAATATTTAAACTAAATAATTATCATATTTATATTATTTAAAAAAATAATTAATTACTTAATTACTTATGAATAGTTGTGATTAAAAAAGTCTATTATGAGTCAATAAATTGTATATATATCATATATTATTACTTATTATATTGTCATTGTAATATAATATAGTATATATATATATATATATATATATATATATATATATATATATGTGTGTGTGTGTGTGTGTGTTTGAAAACAATAAATCTCATAATTAGTAGTATTTTTTATTATAGTTTATAATAATTTAATTTTATTGACAAAATTTGAATAAATTCATTTTAAATTTCAAAATAAATAAAAGTAACTTTTAAAAAGTATCATTTTTATTTGAAAATATTTTTTTATGAATACATACTTGCAAGGAATTAGCGTCACTAGAAAAGCTGATCAACTTTGTCCGTCATAAAAGCAAGTCTTTTTTGTCATAAAATTGTTAATTTTGTCAGGTCCTACCGCATGAGCATACAGCGACAGACATGTTTTAAATTGTTAGGGGCAGTAATATAATAAGCTAACATGAATAAAGGGATTGAACAGTGGCATGTTCAGAATTGCAAAGGGAAATCAACCAATCTCAACCATTAATTAAATATGGATCAACGGATGTAATTTTAGTTCTTTGAAGCGATTACTCATGACAATTGTTTGCTTCTGAATTAATCCCCCCCCCCCACCCCCCACACACACACACACACACACATATATATATATATATATATATATATATATATGAAAAATAATCTATAGAATACATTAGCCAAAAGGACTATTTCAACTAATGCTCTTCCAGCCGTCCAAAATTAGAGTGAATGGTTGAGATGAGGGTCCAGCCGCTACTCCCTCTAACGGCCAACCAAATTTTTTTTGTTGACCGCTACTACCTCTAGCGACCAGTCAAAACGACCGAATTATAAATATAATCAATAATTATCCTTATACTTATTAATAAAATAAGTATGTATAAGGATATTTAATAATTATCGTCTTATAATTTTTAATTATAAATAAAAAATAGTGATTAAATTTATATTATATTCCTACTCAAATATATAAACTCAATCACTATTTCCTACTCAAAATAATATGCATCCATAATATACATCTTTCCCCGCTAATATCTACACTTTATTTTTAAGATGGCCAATATTAAATTTATTTTATACTAATAAGGTTTTTATATCATGATGCATGGATATCAAATTAAAATTTGAACTTTTCCCCTTTAAAATTGAATTCTCATGTCGGCACGAGTACTAAGAAAGAAATAATGATTTTCTTACCTAATCTTGGTACATACATATTATATCAAACGTTGATATTAATTCAGTATTTAAAGTATATGGTCAAAACGGGTCTAATTTGATATCCGATCAAGGTGTGGATCTTATCCATATTTTCATCCGTTAAAAACATAAAAATAAATAAATAAGTAGCATAGTAAACAACAAAAATAAAAATTACACATTACACATCATGATACACAAATGCTTTGTAGTCGAGGATTGATTCCCAGTGAACACCAAAAGAGGTAGGTAGTGTCCAACTTGATTTTGAACCAAAATTTTCCTGAAAATTTGAAATATGCCAAAACCACCAACCATCCAGCAGTAAGTAACAAATCATTTGATGAGAAAAAAATAAATTACAACGCCCTGAGGTGCTCATTATTCGGTCTCTTGGATACACAACATAAACAGCAGGAACAAACTCAGCCTCAGTTCACCACCCCTTCCTATCGTCGACGCCCTGATCATTCAACTACCGATATCCTGAAAGGCTAAATGCCCGATTGACAAGACCAACTCTTTCTACACAACCGAACTGGAAATAGGTTTCGTTAAGCGACGACAGACTTGAAACAGCTAAAAGGAATAATTAATTCACAAAAAGAAAATTTGATATTGGGACAAGCTATAATAATGTTCTTGACCTGTTCTGGCTGATCAACATTCCAATGCACAGCTCCAGCTACCTCTTAATCCAGTTTAACATTAGAATACAGAAGAGTGTCCCTTGTGATCGGCATATACAAAAGAAAGTATATCTGCACAGAGAAAAACACACCAAGAAACAACAATTACAAGGCTTGATCTTCCAGAAGGCAATGTTTATTTCCTTAATAATGACAATTATATTCCATAAATGTAAAATCCATTAAAGTCTAACCATTCAACACATGCGATAAGAAACTCACCCCTAAGAGAGTGGAAACTATAAGAATGATTCCCGTTAGCCATGCAAGGGTCAGTCTAACCAACAGCACCTCTGCAATAATGAGAGATCTAGGTCCGCCCTTTTTTTCCTCCAGCCAACGTGGGGATGGCCGAGAATGGATCTTCACATCTAATATTGACTCTGATTCTGAATTAGGTGATTCACTAAAGAAGATGACTCCAACAATTTTACCTGGTCAGGTATCACAATGAAATTGGCTCTTTAAGATAGAGAAATGATGAATGGGGTAATGATAGAATATTATGCGGATAAATACTGGCATTGAAAGCACACATGTTGTAAGTTGAAGGTAATTACAAACATATAAAGTATCTATTTTGGTTTTTTTCTTTCCTTTCCCATTTCGTCTTTTTAGAAATTTAGTCAAATGAAATCCATGTTTTATGCACTAGAATTATCATATATAGAAGAACAGGAAATATTTAACTTTAGCCATAATAAATCGTTTTATATTTGAAACATAGGGTGTAGGAAAAAGTTAAGGTAAAGCAGCCAAAAATCATAGTAATTGATATGGCCATGAAAGAAACTTGACCTTTGTGCGCTGTCTGCAAGGAATCAAATATTTTGGATATTAAAGTAACAAATAACTCCATTCCTTGCTGAGCAACATCTGTTCCATATTGTTCTAGCAATGCCTGTAATACATCACAAATCCATTAATTAAGTATGGTAACAAAGATACAAACAGACCGACAATAAATTCTAAAAGAATAGGATACTAACATGTAGATAGCACATCATGAAAGAAATATTTTTCCTATATGTACAAAAAAAAAGTATATGTAACAATAATATTTTATTACAACTTACAAGTAAACCCACATGAAATTTGCAATTTATGAACCTTAATGATTTGAGTGAGTAGTTCTAGGTTAATTACTGATGCATGCATAAGAATGCAGAAGAGACAGTAAACCATATTACAAAAAAGTGTTGCTTTGAGAAAATCTGACTCAGTTTTAGAGCATCATGCCAAATTCAGTTCTCCTTCAAACTGAATATGTATAGACTTCCATTTTTAATTTTGTAAAGTGCTTCTTAACAAGCATCACAATGCTGGTGATTATTTTGGGCACCTATCGTTGATCAGCAAAAGATCAGAACCTAAAAGAACAGAAAGGGGAAAAAAGTAATACTAATAAAATAACATTTTTTTCCATCGTCATTGTTGGTCATTCTTTAATTTACAGAAAGGAGATTGCTTCACCTTTTCATTAATCGGATTGAAGTTTTGAAGGACCTAGCAAAGACCTTCCACTTATATTATATGGATTTTCTTTTACTATTCTATTTTTTCTTCTCTCTTTCTTCTAAAGATGGGAAAGGACTGGGGAGGGAGAGATTTTCTTCAAAAACAAGTAAGTGCAAAACATTACAAAGGGTAAGTTAAGAAGTTTTACAAGCTTTACAGAAAGAGAACTCCTATTCTTCTAAAATTCCCGAGTTAGGACTCGTATAATTCGATGTTGCTGGCCCTTACAGAACTTTTATCACCTGGTGATACAGTAACATTATCTTTATTGGCGTCATAAACATTTTATCAAGCAGGGTAATTTTAATATCACTTCTTACCAGAATTTCAACAAACAATTCAAAACCCTCACATTATTTTGTCACATGACACTAGATTTTTCTACCTTCGGTATAGCAAAGGAAAGAAGGGAAAAACTTTAAAGAGAGACGAAAGATCAAGGAGGATAGAAAGAAGTACAAGGTAAGAGAAAGGTTAGGAAAAGAGAAGAATCCTTGTTCGACCAACATCACTTCTTGAACGGACTCTATAAGAAGCATCAACTCTAAAATCCACCAGAAAGCCCTAAATTTGCAAGAAGTGATTAAAGGTATCTGGAAAAGAATAAAAGAGTAACAGGATGGCAAAGAGGTAAAGAGATAGATAATAGACACACCAAAAAGTATATAGAGGTTAGAAGAAAATATTTTGGAGGAGGGAAAGAAAATAATTTGTAAAAAGAAACACCCAACATTTCGTATCTTCAGGTTGATCTCACAGCTGTATCAAGGTATTGTATTAAATCCTGATCAAGTGAAAATAACCAAATGATCCCAGTATCAACATTTAGATATGAACAACTTATGTAAGTGTAAAGAAAAAATTTAAGACACAATTAATCATACTATAGAAAAACAACAATACGTATTAGGAAAACCTACAATAAGACTAACAACTACTAAACTATATTCAGGTATATCATCTTCTTGTGTGTTCTATGTTGGTAAATCACTACAACATTAGAGTGCATTAAAAGACTATTGTCTAAATTGTCATGTTTCAGGAAATAATTGTTATGACTTATATAAACGTCAGAACAATTTTGTGACTACAATCACATTTTAGTAGTCAGATCATGTGATCAACACCCTCTGTAATTGTTAATCGTGACACAAAAGATATGAAACAACAAATGTATCAAAAATATGACAAACAAAATAGAAATATAGAAATATAATTCATCACCTTAATGCCACTGAAACTTCCTGTCATTAATTCGGCTGGTTTGTGCACACTTCCAGATAAATCTTGATGCAACTCAATTTCCCTTTGAATATTGCGGATAAGAGAGAGAAGACTTGTTATGAATTCTCCGTCTGCTTTCTACATATTAGAGGAAAATTTACCCAAAGTTTAGCTAAAGCATAAAGGAACAAGGAGTCAATTCTTAATAGGACCCCATTAATAGGTATGTATAGATAGCAAGACAGAAACAGTTAAATATTTTAGCGAACACCTTTGACATATGAAGCTTCAATTGAACACCATTCGTCAACGGGATAGTCAACTCGCCATTTAATGGTTTCAAGGCATTAGCAACATATGATCCTCCCAACAAAAAAGCCTAAATAGATACATATCAAACGTTACTTAAACAAACAGAACTAAGGTGATAGAAATCAGAAGCATAGAAATGCTATTTGAAAGCATAACAGTTGTGACTAACAAAATCGTTTAGCTCCTTGTCACTGAATTCTGTATTTGAATTGAAACTCAAGGGTTCATTCAGAAAGACCACAGATAACTCATCTTCATCTGCAAATATATATTTGTTCACAGTATGAACTTAGATACCAAAGTGCAGTCAGCAAGGTTATATCGTAAATGGTTCCTTGATGTACAAGCTTATAAAAAGTAAAGTACCTAGAACGTGAATGTCAACTTCATTTTTATCATAAATTACCCTGCTTCTGAGGGAGTTACTGAAAAAATCATTAGCAGAGCCAACCACATGTTGAGAACCTGCATGTATCAAGAAAAAGTTTCTGAATTATATAACTGCATTATGTATAAAGAACAAGTTGGATTACTGTATAGTTAACAGTCAAGTTCAGACACCTTCAGCTCCTTTGACCTCTAGCAGGAAAACAGCACGAGGCCTTTCAAATGGATTAGGCACGAGTACCTCATTTAACTGCAAAGACAATAGCACAGTCGATTTATAGTGGAAAGAAAATTTAAAGCTAATTGGTGCACTTGTACACTGTCTAACCTTAGATGAACTGTCTGCTGAAAGTGATGCTGAAGGTGCATAACCAAGCAACACTGACACAGCAGCACCAACTTCCGGGAGTGACATTAAATCCGTCTGCAAATTAAGATAACCCTTGCATAATGGGAAGAGAATGACGTAGGAATATTCCAAAACGTTTAGTCTTTTAAATTCCAACTTATCAAGTTTTATTAGGTACAAAAAAGCACAAGGGTATAAATCAATCTAATCAATCACTGAACAATAATGATGGGTTCCATCAGTTTATATAGGACTAAAAGAAACCCTAAAACTTGACCAAGTAAAACTCTAATACTACTTCGGTAACATAATATAAAAAGGAAACAACTCCCTAATTGTTATCTACTATAATTAAAGACGCTAGAATAATCTATCTAATATAATTGAAAGATAATTACTAAATACAATTGCTTTTTCTCTAAATTTTAACATAAATATTATAACTCTAACCTCTCTTGAGTTGATCCACATCGGTCTTCCTTCCGTTGAAAAAACTTGTACTTTAGTTTTTGAAGTATGGGAGAATCCATAATCCATGAACTAGACTCCAGACATGCAAAAATATTGAACCTCCTTGTACGCAAATAAAAAACTTGAAAATCGTAAGGAAATAGCTTTCATGTATGGCATCTTGTTGAAGCTCTCATTGATGAAGAAATTGATGTCTTAATCATTTATTGCTTTATAGTCCATTTGAACTGGTTTGGGCTCAATTCCAACCAATATCGCACCACTCTTTTGCTCAATTTTAACCAATATCTCATCACCACTCTTATTGAGTTCTCAATCTCAGCTTGGTCTTTATCATTCTTCAATGATTTCTTCTAATTGCTCAACAATCTCAGCTTCAATATGTGGATCAGAACTCTCAATTTTAGCTTTATCAACCTCTTGAGTATCAACTAGTACAAGTCCTTGTTCGATCATATAGGTTCATATAGTTGCTTTAAGTGCTTTGATGGACTTAATAGTTGCATCAGGGGTCTTCCATTTTCTTGATGTTCTCTCTTTGTTTTTGCATAAAACTCTTTGAGTTTAGTATCCACTTTCCCCTACTCTAATCTTATTTGTTACTATAATTAAAAAGAAAATCTTCTTTAATCCGGACCCCTTTCTTCTTGCAAGGTTTTTTCTTTGCTCTTATTTTAGGTATTTTTTAAAAATAAGGACCTTATTGGAAAAAGTATCTAAACCAGAAGAAAATATGGAAATCACAAAATTCAGGTGCTAATTTCTACTTTGTAGAACATAGAAGTAAAAATACTGAGTCGTAATCTAGTAAGAGTTTTGGGGTGGATTTAAAATGTTGACCAAACTATGGACAACAATCACCTAACTAAACTTTTGCAAAGTAATATAGGGAAAGAAAAGATATCAATTTCTACCACTTCCACAGACAAAGCACCGACAAAATATTTGGTGTACAAACAGAGACGATGCAGGGTGCAAAGACGAAACAGTTGCCAGAGAGAGAAAATTGAGAAGGCGAAGGCGACGACGAAGGGATATGGAGACGTAATGCTGATCAAACATTTTCTTCTGATTATTATTATTAAATATTATTATTGAGTGATACGCATCAAGTCAAGAGATTTATAACTATTATTAAATATATTATATAATTATTTAGAGATAAAGTGGTTCCAATAACTAATTATCGTTAAATTATATTAGGTAGATTATTCTAGGGTCTATGATTAGTAAATAATAATTAGGTGTTTATTTTACCTATGTAGTATTAAAGTTTACTTGGCGCCAAATTTAAGGCTTCCTTTAGTCCAATATAAACTTATGTAACACATCATTACTATTCAGTGGATAGATTATATTGATTTAAGCCTTATTCTTTTGTCACTTTTTAGCCTTATTATATCTTCTTTTATTTCCCTTTATTCCTTCCTGTCCACAGTTGACCTGAATCAAATGGTATCAAAAGTAAACCTGATATCTTTAATTTAACAAATCCTCTACTTGAGCAATTTTATTGGCCTCCATCATTACCGAAATTCACTAAGACTCCACATCGATGTCCTTGCTTGTCAAAATTCTATAGAGAATTGACAACCACTCGCTGCCCGCAATTAAAAAAAATAATTTCATCCTCTCAGCTCAACACGGACTTAGCCTAAACACAACCACACACTAATCCTCTAAGCTGACAAAATCACCACCACCTGCCTCACAAGACCTGACCCAAAAAATGATCAACCTCCGTTTTTCACAGCCAATCACACATTGTTCTCTACCAACAAATTCATAATCATTATCTACCAAAATTGAAGACTAGAATAATTTACCTACAATAACAAAAGATAATTGCTAGTTACAACTGCTTTTCTCTAATTAATAATATAAAATATTTAATAATAATAAAAAAAAATTGGCTCGATCCGTATCAATGGTACAACAGATTATTAAGCTTGCAACCTAGAATGCAAATTTTTTATATGCTCGGTTGTATATAGCCGCGGTTAATCATATAAAGTTAAAAACTAAAGAGTTAAGCAGGCCATCAACATTTAAATGCAGTGAAGCTTTAACCTTGAGGACGAGACTGAACAATAAATGGTCATAATCATATAATGTTATTATAAGTTTTATAACCTCATGATGTTTCAATTAGTGTAATTAACATCATAACAGAGATTTAAATAATTTGAAACTAATCAGCATGCCTTTGGGCTTAGGTTGTGTGGTAGTTGGCACTAACCCTCACCTTATTTATTTTAAGGAATAAGGATTACAAAATGGGAAGTGAATACAAAAGCCTAAACAGACAAAAGAAAACTTAAGATTGGTGAGTCCAAACTCCACAAACGAGCGAATACAAATGCTTACTATCTGAATCTAGTACATAAAAGACTGGACCTGTCAAACACAACCCTAGTAAACATTGAAAATGGACCACCAGTCACCACTGGTCTAAAACAATTGCCTTTTGCAGGACCAATGACCCATTCTAAACAGTAAACGTACCATTCACTAGCCCTCTCCATTGGTGTAAAAAATAGTAATAAATATCAATAGAATACCTGAATTAAAAAGATCATCTCAGCAACATTTGCTTCAATAATTTTTAATTTATTATCAGATTCTATGACACTCCTTGTTTTACTTCCAGGTAATGAATGCGAATGGGATAAGACATAATCAACCAAACTCGGAATTAGTCCAGAGAAAAATGTCTAGTACACCTTGACGCTTAACCCCAAAGTTAGAAAACTGAATAACTTGGATTCAGTAAAACTTAATGGCAAACGTTATGTATTAGATTAATAATAATTATAAAAAAAACAGAAGCAACCAATTAGATGATTAGTCTGACTTCCTACCAATTTATAAATCAATCACGTTCACTATTTGTTGGAACAGAAAATAACATTATCCATGCATGATCTAAGCTCGTAAAACAGCAAAAATTGTAATCCAATTCTCTGAACTATTTAACACTAAAGTACATATTCAATTTTGGATCCCTTACAGCACCAAGTTGTGAAATTTCAATAATCAACGCAACTATTATTCTGCACAAAGAAAATCAACCATAACTTACCTCAGGCGTAGAATCGGAAGGACGAGGGCGAATATATTGGTGAGATGGACTATCAAGGAAGAAAACTGAGCCACTGTCATCGGCCTGTATTGAAATTACTCAATTCAATAGCACAAGTTACAGATCCAAATAAATACAGTGAACTTTAGAGTTCTAAAATAGAGTTAAATTTGTGGATATTAACATTACATATATATATATAGCCAGGCAAAAAGATACAGAGAGAGAAAACGAACCCTAGCGTGCAGGCAGAAAAGTGAAGAGATGATTAGCAGAGGCAAAGTGAAACTGTAAAACCTGTGAGAATCCATTAGAGAGGAGATACAGAGATAGAGAGTTTTAGGTGACTGAGATCGTTTTTGATCTGTTGTATGATTTGAGGAAGACGATGATGGGCAAAAAAGGGAAGTGAGGTCGAGATTGAATCGAATTGCTTAAAGACGACGCCGTATTGAATCCCCTGTACCCCAAGTCCCCAACTGCTTTAACCGACGTCGTTTGAACACAAACCGAGTTTCGCTTCAAGTCCATCTTTAACTTGGGCTTGTTCGGTTTAATGGAGATTTAGAGCCCGTTTGATGGAGGTCTCATATTTGGATTTCAAAGGTGTTCTAACTATATAGATATAATATTTTTTTTTTTTTTTTGTGAAAATGGAAGATATCCCCTATTTAACTAGTATATTCAATAGGATTAAAACGTCAATTTTAATGTTTTTAGATAAATCCAATTTTACAATCATAAAGAAAATACAAAAATATTTGAACTTCTGAATTTTCATATGATTTTGTAATGTTAACACTTTATATCAACAAAAGTTTATCATCAAAATATACTTAGTTTACAAGCTTATAATAATAGTACTATACAACCTCAAATTAAATAAAAAAAATTTACATTTTCTTATATTTTTTATATAATCTTTCCATTTGTACGATTAAATTTTGTTAAAATATCAAGATAAAATAATTTTATAAAACTAAGGTATATAATTTAATGGCAAAAAGCACTTTTATCCACTGTGGTTGTAGTGTTTTAAACAATTAGTCACTGTGCTTTTAAAATATTCAATTAGCCCATTGTATTTTTTTAAAATGTTCAATCAGCCATTAGTCATTCAATTTCTTGGATCTGACGTCAAATAATTACACATGTGGCATTGAAAAAATAATCAAAATCATTATTTTCTACGTGACAAGTCGGTCATTAAATTTTAATACTATTGTAGCCAATTTGACTATAAAAAAAAGGCAATTGCCCAATGTGTTTTAAAAATATTTTTATGTTTTATTTTCTATCTTTTCTTTACCTAAATATTTACAATATGTATAATATTAATAAAAATTAATATTATAATATTTATAATATGTATGTTTTATTTTAAAATAAAAATACTTTTATGTTTTAAAATACTTATAAATTTTTTAAAATAAAAATATTTTTATGTTTTATTTTCTTTACCTAAATATTTATAATATGTATAATATTAATAAAAATTAATATTATAATATTTATAATATGTATGTTTTATTTTAAAAATAAAAATAAAAATACTTTTATGTTTTAAAATACTTATAAAATTATGAGCAATAAAAATATTTTTATGTTTTATTTTCTTTCTTTTCTTTACCTAAATATTTATAATATGTATAATATTAATAAAATTAATATTATAATATTTATAATATGTATGTTTTATTTTAAAAATAAAAATAAAAATATTTTTATGTTTTAAAATACTTATAAAGTTTTTAAAAAGTATAATGGGCTAATTAGCCCACGTGTGTAATTATTTGATGTCCGTCCAAGAAATTGGAAGGAATGGCTTGATTGAACATTTTTAAAAAGTATAATGGGCTAATTGAATATTTTAAAAGCACAGTGACTAATGAATTGTTTCATGAGATAAGGTACAGTTAGAGAAGTCGTGATCTTATTCACATTGACCACAAGCCTTTGAAAAATTGTGTAAGATATTGCATGACGAGGGTGGTCCTCGGCCCACTTAACGAGTATCTCCAGAGGAACAAATCATAAAATTTCTTCACATATTATCGCATAATGTGAGAAATCGTACAATTACATTCTTCTTTCGTAGCTCAACGAGAACAACAAGTCATCATTTTCATAGTCTTAAGAGCAATCATATTGATCATTGGAAGGAATTTTTTTAATACAACTAAATAAAGCACACGTACCTTCAAAAGTACTCAACAATAATAGATTTTACAACTTAACATAAACTCAAACTCACAACTTTATATATTTTACAAGGTTTGTGCATGTTTGTGAATTCTAGGATTTTTTGTAGAGCAATAGACAGAACTCATATTCGTGTAAAAGTTTCTCACACCGATGTACCAAGATATCGTGGTAGGAAGTACACTACGCAAAATGTCTTAGCCGTATGTACATTTGACTTAAAATTTACTTATATTTTGACTGGTTGGGAAGGGACGACATTTGACTCTAGAATAATTAAAAATGTCATTGTAAGAGAAGATAAGTTGAAAATCCCTAATGGTAATGTACTCTCAACCTTTTTAGGATTTAATTAAAAAAAATTCTTTGTTTTACATGTAACTAATATTATGTTTTTCTAGGCAAATATTATCTTGTAGATGTCGGATCATACCATTAACTAACGGATTAATGACACCTTAAAGAGGTGTTTGCTAAAATTTAAAAGAGTACTCAGCTCGACTTTGTGAAAATCTAAGAGAATTATTTAATCTATGTCATGCATCATTACGTAATACAATTGAAAGGGCATTTGGTGTACTAAAGAAAATGTTTCCCATTATTGGGAGCACAACTATCCCAAAATACTATGTGGATACTCAATCTAAAATTGTTTTAGCATGTTGCATTTTACATAATTATTTGCTGTCAGTTGATCCTGATGATGACCTTATTGCCGAAGTTGATCGAGAGCTCCTAGAGAAAATACATGAACATGATGATCATGTAAGAGATGATACTGAGGATACAACGTGTGATGCCCCCAAAATAGGTATACATCACCCATCTTGAGTCGCCAGAAAATACACTACTGACAACTTCATTTATACAACTGTTGTGCAAAATACGAGGACAGGTATACTGTGAGTTTTAATACAAATGTATGTAACTCTCATGGTGCCTCGACCACAACCTTACAATGGTACTTTACATAAAAGTACAGTAAAAAACTGTTTTAGAAATTAAAATCTTTGGGAAGTGCTCAAGAAAACCTTCGTACATAGGAGGCCATAAATCTAAGTTATGAAAGATATCATATGTCCAGAGAATTATCCTTGGTTGACCCAATAGACCCCAAAGAAAAACGAGAAGATTACTATCATGTTTCTTCCAATGGTGAGTCTTCTCTTGACATATGTAAGACCCCAGCTTTTATAAATAAAGATGAATTTTCTATAAATATTATTTTTGAATATTATGGAATAATTTGATATAATGTTATAGTTGTGGGTAATATTTATAAATTTTGCAAAGTATGCAAGTGGTTATATTATATTCGATTGGTCGAGAAATATTCGGTTTAGCGGGGAATATTCGTATAATGGCTCAATCATTGGTGGACCCCACAACAAAATTATTATCGGATTGATCGAGAAAATGACAAAAATATTTTATTGAAATAACGGCGGAAGTTTTCTGAATTGATCTTGTTGAACTACTTTCGGTAGTAAAAAATGCGAGAATACGTGTGGTTGCATAAGTAGACACTTGCGGTATTGATTATTGATGCTTATGTGAGAAGTCACTCGGTTTGATTCCATTATTACCGATTAATAATATGAATTATTATAGCGATAATGACGTTTTGTTTTATTCATATTATTAACGTAATAAAAGCGTAACATCTTTTATATAAAATGAATACTTTATTAAAGTTATTCTATAAATAAAATATATTATATTTTATTATGCATAGTGTTTTGCATAGTGTTAGCATAGTAAAATATTTTTATATAAATAGAATATATTATATTTTATTTAAATAATTTTGCTTTAAATATGGATAAATCAGATTAAAGTAAATCAATCTGGACAGATTCATGGATTAATTACTATGCATTCTATTTTTCTATAAATAGAAGCTCATTCCTTCATTATTTTCTTACGAATTCACTTTGAAACTACAGAGAGAAAACTATAGTAGAGAAAGAAGAAAAGTATTCTGCGCTACTTCACTTTGCCAATATTGGTTCTTCTAAGGTAGGGAATATTATTTGTTGTACCGTAAAGAGTGTTATTCTTTTGTATTCATGAAGAGAACTTCTTTTGTTATTCCATTCTTATTTATTCATTGGAATAACTTTGTATCGTGGAATCCCCTATACTTGGTGATCTTCTTCTTTTATTCCATTCTTCTATTATTACATTTGGAACATCACATGCATGTGTTTTACACGGACTGGTTAAAATCTTTTATTATTATTACATTTGGAACATCCACATGCGTGTGTTTTACACAGGACTGGTTCCATCTTTATTATTCTGTTGGAACATCACATGCGTGTGTTTTACAGGACTGGTTTAAATCTTTATCATTCTATTAGAATATCCTATCTCGTGTGTTTTACACCGGATCTGGTTCCATCTTTATTATTACTGTTGGAACATCACGTGCGGTGTAATTTCACACGACTGGTGGTTCGATTATTATTATTACATTGGAATAACTTTGTATACATCTGCAATCGCATGCATGGTGATTTCTTTTGTTATTCCATTCTTTATTATACCCGGTTGGTTAAAACTTTGACTTTATACTCCATGAAATTAGTAGAATATCCTTGATATTTCGTTTCATCCGAAGATCTTTCATGGAAATATTCTTACGATCATTCTTGAATTTTACTCTACAAAGCAAATATCATGTCGATGATTTGGATGTTATAGTAGTTCTGAATAACTTAATTCTTGAACTTGTTTTATTGAATTCTTATATCATTGTCATCATCCTCATGTTTATATTTTTTTAAAGTCAAATACGTGGCTGTAGAAAGCATGGATGGACTTGGTATGATTATGACCGAGGATTATTGATTGTAATCATGAGTAGTAATGTTACAAATGATGTGGTAAAAGTCCTCGATTGGTCGTAGTGCATTGATGGATGAGTTGTTGGCATGATCATGACCATTAATGAATACACAACTATTTTGGCCCGTAGTGCGGGAATAATTGTGGTCGTGATACTAAAGAATATCCTTGGTCAGTAGTGCGGGGGTGATTCGATGATGTGGATTATTTATTAAAGCCGAGTCTCGGCTATATGATGATGAAAAACCTTTTTAAATCATAAGAGATAGTAGATTTTATTTTCTACTGACTCTTTTAATGGATTGCTTGTTCACATTGCAGATTAAACTTGATGTTTATTATATTTTATCGGTTTAACAATGTTCAAGGCTATTGATAATTTATTCGCATTATCTTAGTCATAATATTTCTTCTTGGGCTAGTTGAGCTCACCCTTTCTTTCTTTGTTCTTCTTGAAATGAGAACATAAATTTGGGACGAAGTCGAGAAGCGGAGTAATGGTCCGAGAGGATAGCATTAGTAGTCCTCACTATTCACGTGAAATAGTGTGATAATAATTGTAATGAGGACTCCTTTTGAGTTTGTATAATATCTAGTAGACAATATTTGTATTCAAACTCACGGTTTATGTCGTATTGTATATACGATATAGTTATATTAGTAAGTTGTATTTAAATTACGTACCATGTATCGACTACCCAAGATGGGTGATGTATACCTAATTTTAGGGGCGTCGCGGTTGGTATCGAGCTTAGGATATGATCCCGGCTAAGATGTGAGAATAGTACTAGGAGGGGAGAGACGGGAATACCTTCGTTAGTATGACCTACCTAAGTTTATGTCTTTATTTTATTGGTCGATCGAGAATATAAAGATAATTGTTACATGTCAATTAATCTTTTGTTTTGTGGCGAAGATCTGAAAATGACATCCGAGAATGTTGAGAATAGCAATGGAGCCAAAGCGATCGTTGATTCACCACATATCAATAATCGAGGATAATATGCATCAAGAAAGCGATAATCCTCATGTAAACAATAACACCGACCAAATGATGAATGATCAAATGTTCGGAGGCTTTATGCAATTTATGCTGACGATGAAAGCGAGCGACTCTCTCGTCCAAAACATAGGTGGAAACACAGAAAACTCTCGGTCACCATTAAACAATTCAAGGAGTTGGGACCACCGGAGTTTAAGGGAGAGCCAAACCACCGGCGAAGCATGGATAAAGCGATTACCAAGATATTTGATGTCTTGGGATGCTCAGGAAGGAAAAGGTTCCTTCACGCCTTTATGTTGCGTGGAGAGGTAGATTACTTTGTCTTTATCACTAAACCAAAGAACTCTTTCATTGTTTGGAACCTTTCGATTCACTACACCTTTGATTCAAGATAACGCTTTACCTTAAAGTGGATTTTACATCATCTTAGTGCATCTCGAAAAACTTGAGTGTTAAGCCCTCTAGTTTTAATTTAGACCCACCATGAATATGATCACATCCTTAGTGCTTGGTTAAGCACTTTAAGATGTTTTCACGGACTCATAGTGAACTTCTCCATAATATGGTGATCAACATCGGGTCTCGTACATTTCATTGCATACATGATTTATCACTCGTGCGGTCGTGATTATCTTTGAATAATCCCTAGTCATAATCATACCAAGTCCATCTATGCACTACATGCCACGAGATAACTTTCAACATAATATAAACATGAGGATGATGACAATGACATAATAATTCAATAAAACAAGTTCAAGAATTAATTTATCCAGAACCAATAACGCCCAAATTGTCAAATACGATCATCGCTTTATGGGGTAAAACTTCAAGAATATTTAGAAAATATTTCCATGAAAGATCTTAGATGAAGCGTAAATATCAAGGATATTCCACTAATTTCATGGAGTATTAAAGCCAAAACTTTAACCAACCGAGTATAATAAAGAATGGAATAACAAAAGAAATCACTTTGCACGGAGTTATTCCAATGAATAATAAATAATGGAACGGTCGTGCGTAAGCGCACTTATGTGATATTCAAGCGAATAATAAATAACGGAACGGGTCATATTAAAACGCACGCAGATAAGATGTTCCAATGAGAATAATAAAGAATGGAATAATGAAGAATTTCACCATGTATATGGTACTTCAGATGTATACGAGTTATTCAACATAATAATAAAGAATGGAATAACAGAAGAATTTCAACATTTATGCGGTGATTTAGATGTATAAAAGTTATTCAACATAATAATAAAGAATGGAATAATGAGAAGAATTTCACCATGTATGCGGTACTTTAGATAGATAGGTTATTCAACATAATAATAAAGAATGGAATAATAGAAGAATTTCACCAAGTATAGGGTGATGCTGCATATCTGAGTTATTCCAACAGAATAATAAATAATGGAATAACAAAAGTTCTCTTCATGAATACAAAAGAAATAATACCTTACCTTAGAAGAAAACCGGATATAGGAGTAGTGAAGTAGCGAATACTTTTTCTTCTTTATCTCTATAGTTTCTCTCTAGAGTTTCAAATTGAATTCGTAAGAAATAATAAAAAGAATGAGCTTTATTTATAGGAGAATGGTGAATAGTAACTAATTCATGAGCGGTCAGGATTGATTTACTTTTTAAATGGATCTATCCATATTAATTAACTATGTAGTATTAATAAAATATTCTAATAAAACAAAATCTTTTAAATAAAATATAATATATTCTATTTATAATCTAATAAAACGAATAACTTTATAAAAGTATTTTATTTTATATAAAAGATTTTACTATCTGAAACTACGCATTAACTACGCAAACATTTTATGCATAATAGAATATTATATATTCTATTTATAGTCTAATAAAATGAATAACTTTATAAAAGTATTCTGCTTTTTATATAAAAAGATTTTACTATCAAAACTTTATGCAGCCTTTATGCATAATAGAATATTATATATATTACATTTATAGTCTAATAAAATGAATAACTTTATAAAAGTATTACATTTTTATATAAAAAGATTTTATTATGCAAACACTTATACGAGACCTTTACGAAACCTTACGCATAATAGAATATTATATTCTATTTATAGTCTAATAAAGCGAATAACTTTATAAAAGTATACATTTTATATAAAAAGTTTTCTGTTTTATTACATTTATAATAATAATAAAACAAAACTTATCACCTTTATTATCATTCACAATATTAATCAACCAAAGTTGTTCCCGGGAAGAGGGCTTTCAATAAAGATTTCTCCCTATCATAGCGTAATTAGGTGACCAAACTTCTCCTTGACAGAACTTTTAGACATCGTTAATATTGAAAATTATAATATTGATAACATATTCGTCTCAATTATTGATTTAATAATATATAAAATATTGACAATAATTAAATCAAATAACGCGTGAGATCTATGCAACAATTCATGTAGCAGTAATAATTGAAAAAATTGAGTGACTTCTCACGTAAGCATCGATAATCAATACAGGTGTGCTACTTAAGCAACCATGGCGTATTATTATACTGCTTTACTACCAAAGTAGTTTAACGGTTTTTAACGGTAAAACTTCCGTAGTTATTTTCATAAAATATTTTTGTCGTTTTCTCAATCAACAATAATTACATTGTAGGGTCCACCAATGATTGTCTTGTCGTGCGGATATTCCCAAACAAAAAAATATTCCCCAACCAATCGAATATTATACAACAACTTGCACACTTTTCAAAATTTATAAATATTACCCATAACTATAACATTATCTCAAATCCACACCATAATTTTGAAAAAAATATTTTGAGAAAATTAAATCTTTATTCGTAAAATTTGGGATTTTACACCTGTTGTATTCCTCTCTGTCTCGTAGAAACAACATATAAGCGTCGAGGACATACTCGAAAATCCAATTCCTAGGCCCTAAGGAATGCAATGCACTGTGGTCTAAATCATATAACTGTCGCGGATGTGACAAAGGATATAAATTCGCTCCGAGGCCACCACGTTTCCAAACATATGTTTATTTATGAATGCCTCATTCCAATCTTTCAATTTTTTGGTTAAGGACCCTTTTGGTCCATAAGAGATGTGATCTCCCGCATCTTGTACCTGATTGAGACCCAAATGTACATTATTATTATATGGCATGCCGTTTTTATTTATAAATATGAATATAAATAATAATTAATATGTTTTAATTAAAACCATCACTATATATATCTTAAAACCAGCTCCTATGACGTCAGAAAGTCCCGCAAAGTCAAAGGTGGTTGGAATGTAACACTCCTCATAGGCTTGGGAGGTTGGAATGTAGCTCTCCTCGTAGGCTTGGGTGGTGGGAATGGAGCTCTCCTCATATGCTTGTGCGGCGGGTATGTAGCTCTCTTGTACCGTATAATCAGTTTATTTCCCAAGCCCTTCATTGAATTGGGAGAATTGGGATTGTGGTCTTAAAATTGTGGGACCCCCCTGTCGAGGTATTTGTTTCCCTCTTGCTTCGAAGTCGTCACTACAACAAAATCGACTAATTTCGACGAATCTAAGTTCGACAGACATATTCCCTCCAAGATAATAGTTATTCCGACGGATTATTCAGTCAAACATAATTCAGTCAAAAATAGATTAATTTCGACGGATGTTCATCCAAAATAGATGTATCCCATTAAGCGTGATGTTCCACTTGGTACTGACCTTATTTTCGATTGAATAGTATTTAATCGGCGGAATATTGATCGAGATCTGAGTCTACGACGGAGTTAAGTTCGACGGACATTCTGTCGAAAATAATCGTAAAACCTAATTGATTAATCAGACGTCTTCCCCCAGCCGCCCCTCATTCTCTCACTTTGCTCTCTCTCTCTCTCTCTCTCATTTCTCTTTCATTCTCTCTCTCAGTCTCATTTCTCTCACTGCTCTCATCTCCACCACCACCATCGCCGCCAACACCACCAGTTCCACCACCACCACCACCACCACCTTCGATTCCACCACCACCATCACTGTCGATCGGTTCCACCACCATCACTGCTTGTTCCACCACCAGCAGACGCCACCAACACCATCGGTTCCACCACCGACATATTCTAATTTTCAGTTGAAAATAAGTTAACTCCGAGGGAACATATCCGTCGGAACTACTTTATCTCCGACGCAAATTCTGTCGGAGTTAATACTTAGTCATTTTTAATAAATACCGGCTTATTTTAATTTTCAGTCGGAAATAGGATAATGCCGAGGGAATTTGTCCGTCGAAAATAGGGTATATTATAATCGACGGAAAGTTTTGTCCTATATATTCAGTTGAAGATAGTTTATGTCCGACGAAAATCCGTCTGAGACAATTTCGTCGAAGATAATATAGATCCGACGGATTTATTGACAGAACTTATCTTCGATGCGAATATATTCGACCGAATATCTGACGAAAATTTTCGCCGAAAATAATCTAATTTCGACTGAATAGGCTTAGGTTCGACGGAATATTCCATAGGTATTAAGCTTTTTTCTTGTAGTGCGTATAGACTGTATTGGTAATTCCAATTATGTTTTTGCATAACCAACTCGGGAGGCATCTGAGTAAGTGCTGAAAATTTATCAAGTAAAGACTTTGCACTCTCAACCTGTCATGTAAGATGAACACAACCAAATATCAATAACACTAAATATGAATAAATGTAATATTAAGTATATACTCTAATATAAATAAATTAAAGAAGAAGATAATTTTCTACCATTTGAATAAGGTGTTGTTGGTTGTAAATGGCCCGAGGCTCATAACAACTGTCTTGGCTCCTTGCCCCGTCGAGGTCGGTGGATTTTCCAACGTGTAATTTTCCTATACCAGGCCATGTAATTATCTACTGACACATAATTAGAAATTTTTATATTGTTATCCTTCGAGATAATCCATGTATGCCTCCCAAATCGAAATGTATTCCCCTCGACATCAATAAATTTAAATTTAAACTTTAAATTTCACTCTACCAATTTACTACCACTTTCATAAATAGATAAGACATTCATTTCCTATCATCGAAACTTAATATAATAATAATAATAGAATAATAATAATAATAATAATAATAATAATAATAAGAATAAGAATTGATGAATAATAAAATAAATCGTAATATAATAATATATATGGATTTTGGGGGAAATATAAAGTTTTAATATAAAGACTAGTCCTTGCGAGAAATGAGCAGCTAGGCCCGTGGTGCTTGGGTAGTCATATGATGAGGGTTTGAAGTGGGAGGTTGTGAGTTCAAATTTGTTTAGGAGCGAATAGTTGGAAATAATTCTTTTAAAGGCCAAGGGAATTTTTTTTAATTTTTATTCCGTAGTGATGTAACTTGAACCTACCGTGACCGTAAAAAAATTTATTCTCGGTACCCATGAGTTGTCTTGGTGAACCTATTTTTTATTTTTTTATGTGATTTTAATGTGCCGAGTCATGACATATAATGGAGAAATGCGAAAAAAATAATACCCGGCCGGTACAAGCTGTGTCGGTTGGGACTTTTTTAATATTAAATGTGCTGAGTCAGACTAGATAATGGGGGAAATGCGTAAAAAAAGACACAGTCGGTACAAGCTGTGCCGGTTGGGACTTTTTTAATATTAAAAATTCGTTTTGTTTAACTATACTGACAACATGTTGAATATGTGGGGCCCCCATATTAAAATAAAAGCCGGTATAGCTTGTTATTTAGACACAACAACTTGTGCCGACTTAATATATTTATGTTTCAATCTCAGCTGCGAAAAGTGGTGGTTGGCACAGTGCCATGACAATCGGTTGTCATGGATGGAATCCCTATATTTATATATATATATATATAAACGATATGTGTTGTATATAAACAATTAAATACTTGATTTTGATCATTTAATTTTTTTAATTTATTTAATCATTTATCATTTTAAAACATTTTTTAATACTTCAAACTTTTGCCATTGATTCAGACTTCATTTAGAAGAATTAAACTTTTAAGTTTACAATTAATTTTAAGGATATTTTCTCTAAAAGTTGTATTAACCCATATCCACGAATATTTACTCGACTTGGAGCAATTATATATATATATATATATATATATATATATATATATATATATATATATATATATATATATATATATATATGGTTAGAAAGAAGCGGATTTGGTCCGTTAATCTGGACCAACCTTTAACGATTTAAATTGTCCGTCGCTAAAGCTCATAACAGGCAATGTTATGGGATTTAGCGACAGACAATCCATCGCTAAAGACTGGTCCGTTAACGAACCAGTCCGTTGGAGAACGGCTGCATATATATACACTGTATTTCTATGAACTCTTTGTTATCAAAATTCTTTTATGATGGAGTTCATTAATTATGCTAGAAAGACCAATTATGCATGCTTCTCAATATGCACAAACAAAGAATAAATTTTAGTATTAAACAAGTCATAAGTAGCAGCTGGTGCAACTAACCCTAAAAGATACAACAACCGGTAGCTGAAGAATATTTACAGCAATTTCGGTCAAACTTTATATTGGAAGTTAGAACTAGGGGTGACAATTTTTATCTTAACACGATATGAATTATAAACACATTTTGTTTCATAAACATGTCAACACATTCAATACAAAATTTAAATGGGTCAAACACGTATAATTAATAGATTGATATGTTTAACACGAATAAACATGTTTATTTAAAATAATTTAAAAATAATTATTATATAACGTTATAATTTACCTTAAATATTGAGTTTAATCCTTTTTAGTTACTTTTATAATGTTATATTGCATTTTCTTAAATATAAATTCTGTAAAGAGTAAATTACATTATTATTTAATAAATAAATGAATGTGGTTTATTTTTTTAATTTATGTACAAAATAGGTTAAAAGGGTTGACACGTTTAACACAACCAATAAATAGTTCAGTGTTTGTACTGAGAATCTTAGTACAAATAATTAAATTGTAGTGTTAGTGTTTACCCATTAAATATAATACCTATAACTTGACAGTCATCCCTAGTTAGAACTAGTTTCACTAAGTTCATTTATACTATTTAATTATTTGATAATATTTGATATGTTCATTAAATTTTTGTGAAAATTAAAATCTCTGATTTTTTTTATGATTTTTAATATTAATTTTATTCTAAAATATAATAATAATTTTTAGCATAATATATCAATTAAGGAGCTGTTTGATTAGTACTGAATGGCTAATCGATTCAGCTATTCAGTGCGTTTATTTCGGAAAAAAAATTGTTTGAATAGCTGAATCGGTCAACCATTCAGACGATTTGAGTTGAATGACTAAGTCCCATTTTTTTGGCTGAATAGGTTGAATGACGGTTGAAAGATTTTTTTTTACAATATTAACTATTATATATATTAACTAATATTAAATAAATTTATAATAATTTTTGAATTTTTTTAGAGGGATAAAATAATAAAAATTTGTTGTTCTGATATTTCATATTTCAAAAATATCAATTATCAAATAACTTTTTTTATTTAAATTCAAATTTAAATTTATTTAATTTTTATTAAACACCCCTAACTAATTTTATATTTTGGAAGCTAGCTAGGAAGTATTATAACATTCCCTCCGTCAATTAGATAGCATGATGACAACTACATATATGATTACATATATCGATATTTTGTATCGTCATATATAAATATTAAATTGTAGTTTAATTGTGTGACATACTAAGAAACTATGATAATAAATTTAAAGATATTGTATTATTTTATACTTATATTAATAAAAAAAGTGAATTCTCTAATGAAATAAAAATTAATAAATTAGACTCCTACTCCTTCATTTTTTTAATATAAATTGTTTTAGAGTTATGCACAAGTATTAAGAAAATAATTGTATAGAATTAAATATAATATCAATTGTCTATATTGCTTCTCCCTTGTATTGGAAAAATAGAGTGTTATTTATTAGACAAAAAATCGTGAGAGAACCATATTTATATTTATTACTTGGGGTAATATTAGAAACTAAATAATTAATGCTTCTTAAAATTCTGAAACGATTTATATTAAGGAACAAAAACAATTCTCTAAAACGACTTATATTAAAAAACGGAGGGAGTATTATAAAACCGAGGAAGCATTTAATCCCATAGTACTTGGACTAAAATTATTTATAAAACATTTTGTAAGACCCCAACTTTCATGAATAAAAGATTAATTTTTTTCGAATTATATTTTTGAATATTATGGTGTGGATTTGATATAATGTTATAGCTGTGGGTAGTATTTATAAATTTTATAAAGTAAACATGTGAGACCCTGTGATTTTATTAATAAAGATTTAAATTTTGTCGAAATAATTTTTTAATATTATGAATTTGAGATAATATTATAGTTATGGGTAGTATTTATAAATTTTGCAAAGTATGCAAGTGGTTATATTATATTCGATTGGTGGGGAATATTCGGTTTAGCGAGGAATAATAACTTTCAATCATTGGTGGACCCCTAATGTAAATTGCCTGATCGAGAAAACGACAAAAATATTTTATTAAAATAACGGCGGAAGTTTTCGTAGTTCTTGTTGAACTACTCTAGTAGTAAAAGCGATGTCAAGAATGTGTGGTTGCATAGTAACATCTCAGTATTGATTATTGATGCTTTATGAGAAGTCACTCGGTTTGATTCCATTATTGTCGATTAATAATATGAATTATTATAGCGATAATGACGTTTTTGTTTTATTCAGTATTATTAACGTAATAAAAGCGAAACATCTTTTATATAAAATAGAATACTTTATTAAAGTTATTCTATAAAATAGAATATATTATATTTTATTATCGTAGTGTTGCATAGTGTTTTTCAGTAGTGTTTTGCATAGCAAGATTGCGATAGTGTTTGTATAGTAAAATATTTTTATATAAATAGAATATATTATATTTTATTTAAAAGATTTTTCTTTAAATATGGACCGTCAGATTAAAGTAAATCAATACGACTGTTCATGGATTAGTTACTATGCATTCCATTTTCCTATAAATAGAAGCTCATTCCTTCATTATTTTCTTTACGAATTCATTTGAAACTACTGAGAGAGAAATTATAGAGAGAAGCTATAGAGAGAAAATTATAGAAAGAAGAAGAGTATTACCGCTACTTCACTACTTCTATATTAGGTTCTTTTACGGTAGAGGGTGTTATTCTTTCTTCTTGAAGAGAACTTCATTATTCCATTCACTATTATTACATTGGAATAACTTTGTAAAAGTGGCATATTACTATACATAACTACAGATCACGGCAGATACCCTATACTTGGTGAAATCCTTATGTTATTCCATTGCTTATTATTAGTTGGAATAACTCAGTATCTGTGATTTTACCCTATACTTGGTGACATTCTTCTATTATTACATTGGAACATCACATACGTGTGTTTACACTGGGACTGGTTCCGATTTTTATTATTCCATTGGAACATCCACATCGTATGTTTTACATAGGACACGGTTAAAATCTTTTTATCATTCTCGTTGGAATATCTGTCGTGTGTGTTTTACACAGGATCCGGGTTCCATCTTTATTATTACATTTAATAATTTCACGACACGGTTCCGTTATTATTATTCATTGGAATAAACTATGCCTCTTGATCTCGCGTGCGTGGTGATTTCTTTTGTTATTCCATTCTTTATTATACCCGGTTAGTTAAAACTTTGACTATATACTCCATGAAATTAGTAGAATATCCTTGATATTTGCGTTTCATCCAAATATCTTTTCACGGAAATATTCTTGATCATTCTTGAATTTTACTCACGTAAAGCGATTATCGTTTACAATTTGGACGTTAATAATTCATGGATTAAATAATTCTTGAACTTGTTTTATTGAATTATTATGTCATTGTCATCATCCTCATGTTATATTATGTTATCTTTGAAGCTTTACGCATAGATGAACTTAGTATGATTATGACCAGGATCATTCGGTATAATCATGACTTGATATAAATGATGTGACAAAAGTCCTCGATGGGCATGTAATGCGATGATGGATAGTTTTTGGTATGATTATGACCGGGGGTGATTCGGTATAGTCATGACCATTGATAATTTGATGAAAATCCTTGTGCAAGTGATGCGAGGATGATTAGATGTGGTGGTTTATTATTTGTCGAGTCTCGTGATAAAAATTGATGAAAACCTTTTAAAACCTAAAAGATAGTAGACTTTATTCTCTACTTGACTCTTTTAATGGATTGCTTATTAAGCCGCAGCTTAAAGCGGTTGTCTATTGTATTTTATCGGTTTAACATTGAAAAGGCTAATGATAATTTAATACGCATTATCTTAGTCATAATATTTCTTCTTGGGCTAGTTGAGCTCACCCTTTCTTTCTTTGTTCTCTTGAAATGAGAACATAATTTGAGACGAGTCTGGGGAGCAAGTAATGGTCGAGGAGGATAGCATTAGTAGTCCTCACTATTCTGCGTGAAATAGTGTGATAATAGTTGTAATGAGGACTCCTTTTGAGTTTGTATAATATCTAGTAGACAATATTTGTATTCAAACTCACGCTTTTTGTCGTATTGTACTGACAGTTATATTAGTAAGTTGTATTTGAATTTATGTACCATGTAAGTGGCGACCCTATACCTAATTTTGGGGCGTCACAAAACAAGTTGTTATAAAATATTCGATTGGTCCAGGAAACATTCATTTTAATAGGAAATATTTGTGACCAAGACAATCATTGATGGACCCTACAACGGAATTATTGTCTGAGTTAGAAAACTACGTAAATATCTTTTATAAAAAATAACGGTGAAAGTTTTACCGATTAAGCGTCAATTACTGTGTAATGAAAAGTACAAGAATCTGGCGTGGTTGCGTATAAGTAGACACCAGTATTGATTTTTGATGCTTCCGTGAGAAGTCACTCGGTTTTGTTCAATTATTGCTAAAGTAATTGCTGCATAGTATCTCACGTTATTTGATTCAATTATATTGTTATAATATTTTATATTATTAAATCAATAATTGAGATGACAAGTTATTCATATTATTATTTGCATAATTAACGATGTCTAAAAAGTTCTGTCGAAAAAGGGGTTTGGTCACCTAATTACGCGTCAATAGGGAGAAATTCTTATCGAAAAGCCTTCTTTCCTGAGAACTATCTAGTTGTTAATATTGCGAGTTATAATAATGATGAATAAATATTTTTAAAAATATTGAGGAAATTTTTATGAAGTATTTGTTATAAATTTTGCCTATTATTTGAACCCCTATTTACCCATTTTTTAAATAATTGATATAAAATTATTTAGTATATATATATATATATATAATATTTGTGTGTGAAAGTGACATGTGGGGTGGGGCCCACATCTGGGATGAAGAATTAAAATGGGGTGGGGGGAGAAAACGTGTAATAGAGGGAGTATTGGTATTATATATATAAACATGTGTGTGTGTGTGTGAGTGTGTTTGTGAGTAGAAAAAGTGGTGGTGGTGTTAGGTTTGTAATATTCAAGAACGCAATCAAATTGCAAAAATTAAGCGGAAGCGTGTAAAATCAGAGTTTAAAATTTTTACAAACCATATACCCGGATCACCCTTTATGCAAAATTATTAATTAAACGAAAAGATAAAGAATAAAATCATACCCTCAAGATCGAGCTTCCTCGTGTACAAGTTCACCTCCAAATCCTTTTTCGTTCAACTTGAATCCACCGGGTTTGTTCCTTCCTTTGATCAACGTTAACCACCCATATGTTTGGCCTCAGAGGTGATCCACCAAGGAAAACTAAAGAATTCAAGAAGATGGTGTATTTGGCTCAAACCCTAGTTTTCTATCTCTATGAAAATGGTACTCTCCAACAAATTGGAATTATGTCATTGTAAAAGTCAACAACCCCTTCACCCATAATAAGACTCCTCTTATTTATAGATGTGGGCAACCCACCTTAACAATTAAGGAATTGGGTTTTATTTAATTAATTAAATTCTTTTAATTAATTAAGCTCCCTAATCTTATTAGGGATAATTAATTAAACTCCTTTAACCAATTTTCCTCCTAATCCTATTAGGAATAAATGAGAATACTTATATTAAATTAATTCCTAAACTCTTTTAGAAATTAAAATAATAATAATTGTAATAATATTAATAAGACTCCTCTTATTAATTTATATTTAATATTTCTAAAATATTAAATAATAATATTAAGCTATTTAATTTATTCTATCACCATAGATTAAATTAAATATACTTTACATATTATTACAATTATGCCATTAACTTCTTAAATAATTATTCTTCTTTTTATGGTGTGACCCTTTAGGTTCTCCATATTAAACCTAGGTTGTGAATAAATCAATTAGAACAATTCTAATCTTATTTAAATAAATAAATTAAATAATTAATTTATTTAAATAAATAATATTTATTCTACAATAAGGATAAGCCTCCTAGCGATCAACGACTTTCCGGATAATATAGATTTCAACATTAATCATAAAAGAACCTTTGAGTAAAATAGTTACCGCACAATTCAATCCTTCCACCATACAATGTCCCAATTAAATATAAGACATGGAATTCTTTGTCAAGTCTTATTTTATTTAATTATATGTATTTCGACTCTTAAATGCACAACTCAAATAATGCAAATTAGAAACTCCTTTCTAATTTCATTCTACGCTTGGCCAAGGACTCTTTGGGTTGTCATTTATCGAATCACATAAGACATTTCTCTTCTTTTATTAGAAGTGGTAGATTCTTTATTGATCATACATTATCTCCATGTACAACTTATTATACCCAAGCATACCCTTTGATATACCCTAAGGGTTTTAAGGAATAAGTCAAAGTATAACTCATCATACACAAGATACTATGATGATCTCAAGTCCAAGGATTACTTCAGACTACTATCACTGAGGAATTCCTATCGACAGCAAATAAAACTCCATTAGGTATTCCTTAGCGAGTGAGTCACGTTCAAATGAACTTATTCTCTAATAAGCACCTACATACTTGCTTTAGTGTCTCCACACAAATGATCATGAGATCAATCATCCTCATCCAATGAAAGAAAGCAACGTATGTACCAATCTATCCGGATTCACTAATCCCCAATTTAGTAATCCAATGATTGGGAACTATTTTAGTTTTAAGCTTTCTAAGAATTTAGATCTCATTAGAATGATCATCATCATTATTCTAAAAGCATTGCTTAAAACTATGGGTTTATCACATATTATAAAACAAAGCATCATGTAGATAATTAAAAGCCTTTAATAAATTAATACTTTTATTAATTAAATGAATAAGATTGTTACAAAGTATATGCTTTATCATCAAACATGATTGGCTTGTGTGCATACTACTTTCAATCTCCCACTTGCACTAAAGCCAATCATCATGGTAACTCATACTCTTCTTCTCTAAGTGACGATTATCCCATTGCATTGGATAAGCTTTAGTTAATGGATATGTAATGTTGTTCATGAGAGTCCACTATCTCTATAGTGATTTCCCATCTTCAATGATTCTAATAATTAAATGAAAATGCCACAACACATGTTTAGATCCAAGATGAGACTTGGGAACTATTCCTAGTTCAGTAATGAACTTTTAATCCAAATAATCAACTTGCGAGCCTTCATTTATAGCTATATACTTTGTCTTTATCACTAAATCAAAGAACTCTCTTTCTGTTTGGAACATTTCAATTCATCGCACTAATCGCTCAAGGTAACCCTTTACCTTAAAGTGGATTTTTTCTCGTCGTCTTGGTGCGTCTCGAAAAACTTGAGTCTGTTAAGCCCTCTAGTTTTAATTAAGACCCACCATGAATATGATCACATCCTTAGTGCTTGTTAAGCACTTTAAGATGTTTTCAACGACTCATAGTAAACTTCTCCATAATACGATCGATCAACATCGGGTCTCGTACATTTCATTGCATTCATGATTGTCACTCATGCGATCTCTCTTTTAGGAGTGCTGTGGGGACTATTAAAGAGATACACTCCATAGCTCATCGACATGAGACATCTCTTGGAGTTTGCCATGCGATAAACGACTTTAGCATCAAATGAATATCGTTCCTTGGGTTAAGTCGAAGCATCCTCTTAAATCTATCTATATAGATTTATATCCCCAATTAAGATACTCTTCCAAAACCATTCATGGAGGAATGTTTAGACAACTTTATCATTACCGATTGTAGCATTAGTATGTCATTCCTTATCCGTAGTATATCAACATATAGTATTAGGAATGTCACGATGCTCCCCCCATCGACCCTTTTGTACACACTAGGTTCATTCTTATTTTTGATAAAATCAAACTCTTTTGATTGCCTCATCAAAACGAATGTTCCATATTTGAGAAACTTGCTTCAATCCATTTCTCTGCAGTGTCTACAACACTTACCTCATCAGATAGAATCTGGATCATCATCTTCTATGATGTGTACCTCATCATCATCATCCATGATGAATCCATACCTCCTGGGTATCTTGATGTACTATTTCAAATTTATTTATTTGGCCAGTGGTACAATAGGAATTCTATCTACATGTTCCTCTTATTTGACTTATAGTGTTTTGTGGTTCTTGAACTTTCAAGATCTATAATCCTCCCACTAGCCCCTTCAATGATAAACGCCTTTATCTTAGAAAGCGGCGTGTGTTTCGTAACAAACACCTTTTGCTAAGTAGAATTATAGAACATATACTCTAAACTTACTTTAGGATGTCCCAAAAATCAGACATGTCAAATCTTGTCCCAAGCTTATCCTTTGAAACCTTTTCACATAAGTTGGACAACCCCTTATCTTAACATACTTAAGATTAGGAATCCTCCCCATCCATAACTTTTATGGAGTTTTCAATGGATTTTAAGGTTACCTTTTCGTAGATGTCATGTACCATTTCTAGGACATTATCCCGAAGGATCTTTGGAATGCTTAGGTAAAATCATTATGGACCGCATCATGTCCAACAAGGTACGATTTTTCCTTTCGGATACACCAATCAATTATTGCGTATCAAGAGGCGTCCATTATGAGAAAACCATTTGAGATGATCTAGAAACTTATCAAGACAAGTATTTATTCCTCGATCTAATCAAAGAATCTTAATACTTTGCCAATTTGTTTCACTTCAATTCTTTGAACCTTTCAAATAATTCACACTTGTATTTCAAAGAAATACACACATTCAACTCTTTGAATGATCATCTCCTTTTCTTATACTAATTTGTTCAATATGCAAAATTATTTTCATGTAAGTCAAGTATACTAAATCCATTAAGTGATATTCAAATTCTATACAAAATATTATTATTATAAATAGAACAACAATTGTTCTTAAAGATAATACCAAAGATGTCATTGTTCAACAATAAAATGGAAATAATGTTTCCAACGAGGCGGAATACAATAACAACTTATTGACTTAATAGACTTGCCAGTAGCATTGCTAAACTATAAGTTTCTATGGCTAATGTAGCAACCTTTGCTTCATTTCCCACACATAAGATTATTTATCTTTGTTTAGCTTTCTACTTCTTCTTGGTCCATTCATAAATCTATATTTATGATAACCAAAGTCGGTATCCAATACCCAAGTAGAACCTCGACTTAAAGAAAAATTTATTTCAATCATGAACAAAAATCGATTATGAATCAAACTTCACTAAGCTTCTTTGGTTAGCCTCTGCAAGATGCTTCTCGCAGTTTCTTTCCAGTGTCCAGGCTTATTGCAGTGGTAGCAAACTCCTTTGCCATCTATATCAGTTTTGTTCGTATTATCCTTTGTTTACGCCTTTCTGTTTACCTTCTTTGAATCGTTCTTCCTTTTTGAAGATCCTTTGGCCCCTACCAGTAAGACTCGGTCTTTCTTGGTTGGAAAGTGACTCTCAACATTTTTCAACATGATAAGCAAATCAGCGAGGCTGATATCTAGCTTGTTTATATGAAAAATTCACAACAATTGTGAAAGGAGTCCGGGAGTGAGTGCAAGATCAAATCTTGGCTCAACTCTCCATCCATGACAAAACCCGTTGTCCTAATTGATCAATCAAATTGATTATGTTAAGAACTTTTGTCATCACTATAGTGCCATTGGCCATTCTAGATCGGAAGAGCTCCTTAGATATCTCGATATCTATCGGCCCCTACTTTCCTCACCATCAACTACTTGATGTGCGGGAATATAGTAGAGCATCCATATTTTCATCTTGCCGACAACAAGCTCGTTACTCATGGATGCGAGCATGATGCATCGAGCTAATCAGGTATGCATCATCTTGCCACTTTCTAAAAGTAGCAATCTCTTCCTCGAGGCATTTGTTTGCAACCATTGTAGGGATATAGGCGATTAAGGACATAAGATAGCTTTTCACTATGAGAACTATTCTCAAATTCCTTAACCAATCCGTTTAATTTGATGGCCCCAGTTAATTTAGCATCTAATATCCTTCGCGATGATAGTAATTTTAGACATTGTAAAATTTCGTAAATGAATTTGTAATTAACAACATTTTAACATACATTCTTTTATTAATTACCAAAATAATTTACGTCTTGTTTTAAATTGGTATCTCCCACTATTTTCTTCAAACTATATTACCCTCACTTATATAGTTCGGCAAAATTTAATTAAAGATTTGCTAATGAGAATAAGGATCCCATTTCAAATGTATGTAGCCTTGTGGTGACACAACAAACTATATATAAATAAATAGGTAGACAACTTTTGTCAATTACATCAACTATGCAACTCCTTTTCTTTTGCCTCTTAGATTATTTTGATCAAGTGGTGGCACATCCGAATCAAAATTATCCAAGTTAAGTCCGACCTAGCACTCCATATATTCAAAAAGAAAAATATCATCCTTGTGGTGACACAACAAAACAATATTGTTCAATTTTCTTTATAAGCATCAAATGTGATAAATTAACATCTTAAATACTTAATACTTGCCTTGTGGTGACACAACAAACTCATATTAAATATTTAATACTCTATTAATTTTATCATGCTAGAAGAAATGACGTTCGATATTCCAAATATCTTTGAATGCTTAGGACTTAATATAAAAATTGAGGGGTTTGTTATTAATTTGTCTCATCTTGTTTTAGCGCATTTATTATATATATATAAAATACGCATTATATTAATAAACATGCGAAGCATGTTTGCATAATATATAATATATATATATATAGTATATAGCATGCACATATAGAATACTATATTCTACCCGGATTGATTATGGACTTTTATTCTAGTTTGGTTCACTAGAGCCACCAAGTGAACCAAAAGGTCAAACCCTAGGGGTGCAAGAAATGATATTTAAATATAACTATTATATTTAAACCCGGGCTCCATTACAAACGGGTCTTCAAGCGCTCCTTGCTCCTTGATCTCCAATTTTTCAAAAATTAATTCTAACTATTCCTATTACATAACTATTTTAAAATAAATAGAAACCTTGATCAGCAGTCAAGGGGAAGTACATAGGAGGGAGATAGAATTTACATTCAGAAAAATTAGAGAAGGCGAGGTACGCTTGTAACCCCATTTAATAAAACCCATACATTCACGCATCCAACAAAAATAAAATCCAATCAAATTGGTCAATAATCCATAATCAATCCCATTTATTATCATACACATCATCATATGCATCAATAAATAACATTCATCCTACGAATAATATACATTTAATATATATATTGATATCATTTAATGGGCAAATTTAGTTAGTATAAAATCTATTTTGAATCAAAATAAACTCCTTTATTTTAATCCAAATTTAAATCAAAATAAAACTATTTTATTTTAATTTATCCTATTTTGAATAAAATAAACTATTTTATTTTAATCAAAATCTTTAATCAAAATAAACTCCTTTATTTTAATTAATTATGGAATCCAATTCCATGTAAAAAATCTTTAATTAAAATAAACTCTTTTATTTTAATTAATTATGGAATCCAATTCCATGTAAAAAAAAAAAAATTATTAAAGGAAACACAAATTTTTTTCTATTCACAAATAAACTCCTTTATTTTGAATAATATGAAATCTTATTTCATATTTAAATAAACTCCTTTATTTAAGGAAATACGGATTTTCTTTCCTATTCACAAATAAACTCTTTTATTTTGAATAATATGAAAATCTATTTCATATCTAAATAAACTCCTTTATTTAAGGAAAGATGGATTTACTTCCTATTCACAAATAAACTCCTTTATTTTAGGAAAAATAAAATCCAATTTCAACTCCAATTATTTATCATGAAATCCAATTTTAAAATTAAATAAACTTTTTTATTTTAATATTAAAATAAACTTTAATTTTAAAATTAAAATAAACATTTTATTTTAATTATAAAATAATTAAGAATAATATATATATATATATATATATATATATATATTATATATATATATATATAATATAATAACCAATATATATATATATTTTATAAAAAACCGTATAACCTTTATATATATATATTACTTGATTTAAAAAGCAACCAGATTTCATGATTCCAAATTCCACGACTTTTGTATCACGTGGCCTTATTTTTATTTTTTTTTTTTTTTGGAAGCTGTCGTTCGCGAGCTGCCTATTTTCACGCACGGTTATTATATTATATATATAATATATAAAGCAACTAATGAATCAAGCATGTTTCCTGTAAATGATTCAAAAAATTTGGAAACATGAAAAATCCTTACGTGGCCAAAAAAAAATAACCGCGACTCATGATATAAGCTTTTACGACAATTAGCGATTTATTTGATTTTTTATTTTTATTTTTATTTATTTTTTATTTTTTTATTTTTAAATAAATTTTATACAATAAAATTATGCCCAATTAAATTGTTCTAAACACATATCAATATACATATCAAATTTAAAACAATTAATAATTCGCATAAAGGTTTGGCTCGATGCGGCTTGTTAGGTTTGTAATATTCAAGAACGCAATCAAATTGCAAAAATTGCTTTAAGCGTGTAAAATCGAGTTTAAAATTTTTACAAACCATATACCCGGATCACCCTTTACGCACAATTATTAATTAAACGAAAAGATAAAGAATAAAATCATACCTTGAAGATCGAGCTTCCTCGTGTACAAGTTCACCTCCAAATCCTTTTCGCTCAACTTGAATCCACCGGGTTTGTTCCTTCCTTTCGATCAACGTTACCACCCATATGTTTGGCCTCTGAGGTGATCCACCAAGGAAAACTAAAGAATTCAAGAAGATGGTGTATTTGGCTCAAACCCTAGTTTTCTATCTCTATAGAAAGGGTACTCTCCAACAAATTGGAATTATGTCGTTGTAAAAAGTCAACAACCCTTCACCCATAATAAGACTCCTCTTATTTATAGATGTGGGCAACCCACCTTAACAATTAAGGAATTGGGTTTTATTTAATTAATTAAATTCTTTTAATTAATTAAGCTCCTAATCTTATTAGGGATAATTAATTAAACTCCTTTAACCAATTTTCCTCCTAATCCTATTAGGAATAAATGAGAGTACTTATATTAAATTAATTCCTAAACTCTTTTAGAAATTAAAATAATAATAATTGTAATAATATTAATAAGACTCTTCTTATTTATTTATATTTAATATTTCTAAAATATTAAATAATAAATATTAAGCTATTTAATTTATTCTATCACCATAGATTAAATTAAATATACTTTACATATTATTACAATTATGCCATTAACTTCTTAAATAATTATTCTTCCTTTTATGGTGTGACCCTTTAGGTTCTCCATATTAAACCAGGTTGTGAATAAATCAATTAGAACAATTTAATCTTATTTAAATAAATAAATTAAACAATTAATTTATTTAAATAAATAATATTATATTCTGATATAGGATAAAGCCTCCTAATGATCAACGACTTTCCGGATAATATAGATTTCAACATTAATCATAAAAGAACCTTTGAGTAAATAGTTACCGTGATAATTCAATCCTTCCACCATACAATGTCCCAATTAAATATAAGACATGGAATTATTGTCAAGTCTTATTTTATTTAATTATATGTATTTCGACTCTTAAATGCACAACTCAAATAATGCAAATTAGAAACTCATTTCTAATTTCATTCGCCGCCAAGGACTCTCTTGGGTTGTTATTTATCGAATCACATAAGACATTTTCTTCTTTTATTAGAAGTGGTAGATTCTTTATTGATCATACATTATCTCCATGTACAACTTATTATACCCAAGCATACCCTTTGATATACCCTAAGGGTCTTAAGGAATAAGTCAAAGTATAACTCATCATACACAAGATACTATGATGATCTCAAGTCCAAGGATTACTTGATTACTATCACTACAGAATTCCTATCGTGAGCAAATAAAACTCCATTAGGTATTCTTAATGAGCCAACGCTCAAATGAACTTATTCTCTAATAAGCACCTACATACTTGCTTTAGTGTCTCCACACAAATGATCATGAGATCAATCATCCTCATCCAATGAAAGCAAGCAACGTATGTACCAATCTATCCGGATTCACTAATCCCCAATTTAGTAATCCAATGATTGGGAACTATTTTAGTTTTAAGCTTTCTAAGAATTTAGATCTCATTAGAATGATCATCATCATTATTCTAAAAGCATTGCTTAAAACTATGGGTTTATCACATATTATAAAACAAAGATCATGTAGATAATTAAAAGCCTTTAATAAATTAATACTTTTATTAATTAAATGAATAAGATTGTTACAAAGTATATGCTTTATCATCAAACATGATTGAGTTTGTGCATACTACTTTCGGTGGTGGATGAAATAAAATATATATATATATATATATATATATATATATATATATATATTAAAGTTTTATTTTATTAGATTATAAATAGAATATATTATATTTTATTTAAAAATATTGTTTAATTAGAATATTATATTGCACATTAATGAATAGTAAAATTAAATTATCAGACGAATTCTTCGCCCGTGACCTATTACTGTTGATCCGTGATTTTAATTTTTAAATAGTATCCTTTCATTCTCCTATAAATAGGATGCTTAGTTTAGAATTGAAAATCTCACCAGAATCAGAGAATTTTTCTTCTATAATCTTGAGCGTATTTCTTTAGAGTTTTAAGAAACTTTGAGCGTAGAAAACAGTGAAAGTTTTCTTCAAGAATATCACCGCTATACCAGTTGGAATACTCTTCTTTTTAAGGTAAGAGATATTATTTTTGTTCAATATTCGTATGAAATAATATTTTCTTCCATACTTTGTAGTATGTAAATAATATTATTTCGTTTCAAATTCAAAATTTTACACTCATTTTGTTAAGTTTTGGCTTCTATACTCCATAAAATTAGTAGAATATCCTTGATATTTGCGCTTCATCCAGTATCTTTTTATGAAAATATTATTCTGAGTATTCTTGATAAGTTTTAACATTTTTATGCCGGAGTACTATTCACGGGGTACTATTCCTGAATTACTATTCACATGGTACTATTCACCGGGGTACTATTCATGATAAAAATTAATTTCTTTTCGGTTCAAATCATTTTTGATACGATATTATTCTTGAATTTTACTCCACAAAGAAATATCATGTTGATAATTTGGACATTATTAAATTTTGGATAAATTAAATTATAAATTTTTAAAAATTTATCCTTTGCTTTCTTTTAATTAAATTCTTATATCATTGTTATCATCCTCATGCTTATATTGTGATGAAAGTCATCTTTGGCTTACGTGCATAGATAGACTGTTGATTGGTATGATTATGACCAAGAATTATTTGGTATAATCATGACCGTAATGTTACAAATGATGTGGTAAAAGTTCTCATTGGCTCGTAGTGCATTGATGGACAATTGTTGGTATGATCATGACCATGGGTGAAAACACGAATATTCTTGTCCCGTAGTGCATGAATAATTCGTGGTCGTGATACTAATGAATATCCTTGGCCCGTAGTGCATGAATAATTCAGTGATGTGGATTATTTATTAAGCTAAGTCTCAGCGATAAAATTGATGATAAACTTTTTAAATCATAGAAGATAGTAGATAGCATGCTCTACTTGGCTCTTCTAATGGCATGGATTGCTTGTTCCGCTATAGTTAAACTTGATGTTTATTATATTTTATCAGTTTAACACTATTGAAGGCTAACGATAATTTATTCTGCATTATCTTAGTCATAATATTTTTACTGGGCTAGTTGAGCTCACCCTTTTGCTTTCATTATTCTCTTCAGGAAATGAGAACATAGCCGGGACTAGTCTGGGATTGGAGTGACGGTCCGAGATGGTTGTTTTAGTAATCCTCATTATTTAGTGTGAAAATAAATGTAATGAGGATTGAATTTGAGTTTGGATATTGTCTATGAGACAATATTCGTGTAAAAACTCTCAGCTCATGTTGTATACTTAAGTTTGTATTTGTATTCAGTACCATGTATTTGACGACTCAAGATGAGTGATGTATACCTATTTTGGGGGCGTCACACGTTATTTTAAAAAATAATACAAAGAAGAAGAAAGAAAGTTGACAACGCATAAATATTTGACACCTAGCCTCTTACTTAATACCAATTTTTTCTGTCCCTTTTGTATCTCCCACTTAAATGTTTGACACCAACCTCTTATTTAACACCAATTAATTCTAAAATTAAATAAAAGGCCAGATATCAAAATTTAAGTGAGAGACACAAGAGGAACAGAGAAAATAGAGACAAAGAATCTGCTCTCCACAAAGTAGCTAAGAGCACGTAATCAATCTATGTTGCCTTGCGCGTGGGCGAGTAATATACTAATATTATAGAATAATCAGAGTGTTATAATTATCAAATGATTTTATAGTTTGGTGGCGGCAAAACTAATGATTTAGCCACCGAAGTTGGCACATTTTATTGAATACCTGATTGAACTTTTAATTTTTTAAATTAACTCACTGACTAATTTTTATTTTCAAATTGGGTCATTTCGTTAAAAAAAATTGGCAGACGTTAATTTTTTATCTACGTGGCGCTGACGTGGATGTAAAAAAAAAAAAAAAAAGAAAATGACATGGAAAATAAAAGACAACATAAAAAAATAAAAAATATTGCTTATGTGGCAAAAAAAACTTGAAAATAAAAACAAAAAAATCAAAACAACTTTTTGCAAAATCAGCACAGAAAAACATCCAATAGACAAATTAAACTACAGAAAAACAAATATCAAGACAAATTAAATAAAAAATAACTCTATTTACCATCCACATTTTGCAAAGAAGCGCCCTTTTTTACAACTGGCAAATATTCAAATTTTGTTCCATTTCTCTTCCTCTTCGTACAATACTTTTTCGCCGCATCAGCCCATGCTCTCTTCGAAGCTAAGAGTCCAATATTAATTCCAGGCAAAAACGCTGAAATTGCGTTTAAATTTGACACAAACTTTCCGAAAGCCACATATGCAACCGAAGAAAGAGTGACTAATAGATTTTCAGTTAAGGAGATAGGCGAATTAGGTATTGAACAAAGGAATTCGACAAATTTCGGTGAAGATCGGAATAATGTGCATCGGGATGCGAGTTCTGTCGGCCGAACTGGATGTCCAAATGTTAGTAGAACACTGAGTAGGTGCCAAGCTTTGAATAAATCATCGTTTTCGGTAACTGTTCTGAGTTGAGTACTGAGTTCAGTACCGAGTTCTTCGTTTGTGAGCTTAGCTTCCATTGAAATTCATATCTACAGTCAGAAAATGGAGATTTCTGTTTAGGAAATTGGTAAAATTAAAAAGAGAAGAGCGAATTTAGAGAGAAATTTGGTGAAGGATTTTTCACATGGTGAAGATATTGATTTGGTGATTAATGTGTGGAAATTTGCAGAAATGTGTGTAGACAGAGAGATGGAGAGGAGCGCGAAGGTGAGTCGAATAGGGTTTGAGAATTGGCACGTGAGGAGTTTCCCGCCCATTTGCTTGAAATGGTTTAATCGTGTAAAGCTTTTGAGATAATTGCAAGGTCTCATTAGATTATTTGCAAAAATTTAATTTTGATTTTTTGTTTTTATTTTCAAGCTTTTTTTTGCTACATAAGCAATATTTTTTATTTTTTATGCTGTCTTTTATTTTTCATGTCATTTTCTTTTTTTTTTTACGTCCACGTCAACGTCACGTAGATAAAAAATTAACGTTTGTCAACTTTTTTTAACGGAATGACCCAATTTGAAAATAAAAATTAGTTCAATGAGTTAATTTGAAAAATTAAAAGTTCAATAAGATATTCAATAAAACGTGCCAACTTCGATGGCTAAATCATTAGTTTTACTGTTTGGTGGCCATGCATCTATACAGTACACAATGACACTTGACAGCACAGATGAAATCCATGGCCTACGTACCGGTAACTAATAATAATTAATTGAAAATCTCATCACTACGAATAATCACTACTAATTATGCTGAAATAAAGAACACATTTGATTTCATGTTTTATTTTTGTAGCCTGAAAATCAGAAGAAATTTTTAAAAACACAAATTGAACACTTAGTACACATTTGATTACTCAGTGTTTGTAGTGTATTGAAACGAACTTAAAAAGAGAGTGAATGCTAGCTTGTTGAAGAGTTTGACGTATCACTTTTGGAGATGGGAAAAATCAGACATATAATTCCGAACACCGGAATTTTTATTTCATTTAATCAATATTATTGATAACTTGTATAGTTCACATTCTTTAGCTCTACCCATGAATTATCCAATAATATGTCTGATATTTACCTATACAATAACTGTATTTAATTATGAAACTACCGCTAACATTGCAAATGTTGGTAGCTGAACAAACTGCAATGAGTTAATCTACAACGACCCATGATCAAATCATTGCTATTAATGGGAGGCGAATCAATCTTCCGTCGGATAATTTAAAGAGAAACTACTGGTGATTAAACTAAGCAAATTGATCCTTATATTTGTCCGTACCATATTATTTCACATTGAATACTGTACAATATTACAATGACAAATTACTAAGTAATATATTTTTTAAGTGCAACTAATGTTAAGATCCATATATATATATATATATATATATATATATATATATATATATATATACATAGCATGATTAATTTATACCTATAAATAATCATCCATGCAAATAACACATACATATCATATTGACCTATAATAATAATACTGGAAATGTGCCTTTTCCTTACTTGTTGGAGTCGGGATTTGGACCGCTAGGGACTTCATGCGCCGCTGCCTGAAACTGTCCATTTCTTGTACTGCTGGTGGTGGTGGTGCTCATCTCATTTTTTTCCGGACGAAAATTGCTGGTGGATTTCTCTGTAAGGATTCGAGAAGCTGATTTTGAGGAAGCCATTGATATGGTCGACACGTCTAGAGGACGACGTAAGAGAGGTATAATCAAGATTAGGGCAAGAAAGAGCAAGAGAGCTAGTGAGGACTTTTTAGAGATTTCACAAACTGTTGCCATGAAATTGGAACCAAGAATCCACCCCCCCAGTGAGCCTCAAGAGGTTAAAATCCATGAACCAGTTGGGCAATCAAGTTTAATTAATTTAGCAACACTTAGAAGACTTAAATTTTAGACCATATTTGGTATATATGATATTGATATTATGATATGTGAATCACCACCAAGGAAGTAGGTATATTTGAACATCCTGTGACATAGCTAGTGTTAAGTTAATTACAATTTTGCCTCTCTTTTTATCATTAAACTACAAGGATACCCTCGTCTAGAATTGACTAGTGATTTTATAGGTTCAATTTTTTCTACGCTTTCAGACTACGTAGCTTCTTCCGCAATTTAAAAGATGAATAATTATTGGAGTATTTTTTTAAAGAAAAAATAAACATTTTTTAAGAAGAAAAAACCAATATATAGCCTATGTCATCAACTATATGCCACTCCACTTGGTTTGAGAAATTATATTGTTGAGGAAAAGGAAGAAAGATTAATTTTATGCTTGGAACATGGAAAACTAGGTGAAAAAAAGAAGAAAGATTAATTTTATGCTTGGAACATGGAAAACTAGGTGGAAAAAAAAAAAAGAAGAAGAAGAAGAGCTTGCTTAACCATCCATGATCCATTAATTAAGAAAGCACATTTCAACATTGTTCTTGATGTTAGTTTTTCTTTAAAGAAAAAGTACAGATAATTAGACTTAGGTTTATTTAAAATTTTCTAAATATATATTTGTTTTCTTTTATGTTGAGACTGACTCATACTTTAGTGAACCCGACAAATGACCCTGTGACAAAATAGTCGGAGAGCGGGTGAAGGTTGCAAGGGGACAGTGCCCTTGGAAGCCAAGTGATATGTGTATTGGGATTTGGAGATTTATTAGTAACCCAATATTGAATTTTACTAATATTTTAGTCATTATAAATTGTTCGAACCTACCATAATTTCGGACCTCTTAAAACAATTGGTTTTGAACCTCTAAATTTGATATTATTGTAGTATACAATAGATAAAAAGAATTGAATGTCATATTGACAAAACCCCAATAATATATATTTACTTAATTGGCTAATATGGTCATTTGAGAAATAAAGAGAGAATCTATAAAGATAAAGTAGAAGATAGTATGTAGGAAAAAGAGGTATTCTAATGGAAGTGGACTTTTCCTGTTTGGCTTCTTGTATATTAAGAAATATACCTTTCCTTTGACTTGGACAACCCTTGAAAAATAAATTAATATATCATAGTAGATAAATAATACACAGATCATTGAGCCAAAAAGCTTGGCATTCAATCTGTACGTGTCACTGAATTTCTGATTGTGAAATTCCATGGCTAGCTTGTCCCCATGATTGGTTGCATGTGTCCCCACAACCTTGATAACCTGCTCGCTCAAGAGATATATGCTTATGGCATTCACCTCCGTCTTCTATTTGGATTTGTCTAATGAATTATTATTTCAATTGGGATTTATATCTTTTTGTAGTTTTATTTTATTCAACAAACATTTTGCTAGATCATGCTAACGTAATTTTTGCAAGCATAACTGTGTTATATATATATATATATAGGGAAAATGATTCATAGCAAGTATTTACTATGAATCTATGAATCAAAAATGGACAAACACCATCATTATTCATTAACATCCAATACAAGAACCAACGGCACCTGAGATTAAAATTGTTACGCCTGATACTATTAGTAGTGGACGGCGGGTTACGTACGTCCGCTATTAATAGTAGCGGATGTCGTTGAAAATAGTATCGTCGTTCCCTACTATTAGTAGTAGACGTAATCCGTCGTCCGCTACTAATATATAGTAACAGACGTAAATTTTTTAGTTCTAATCTCGGTCATTGATTCTTATATTGAACGATATATAGAGATAGTATATGTTCATTTTTAATATATAAAATTACAACAAATACATGTTATAGATCATTAGGATATAGACATCCATTCAGAAGGTGTGATTATATTTATATATGTAATTGTGGAGTGTGATTTGCTTGGGTGATATATAGAACTGAAATGTTTATGTATAATTAAGGACTCAACCTTGTTATCACGGATATCAACATGACATTTTGAATTGGTTTGATCGAGTTGATTATAATTTTAGACTCAACTCAAACCAAATTGTTCCCCTCAACTTATGGTTATAGGATGATTTTTCAAAAAAAAATTATTGATTTGTGAGATAATTGAATTAAGCTCAGTTAATTGGCTTCATATATAATTGAGTCATTAATTAAGAAACTTATCACTTGAAATTAGCTATACATCAAGCAACTCACAATATAAAAATATTCATTTTATTTTAATATAAAAGTGTCGTTTGACTTTTTTAATTGTTTTCATGGGTTTGCCTAAGCATCCTGTTTGAATTTTAAAATATAAAATTTATCTAAATATTATCAGTGTAAATTTTAAAACATGTAATATATATATTAATTAATTAATCTATTCATGTACTGACCATGAAATTAATGAATAATATGAGGAGTGTCACCATATATTAATGAATTTGGACATTATTAGACTCAAGTGTAGTTGAGAAACATTGTAAATATTTTTTGTTAAAATTCATAAATCATCTTTAATTACAATGTACTCTTTTTTTTCATATTATTTGATTATTATTGACCTTTTAAAGCCAACTTAAGAGATTTTTAAACTTAAAATTGATATAAATTCTTTTAACTTTAATCAATACAATGATTAATATTAATGTAAACTATCTAAAAGTATTACTCATTGTAAATTTTATTATTTTATAATTTTTAACGAATCATCTTAATTTTAAATTTAAAATGTCTAAAATTGACTTTTAAAAGTCAATAATAATCATATAATTTAGAAATTGGGAAGTATTTAAAATTTTATAAATTAAATTTTAAAGAGTTAGACATCCCTAATTAATTTTGCACTGAAAAAGTATAATTACTCAATTTAAGTTGTGGGATTTAATGTCATAAAGACTTGAACCTTTTTTTCCCTTTCTCAATAAATTCTTTCTAGGAGTATATATTTATATAGACATATTTGGTACTATCTTCGTCACATAAAATATGATGTTTTAGCCAAAATATGTCATGAAATTAAGAAAATAATTGTATAATATTAATTAAATATAATATCAATTGTCTATCATAATATCGCATTCTTAAATTCTCATAATTATTATACTTATCTTATACTCTCTCTAATCTGTAACATTAATTTTCTTATGAGGGATAATTTTAAAAAAATTATAGTTAATTCTTTTAAATTATATAAAACGATAAATAATTTGAGAAAAATAAAATCATCTAAAACGTTATATATTGATGTTTGGGTTGGGTTGGGTTGGGTTGGGTTGGGTTGGGGGGGGTTATTTTCTCCTATTCAAAACCTTGTTTGATTAAGAAGGAATTAGTATATCATTATTACTAGCCGAAAACATGCATGACAATATCTTCTTTGTTTGAAAATGACTAAAGAAAACCCTAAATGGAGTATTTAACGAGCGCAGTTAACGCATGGATGCTTGTGGGAGGGATGATTATGTATTTGCATGACAAGAACCCTTTCACACTGGTCTGCATTTAATTTCAACTAAATCTTTCTTTTACAACAGCAGACACAAACTGTCTTTTCCTCTTTTTTGTTTCTGAATTTTGGGCCAAAAAAAATAAAAAACTTAAATTAGAATAGAAAAGAAAATAATAAAAAATTTGAACTTTTCCTTCGTGTTATTTATAAATTTTTAATAAAAAATTTTAAAAAATTCTTTTCTTGCATTTTTGATTGAGTTCCAATGAAAACAAAAAAAAATATTATTTTTACAAATTTACCCTCCTATTAATTATAACCATTGAACCATGAATAAAAATATGCAAAATAAATTTAATCAAAGAAAAAATTCTATAATCAAATACAAATATCCAAATAAATGTTAAAGTTAATTCCATATTATACCCCAAAGTATACACCCTTTTACCATTCATATCCCGATGTTTAAACACTAATCCCGCTACGTACTCTAAGTACAGTTAAGTAAGCATAACTGACCCTTTTGTAATTTTTGGCCATTTAAATTGTGACACGTAGCCATTTTTTGGCGAATAAATTGATCAAAAGAGTCAGTTTTGCTTACTTAATGGTACTTGGGGTAACGGGATGAGAGCGTCTAAACATCGGGCTACGAATGGTAAAAGGGTGTATACTTCGAGGTTTAATATGTAATTAACCTAAAACTACTTCTACAAAGTCATTGTCATATATATACCATACCCAAAAGTCATCAAACATAATCTATATTATTAATACTAACAGAGATTATTCATCAAATTATTCAAGAAATTCAATCTCTTCTCTAATGGTAACCTAAACACTTCTCGTGTCTTGTCTTGATTTTTTAGTAGCCATAAATAAGCCTCATTGATTATTTCCTCATCGAAATTCATTTCAGTTAGTCCTTTAAAGATATAATTTGCAGGATAGACTCGCACAAATGAATTGATAAATGTTTCTCTCTGTTTTTCAAATGTCTCTGTGAGACCCCAGATTTTATCAATAAAGATTTAAATTTTGTCGAAATAATTTTTAATATTATGGTGTGAATTTGAGATAAATATTATAGTTGTGGGTAGTATTTATAAATTTTGCAAAGTATGCAAGTGGTTATATTATATTCGATTGGTGGGAATATTCGGTTTAGCGAGGAATATTCGTATAACTACTCAATCATTGGTGGACCCCACAAATGTAATTATCATTTGATCGAGAAAATGAAAATATATTTTATTGAAATAACGACGGAAGTTTTACCGTTGATCTTGTTGAACTACTCAGTAGTAAAAGTATAAAGAATACGTGTGGTCGCATAAGTAGTATTACCAGATTGATTATTGACGCTTATGCAAGAAGTCACTCGGTTTGATTCCATTATTCACGATTAATAATATGAATTATTATAATGATAATGACGTTTTATTTTATTCGTATTATTAACGTAATAAAATGTAAACATCTTTTATATAAAATGTAATACTTTATTAAAGTTATTATATAAATAGAATATATTATATTTTTTACGATAGTGTGCGTAGTGTTTTGCATAGTGTTTAGATAGTGTTTGCATAGTAAAATGTTTTTATATAAATAGAATATATTATATTTTATTTAAAAGATTTTGCTTTAAATATGGGATAGTCGGATTAAAAGTAAATCAATACGAATGGATTCATAGATTAATTACTATGCATTCTATTTTCCTATAAATGAAGCTCATTCCTTCATTATTTTCTTATTTAATTCAATTTGAAACTCTAGAGAGAGAAATTATAGAGAAGTTTATAGAGAGAAAATCTATAGAGAAAGAAGAAGAGTATTCCGGCACTGATCACTACTTTGATATCCAAAGTGTCTTTTTACTACGGTAAGGGATATTATTTGTTGCATTCGTAAGGGTATTATTCTTTCTTATTCATGAAGAGAACTTCATTATTCCATTCATTATTATTACATTGAATAACTTTTGTAAAAGTGGCATACCCTATACATAACTTGTATCATGGCAGATACCCTATACTTGGTGAAATCCTTTTATTATTCCATTCTTATTTATTCTCATTTGAATAACTCGTATACTGTGGAATCCCCTATACTTGGTGATCTTCTTCGTTATTCCATTCTTTATTATTCGTTGGAATATCATGTATACGTGTGTTTTACAGGACCGGTTCCATTGTTTATTATTCGCATTTATTATTACGTTAGAATATCCTCGTGCATGTGTTTTACACGGATTCTGGTTCCATTGTTTATTATTCAAAGATTTATTATTCATTGGATCATCCGCTTGGTGTGAATTTCACCGACCGGTTCCATTATTATTATTCTCATTGAATAACCTGCCTACGCCAAGTACCGCGCACGTGGTGATTTCTTTTGTTATTCCATTCTTTATTATACCCAGTTGGTTAAAACTTTGACTTCTATACTCCATGAAATTAGTAGAATATCCTCGATATTTGCATTTCATCCAAAATATCTTTCATGAAAATATTCTTCCGAGCATTCTTGAATTTTACTCTACAAAGAAGTATCATGTTGATAACTGGACGTTATTGGTTCTTGGATTAATTAATTCTTGAACTTGTTTTATTGAATTATTATGTCATTGTCATCATCCTCATGTTATGTTATGTTGAAAGTTATCTATGTCTTACGTGATAGATGAACTTGGTATGATTATGACTGAGGGATCATTCTAAGATAATCACGACCGCTATAAATGATGTGACAAAAGTCATCAATGGTCTGTAATGCACGATGATGGATAATTTTTGGTATGATTATGACCGTGGGGTGATTCTAAGTATAGTCATGAACATTGATAATTTGATGAAAATCCTTGACCGTGGTGGTATGCGAGTGGATGATTAGATGTAGTGGTTTATTTATTGTCGTGAGTCTCGGCGATAAAAATTGATGAAAACCTTCTAAAACCTAAAAGATAGTAGACTTTATTTTCTACTTGACTCTTTTAATGGATTGCATATTCTACGCAGATTAAACCTGGTTGTCTATTATATTTTATCGTTTAACATCTGTTGAAGGCTAATGATAATTTATTCTCGCATTATCTTAGTCATAATATTTCTTCTTTGGGCTAGTTGAGCTCACCCTTTTTTTTCACCGTTTTCTCGTGAAATGAGAAACATAAATGACGAAGCCTAGGTCGAGAACGGAGTAATGGTCCAGAGGATAGCATTAATAGTCCTCACTATTCGTGAAATAGTGTGATAATAGTTGTAATGAGGACTCCTTTTGAGTTTGTATAATATCTAGTAGACAATATTTGTATTCAAACTCACGGTTTATGTCGTATTGCATACCGGCGCTTATATTAGTAAGTCAGATTTGAATTTATGTACCATGTAAGTGGCGACCCAAGATGGGTGACGATACCTAATTTTTTGGGGGCGCCGCAGTTGGTATCGAGCCATAAGTGTGAAGAGCCCCGAGCCTCTCATTTGGTGACTTCTGTTGATGGGGAATGCATCGAAGCGGACTCTCCGTAGGGGACGCCAGTCTTTCTATGGTAAGGTGATCGACAGTACCAATGTGAGGTGCTGACATAAGTTGGTGTCTAGAGTCACAGTTGGTATCAGAGCTTAGGGATATGATCCCTGGATGAGATGTGAGATAAGAACTAGAAGGGGAGAGACGGGGAATTCCTTCGCTAGTATGACCTACCTAAATTTATTTGGTATTTAATTGGCTCATTCGAGTATAGGGATAATATGTTATGTTAATTAACCCTTGTTTTGTGACGGTGTTTGAGAATGACATCCGAAAATGCCGAGATAAGCAATGAAGTACATGAGAGTGTTGATTCAAATTTCAAACAAAAGGTAACGACCAACAACACGATAATAATCATATCGGTGGCAACGGCTATCGTAACAATGATAACCATCGGGGAAATTATCATGCTAAGAATGGTAACCACTTCGGTGGTAATCATGGCAAAGATAATAGAAGTGGAAATTGCAAGAAGAGAAGGTCATTTAGCTCAATTTTGTTGTGCACCAAAGTCAAGTCTAGCTGAGACGATGGCCACCAAAGGGTGGATATGGACAAAACAATGTCGTTGGTTTTAGGAAGTGCATTTTTCATGATTTCTCAAAAAGTGAGTAAACCGAACAAAGTTAGCACGGGTTAGTTAATTATAAATTGCGAAGTCTATACCTTATAAGATACCGGTTCTACACCTTATTTTATCTCTCTTGCTTGCGTTCAACGTTTAAATTTGACTCCGGAGATGTTAGACTTTGACTTATTGGTTGAAACTTCGTTAGTAGGAGCCTTCGTTACCGCTACTATTTTTAAATCTTGTTTGATTCAAATAAACACTTTCACGATCTTATCTCTTTGAAAATACTTGCCTTTGAGGTAATTTTTGAAAATGATTGATTAACTACTCATTATTCTTTTGTAAGGTTGTTAGCTTTCATATTCCTAACCAACCCGTTATACTTAATTCAAAGTAACCAAACCCTAAAGTTAATCACTTTGTTATATCAAGTCATAAGTAAAGAGCCCCGATCCTTTCGTTGTTGACTTCCTTGTGTGGAATGCACCGCCGGACTTTACGTAGCGATGTCATGAATGAAGATGGCAAGTTGATAGGTATCATTGTGAGGTGCTATCTCAAAGTTAAGGGATAGAAGTCACGGTTGGTATTAATGTGACGTACTATCCAAGTCTTGGACGAGAGTAATGATTTTGAATGATATTTCTATCATTAATAAATTTCTTGGCGTATTCTTGAAGACTTCTAGCCTACCCTAGAGCGTGAAATCGAATTTTGTATTGACCCCAAAGACAAAACCCATTTCTTAAACCCTCAAATATTTCTTCAACTAAAATGAAGCAGATTTACGTGGTTTATGATGAAAGTCATAATAAAAGCATTGGACTAATGAAAATCATGGGTATTCGTGGTATTAGTAAGTGTTATGATGAGTTATGTTGGTTAGTATGTGAAAACATGAAAGTTTCTTAGAAATCACAAAGAGTTGAAAATCGATTTTGGTGAAAACGTAATATGAAATTCAATTGACCAAATCTCTTATTATATTTTGAATTTTGAGTGTGGTCAAGTCCTAGAGTTAGATCTATGAGTTACCTAACTAATCCAAGTAGAATTACTGGAAAAGGTGTTGTAGATTTTTGTGTGGACTGATTTTAGCAAAGGAGTGCAAAGCTGCAAAAAACCGAAAAAGCCGCTGCCATGATTTTAGAGGGCTGTTTCGGCCACTTAAATTATGAGAAAAATTCTGGCCTTTTGGGACATGAAGGTATATGGTATAAAGTACCTCCTGTCCAAAAATGAGCTCATTCTCGACTTAAAATGAGCAAGTTATGACTATTTCAATATTTAGGTTTTCCGATTTAAAACGCTATAATCGGAGTTCTATAACTCATGACCATGAAATTTAAACTAGAAGCTCACATTAACATGTGTAAGGTCCTGCCAAGATTTGGGAATTTCTGGAGTTAAACTTGAGGTAGCAAATTTCTTAAGGAATTAATTAGAAATTGATTTTTGAAAAATAGTAAATAAATTTTAAAAATTTCGAGAAAAATATATTTTCATCATGGGACTATATTATGCTAAATCCCAGAAAAGAAATATTTTTGGGACTGATTTGGTATTTTTCATGAAAATAGTTTAGTTACGAACATATGAGTTAAATATGTTATGTGAAGTAACAAAATTGGAAAATAGGATTTTATGGCTAGAGAATCCTATATAGAGTATATGCATATTTTTTTGATGAGGGATTTGATCATTGGTGATGATATCTTATGAGTATGGCATTTTTGAATGATTAAATGCATTATATGGTAAAGCGTAAACAATTGAGATAAATTGTTTATAAATTTAAGAAGTGATCAAAATATTGTTATAATATTATTGATATTAGATTATGAGATTATTAAGTGATTGATAACATGGGGATATTCTTGAAATCTGGATAAATTATATTATAAATGTTTAATATTTATCCTTTATCTCATTTGATTGATTCTTTATATCATTATCTTCATGCTTATATTATGTTGAAAGTCATCTCGTGGTCTCAGAAGTGCATAGATGGACTTGGTATGATTATGATTGAGGATTGTTAAGATAATCATAACCGTAATTGAAAACACAATTATCTTTGGTCAGTAGTGCATGGATAATTTGTGGTCGTGATACTAATGAATACACAATTATCTTTCGTAGAAAGTGCATGGATAATTTATGGTCGTGATCTTAATGAATACACAATTATCTTTGGTAGTAGTGCATGGATAATTTGTGGTCGTGATACTAATGAATACACGATTATCTTCGTCAGCTTAAAGTGCATGGATAATTTGTGGTCGTAATACTAATGAATACACGATTATCTTTGGTAGTAGTGTATGGATAATTGTGGTCGTGATACTAATGAATACACGATTATCTTTGGTCGTAGTGCATGGATAATTTGTGGTCGCGTGATACTAATGAATACACGATTATCTTTGGCCAGTAGTGCATGGATAATTCGTGGTCGTGATACTAATGAATATCCTTGGCACAGTAGTGGTGGATGATTCGATGATATGGATTAATTATCGAAATGAGTCTCAAAGAATGAAATATTAATTCATGGATGTGGTAAAAGTCATCTTCGTCAGTAGTGCATTGATAGACTTGGTATGATTATGACCACGGATTATTCGGTATAATCGACCGTAATTGAAAACACGAATATCCTTAGCCAAGAAGTGCATGAATAATTCATGGTTGTGATACTATTAAGTCGAGTCTCAGTATTATTGGTTTTACGATTGTATATCTTTGGCCCCAGTAGTGCAAAGATGAATTGTTAATGAATATCTTTGGTAGGATTGCAAAGATTAATTTAATGTTTTCAACGATAAAGGTATTCAAGGTATCCTCACCTCTTATCATACTGTGTATCACTACCTAATTTCGAGGGCTAAATTCCATAAGGAGGGAGATTGTGAGACCCCAAATTTTATCAATAAAGATTTAAATTTTGTCGAAATAATTTTTAATATTATGGTGTGAATTTGAGATAAATATTATAGTTGTGGGTAGTATTTATAAATTTTGCAAAAGTATGCAAGTGGTTATATTATATTCGATTGGCCTGGGAATATTCGGTTTAGCAGGGAATATTCGTGACAACTACTCAATCATTGGTGGACCTAATGTAATTATTGTCGGATCGAGAAAACGACAAAAATATTTTATTGAAATAACGACGGAAGTTTTACCGTTGATCTTGTTGAACTACTCTAAGTAGTAAAAGTATAGTAATACGTGTGGTTGCATAAGTAGTATTACCTGCGGTATTGATTATCGATGCTTACGCTTAGAAGTCACACCAGTTTGATTCCATTATGTCGATTAATAATATGAATTATTATAGCGATAATGACGCTTTTGTTTTATTCTTATTATTAACGTAATAAAGCGTAAACATCTTTTTATATAAAAATGTAATACTTTATTAAAGTTATTCTATAAATAGAATATATTATATTTTATTATGCATAGTGTTGCATAGTGTTTTGCATAAGATTTTGCATAGTGTTGATATAGTGTTTGCATAGTAAAATGTTTTTATATAAATAGAATATATTATATTTTATTTAAAAGATTTTCTTTAAATATGGACCGTTGGATTAAAGTAAATCAATCTGGACCGCTCATAGATTAATTACTATGCATTCTATTTTCCTATAAATAAGCTCATTCCTTCATTATTTTCTTACTTAATTCACCTTTGAAACTCTAGAGAGAGAAATTATAGAGAAGCTATAGAGAGAAAATCTATAGAGAGAAAGAAGAAGAGTATTCGGTACTTCACTACTTTGATATCCAAAGGTCTTTTACGGTAAGGGATATTATTTGTTGTACTGTAAGGGTATTATTCTTTCTTATTCACGAAGAGAACTTCATTATTCCATTCATTATTATTACATTTGAATAACTCTATAAAAGTGGCATACCCTATACATAACCTCGTATCATGCCATATACCCTATACTTGGTGAAATCCTTATATTATTCCATTCTTATTTATTCATTGGAATAACTCGTATACGCTGAATCCCCTATACTTGGTGATCTTATTCGTTATTCCATTCTTTATTATTCGTTAGAATATCACGTCATGTGTTTTACACCGGACACTGGTTCCATTGTTTATTATTCCGCATTTATTATTCATTGGAATATCTCATGTCTCGTGTGTTTTACACCGGACTCGGTTCCATTGTTTATTATTCAAGCATTTATTATTATTGTTGGATCATCCTGCTTGGTGTGAATTTCACCGACTTGGTTCCGTTATTATTATTCTCATTTGAATAACTCATACATGCTAAGTACCGCGTGCGTATGGTGATTTCTTTTGTTATTCCATTCTTTATTATACCCGGTTAGTTAAAACTTTGACTTCTATACTCCATGAAATTAGTAGAATATCCTTGATATTTGCGTTTCATCCAGTATCTTTTCATGGAAATATTCTTCTGAGCATTCTTGAATTTTACTCTACAAAGAAGTATCATGTTGATAACTTGGACGTTATTGGTTCTTGGATTAATTAATTCTTGAACTTGTTTTATTGAATTATTATGTCATTGTCATCATCCTCATGTTATGTTATGTTGAAAGTTATCTATGTCTTACGTGCATAGATGAACTTGGTATGATTATGATGAGGATCATTCGGTATAATCACGACGCTATAAATGATGTGACAAAAGTCCTCGATTGGTCCGTAATGCAATGATGGATAATTTTGGTATGATTATGACGGGGTGATTCGGTATAGTCATGAACATTGATAATTTGATGAAAATCCTTGACCGTGGTATACAGGATGATTAGATGTGGTGGTTTATTTATTGTCGAGTCTCAAATGATAAAAATTGATGAAAACCTTTTAAAACCTAAAAGATAGTAGACTTTATTTTCTACTTGACTCTTTTAATAGATTGCATATTCACCGCAGATTAAACCGGTTGTCTATTGTATTTTATCAATTTAACATCGTCAAGGCTAATGATAATTTATTTCGCATTATCTTAGTCATAATATTTCATTGGGCTAGTTGAGCTCACCCTTTCTTTCACCGTTTCTTCGTGAAATGAGAACATAAAGCCGAGACTAGAGTGGGGAACGGAGTAATGGTCCAGAGGATAGCATTAGTAGTCCTCACTATTCGTGAAATAGTGTGATAATAGTTGTAATGAGGACTCCTTTTGAGTTTGTATAATATCTAGTAGACAATATTTGTATTCAAACTCACGGTTTTATGTCGATTATATATACTTACGAGTTATATTAGTAAGTTGTATTTGAATTTATGTACCATGTAAGTGGCGACCCAAGATGGGTGACGTATACCTAATTTTTGGGGGCGTCACACTTTGTATTCATTCCTTATTAAATTGTGGAAATGATCTGTTTACGTGCATTATGATGAAAGTCATAATAAAAGCATTGGACTGATGAAAATCATGGGTATATGTAGTAATAGTAAGTGTTATTGTGAGACCCCGAATTTTATGAAATAAAAGTATTCAATTTTTCTATTTTGGTGAATAGTTAAATTGATAAAAGTTTAAAGTTAAGGGTGACATTTGAAAATTTTTCAAAGTAAGTGATAATGAAGTTTTGTTTTATTAGTATTATTAATGTAATAAAAATGAAATATTTTTTATATAAAATGTAATACTTTTATAAAGTTATTCTTTTTATTAAAGTTAATAGTAAAATCTTTTTATATAAAAAGATACTTTTATAGTTAATTTTATTGACAATAATTAGAATATATTATATTTTATTTATTGTAAGTGCCTAATAGTAAAATCTTTTTTATATAAAATGTAATACTTTTATAAAGTTATTCGTTTTATTAGATTATAAATTGAATATATTATATTTTATAAACTAACTGGACCGTCCGCTTAAAAGTAAATCAAACTGACCGTTTCATGAGTTGGTTACTATTCATCCATTCTCCTATAAATAAAGCTCATTCCTTCATTATTTATTTTAATTAATTCAAACTCTCTAGAGAGAAACTATAGAGAGAGTTCTTCTTCTGTAATCTCGAGCGTATTTCTTTAGAGTTTAAGAAAGCTTTGAGCGTAGAAGATAATGCAAGTTTTCTTTAAGTATATTCCCGCCCTACCGTTCGGAATACTCTTCTTTCAAAGGTAAGGGATATTATTTGTTGTACCTGTAAGGGATATTATTTGTTGTACCTGTAAGGGATATTATTTGTTGTACCCGTAAGGGGTATTATTTCTTTCATATTCATGAAGAGAACTTCTGTTATTCCATTCTTTATTATTATGTTGGAATAACTTTTGTTTATGGCAATCCGCATACATGGTGATCTTCTTACGTTATTCCATTCCTTATTATTATGTTGGAATAAACGTCACGCCAAGTACCGCATACATGGTGAAATTCTTCTATTATTTCATTCTTTACTATTCTGTTGGAATATCATGTCTGTGCGTTTTACGCCGGACCTGGTTCTATTATTTATTATTCCGCATTTATTATTACGTTTAATATCCCGTCTATCGCTTTTACGCCTGGATTGTGTTTCATTATTTATTATTCCGCATTTATTATTCTGTCGGAATATACTGTCTGTGCGTTTACGCCGGACCTGGTTCCATTATTTATTATTCTGTTGGGAATAACCTGTCTATGTAGATTACCACATGCATGGTGAATGATCCTTTATATTCATTTCTTATTAAATTGTGGAAATGATCTGGTTACGTTGATTATGATGAGAGTCATAATAAGAGCATTGGACTAATGAAAATCATTGGTATATGAAGTATTAGTAAGTGTTATGATGCGTTATGTTGATTATTATGTGAAAACATGAAAGTTTTTTAGAAATCACAAAGGGTTGAAAATCAGATTTTGGTAAAAATAGAACATAAAATTCAATTGACCATATCTTCTATTATATTTTGAATTTTTGAGTGTGGTCAAGTTCTAGAGTTAGATCTATGAGTTTTGTAGCATCTCCAAGTGGAATCACTAGAAAAGGTGTTGTAGATTTTCGTGTGGACTGATTTTAGCAAAGGAGTCAAAAGTTGCAAATTACCAAAATGCTACTGTCCAGTTTTTTAGAAGGGCTGTTTCGGCCACTTAATTTATGAGAAAAATTCCGGTCTTTTGGGACATGAAAGTATATAGTATAAGGTACGTCCTGTCCAAAAATGAGTTCATTCCGACTTAAAATGAGCAAGTTATGACCATTTTAATATTTAGGTTTTTTCGACAAAAAATGCTATAACTGGAGTTCTATAACTCCGATGACCATGAAATTTAAACTGGAAGCTCATGTTAACATGTGTAAGATCCTGCCAAGATTTGGGAATTTCTGGAGTTAAACTTGAGGTAGCTAATTTCTTAAGGAATTAATTAGAAATTGATTTTTGAAAAATAGTAAATGAATTTTAAAAATTCCGAGAAAAATATATGTTCATTATAGGACTATATTCTGCTAAATCCCAGAAAAGAAATATTTTTGGGACTGATTTGGTATTTTTCATAAAAATGGTTTAGTTACGAACATATGAGTTAAATATGTTATGTGAAGTAACGAAGTTGAAAAATAGGATTTTATGGCTTGGAAATCCTATATAAGGTATATGCAGATTTTTGATGAGGAATTTAATCATTGGTGATGAAATCTTATGAGTATGGCATTTTTGAATGATTAAATGCATTATTTGGTAAAGTAAAAACAATTGAAATAAATTGTTTATAAGTTTAAGAAGTAATTAAAATATTATTATAATATTAATAATATTTTATTATGAGTTTATTAAGTGATTGATAATATTTATCCTTGTTTTCGTTTGATTAATATTTATATCATTGTCATCATTCTCATGTATATATTATGTTGAAACTCATATGTGGCCTGTAGTGCACAGATGGACTTGGTATGATTATGACGTGGATTATTTTATAATAATCATGACCGTAATGTTACAAATGATGTGGAAAAAGTCCTCATTGGCCGTAGTGCATTGATGGAGAGTTTTTGGTATGATTATGGCTATGGATTCTCTTCGGCCAAGGGTGCAAAGACGAATTATTTTATGGCATGATCAGGACCGTTGATGAAAACACTATTATCTTTGGCCCGTAGTGCATGGATAATTCGTGGTCGTGATACTAAAAGAATATCCTTGGCCTATAGTGCATGGATGAATTGATGATGTGGATTAATTATTGAGCTGAGTCTCAACAATGAAATATTAATTCATGGATGTGATAATAATGAATATTCTTGGTAGTAGTGCATGGATAATTCATGGATGTGATATTAACGAATATCCTTGGCAGTAAAAAGTGGGTGACTTCGATGATGTGGATTATTTATTGTCGAAGTCTCAGCGATAAAATATTGATAATAAACTTTTAAATTCATAGAAGATAGTAGATATCATGCTCTGCTTGACGCTTCTAAAATACAGTTGTATGTCTTCGGCCTGTAGTGCAAAGATGAATTTTTAATTTATATCTTTAGTCGTAGTGCAAAGATGAATTTATTAGTATGATTATGAGCAGGAACTGTGATTTGGTATAACCATGATTTTTGATGTTTTAGGTGAAGATAGGTGATAAAAATTATCTTCATCCTGGGTGCGAAAAGGAATTCAGAATCACAATTATGATTATGAGTTATTCATATGATTGTGGACAGGAATTGTTAATTGATGTTACAGGGTTAAAACATTATTGGTGGACTTTTAATATGGAGAAGATAATAGACACGATGGTCTATTTGACTCTTTTAATGGATCGCTCGTTCAAATTGTAACTATGGTTGAAAAGTTTTATCATCTACCATATGTTCTAAAATCTACGATTTATTATCGATTAAAAGCTATTGATAATTTAATTATCTTTAGTTATGATATTCTTTATCGGGCTAGTTGTGGCTCACCCTTTTGCTTCACAATTCCTTTCGGGTAATAAGAGTGTCACGAAGTCGAGCGGGGATAACGAGGGAATAGTAATTCATGGTCTATAACTGTTGAGGTTCTCCCTAAATAGTATGTAAATAATTTTATTGAGAACTTTAGATAAGTGTGTCGTATTGTATACGCCATTTGATATTTAATTTTTCTAAACCGAATAGGGTGAGGTGAACCCAACTTTGGAAGGGTGTTTTGCCACAATCATACAAGATGTCTAATGACCTACGAGTTATCATAAGACAGGGTTATTGATTATACAGTTGTATATCTTTGGCCTGTAGTGCAAATATGAACTGTTGGTTATTGGTTATATAGTTGTATATCTTTGGCCGTAGTGCAAAGATGAATTTATTAGTATGATTATGAGAAGGAATTGTGATTTGGTATAACCATAATTTTTGATGTTTCAGGTAAAGATAGGTGATGAAAATTATCTTCGTCCTGGGTGCGAAAAGGAATTCAGAATCACAATTATGATTATGAGTTATTCATATCATTGTGGATAGGAATTGTTGTTTGATGTTACAGGGATAAAACATTATTGGTGGACTTTTAATATGGAGAAGATAATAGATCTGATGGTCTATTTGACTCTTTTAATGGATCGTTCGTCTACCGCAACTATGGTTGAAAAGTTTTATCATCTACCATATGTTCTAAATCTCGATTTATTATCGACGAAAGCTATTGATAATTTAATTATCTTTAGTTATGATATTCTTTATTGGGCTAGTTGTGCTCACCCTTTTGCTTCACAATTCCTTTCGTGTAATAAGAGTGTTATTCGAGTCGAGTCGGTGGGGATAATGGGGAATAGAGCGGTGGTCTATAGTCATTGAGGTTCTCCCTAAATAGTATGGAAATAATTTTATTGAGAACTTTAGATAAGTGTGTCGTATTGTATACGTCATTTGATATTTAATTTTTTTTGAACCGAATAGGGTGAGGTGAACCCAACTTTGGAAGGTGTTTTGCCCTTTATCATACAAGATGTCTAATGACCCTACGAGTTATCATATAAGATTGGGGTTATTGGTTATCTGATTGTATATCTTTGGCCTGTAGTGCAAAGATGAACTGTTGGTTATTGGTTATACAGTTGTATATCTTTGGCCGAGTGCAAAGATGAATTTATTAGTATGATTATGAGCAGGAATTGTGATTTGGTATAACCATAATTTTTTATGTTTCAGGTGAAGGTAGGTGATGAAAATTATCTTCGTCTTGGGTGCGAAAAGAAATTCAGAATCACAATTATGATTATGAGTTATTCATATGATTTTGGACAGGAATTGTTGTTTGATGTTACAGGGATAAAACATTATTGGTGGACTTTTAACATGGAGAAGATAATAGATCTGATGGTCTATTTGACTCTTTTAATGGATTGCTCGTTCCGCTGTAACTATGGTTGAAAAGTTTTATCATCTACCATATGTTCTAAATCTCTCGATTTATTATCGACGAAAGCTATTGATAATTTAATTATCTTTAGTTATGATATTCTTTATTGGTTAGTAGTTTGCTCACCTTTTTGCTTTCACAATTCCTTTCGTGTAATAAGAGTGTATGTGGGTCGAGCGACGAGGATATGAGGGAATAGAATCGAGTGGTCTATAGTCATTTGTTGAGGTTCTCCCTAAATAGTATGAAAATAATTTTATTGAGAACTTTAGATAAGTGTGTCGTATTGTATACGTCATTTGATATTTAATTTTGGTGAACCAAATAGGGTGAAAGCGAACCCAACTTTGAAAGGGTGTTTTGTCACTATCATACAAGATGTCTAATGACATACAACCTCGTGTTATCATAAGATGGGTTGTGTACATCAACTTCGAAAGTATATCTACGAAAGCACTACTTATATGATCTTGGAGTTTATTTGAAATATAATTTTCACTTGGAGACAGTGGAGATAGTTATATTTCAAGAGAAGACTCACCATTGGAAGGAACATGATAGTAATCTTCTCGTTTTTCTTTGGGGTCTATTGGGTCAACCAAGGATAATTTTCTGGACATATGATATCTATCATAACTTAGATTCATGGCCTCCTATATACGAAGATTTTCTTGATGTGACGCCCCCAAAATTAGGTATTAATCACCCATCTTGAGTCGCCAAATACATGGTACACAATACAAATACAAATTTAACTATACAGCTGTCGTGTAAAATACGACAAAACATAAACTGAGAGTTTAAACAAGAATATCGCTTTCTAGACAATATTCATTCTCAATGGAGTCCTCATAGATAAAGATACAAACTCAAATTCAGGTCCTCGTTACATTTATTGTCACACTATTTAATGAATAGTGAGGACTACTAATACTATCATCATCTGACCGTCACTCCGCTCCCCAACTCGTCCCAAATTTATATTCTCATTTCTTAAAGAGAACGGTGAAGGAAAGGGTGAGCTCAACTAGCCCAAAGAAGAAATATTATGACTAAGATAATACTGTAATAAATTATCATTAGTCTTCAACAATGTTAAACTGATAATATACAATAGACATCAAGTTTAACTGCAGCGGAATATGCAATCCATTAAAAGAGTCAAGTAGAGAATAAAGTCTACTATCTTTTAGGTTTTAAAAGGTTTTCATCAATTTTATCATTTGAAACTCAAATTTTAATAAATAAACCACCACATCTAATCATCCCTGCTCCACGGCCAAGGATTTTCATTAAATCATCAATGGTCATGACTATACCGAATAAACCCTGGTCATAATCATACCAAAAACTATTCATCAATGCATTACAGCCCATCTGAAGACTTTTATCACATTATTTATAATAGGTCATGATTATACCGAATGATCCCTAGTCATAATCATACTAAGTCCATCTATGCACGTAAGCCAAAGATGACTTTCAACATAATATAACATGAGGATGATGACAATGACATAATAATTCAATAAAACAAGTTCAAGAATTAATTTATCCAGGAACTAATAATGTTTAAATTGTCAACATGATACTTCTTTGTAAGTAAAATTCAAGAATGCTCAGAAGAATATTTTCATGAAAAGATACTGGATGAAACGCAAATATCAAGGATATTCCACTAATTTCATGGAGTATAGAAGTCAAAACTTTAACTAACAGTATAATAAAGAATATATGAAACTGCAAATGGATTTTCACCCGCCACGCAAAGAATCCAATGATCTGCATCATTTCCACAATTTAATAAGGAATGAATACAAAGGATCATTCACCATGCATGTGGCAATCCACATAGACAGGTTATTCCAACGGAATAATAAATGCGGAATAATAAATATGGAACCGTGTCGGTGAAATTACTGCAAGCGAGGATATTCTCGATGTAATAATAAATGCTAAATAATAAATATGGAACCGTGTCGTGAAATTCACACCGGCTGAGGATATTCGACAAAATAATAAAAAACGAAATAATAAAAGAATTTCACCAAGTATGCGGTACTTTCAGATAAACAAAGTTATTCAACATAATAATAAAGAATGGAATAATGTAAAAGATCACCAAGTATAGGGATTTCACAGATACAAAGTTATTCCAATGTAATAAATAAGAATGGAATAACATAAGGATTTCACCACGTATAGGGTACGCTGGCGTGATACGAGGTTATGTATAGGGTATGCCACTTTTTACGAGTTATTCCAACAGAATAATAAAGAATGGAATAATGAAGTTCTCTTCATGAATAAGAAAGAATAACACCCCTTACCGTAAAAGAAACTGGATATAGAAGTAGTGAAGTAGCAGAATACTCTTCTTCTTTCTCTCTATAATTTTCTCTCTATAGCTTCTCTCTATAATTCGTAAGAAATAATGAAGGAATGAGCTTCTATTTATAAAAAAAACTAAGAGTGGCTCTTGGTCTTAACGAAGGGTCAAAATGACTCTTGGTAATATTGAAGAGGAAACTACTATTTGCGAAGGGATAATTAACTCTTGGAACACCGAAGAGGCAAATAACTCTTGGAAAGCTGAAGGGTCAAGTTACTATTAAAACCCATGAATAGTAACTTATGAATAGTAACTCATGAATAGTAACTCGTGAATAATAACTCGTAAATAGTAACTCGTGAATAGTAACTCCGACACGAAAAGTTCCCCAAATACCCGATTGAACAATATAACCTCCAGACATCAATTATTATCGAAATAAATGTCAATTTTCACTAACACAAATAATTTTAACACAATGGAACTATCAAATTCATCTTTAATCAACACGAACTTATCCATCATTAATATCATAACTCATAATATTTAACAACCGTGTCGCTCCGAGGAAAAAGAGGGCTTTCCAATAAGGATTTCTCCCTATTGGTAGCGCAATTAGGTGACCAAACCTCTCCTCGATGTAACTTCTAGACATTGTAAATATTGCAATTTAATAATATGAATAACTTTGTCGTCTCAATTATTGATTTAATAATATAACATATTATACATACATGACATCGTGACAATAATTGGATCAATAATATGAGAGATATGATTTTGCAATTATCAGTAGTAATAATGTAAAGATATGTGACGCCCCCAAAAATAGGTCCATTCCATCCAACCCATTTCGAAGTCGCCAAATACATGGTACGTAAATAACTACAACTTTATTAATACATTTGTCGTGCAAAATACGACAACATATATATCTTGTGAGTTTAAATACAATTATTGTCTTCTGTATAATATACATACCCAAATAAATCCTCATCACAATTATTTATACATTATTTTACAAAAATGGTGAGGACTACTAAACAACTCTCTCTATAACCATCATTCCATACCCCTAACTGCACTCGCTACATTCTCGCCTCCCGAGAAGAAAAAATGGAACAAAAAGGAAAAGGGTGAACTCAACTAGCCCAAGTAAAGAATATTATGACTAAGATAATATACAACAAATTATCGTTAGTCTCCAAAAGGAAAAATCTAATAGAATACAATAGACAACAAGTTTTAAATCAATCTTCGCAATGAAATAATAATTCATTAGAAGAGTTAAGTAGAGAATGCAAACTACTATCTTCTATATATGAATTTAAAAGTCCATCGTCGATATTTTATCCCCGTAACATCAATCAATATATATCCGAATCAAATATTCATCTTTGCACTACAGCCAAAGATATTCATCATTGGTCATGTTCATCTAAACACTGCTCATCTTTCCACTACAAAGCCAAAGATATTAATCGGTCATTCATGTTCATCTCAACAACACTGCTCATCTTTGCACTACGCCAAAGATATTACTCAAGAAATCATTCATCTTTGCACCTATAAAAGCCAAAGATATTCAAGAATATCATCATTTAGGACCGAGGATGATGAAAAATATTTCAAAGAAAACGAATCCAAAGTGAAACAAAAGAACAATATTAAGGATTCGTATTTTTAAACAATCCAAGTTCAAAAATACTTCATAAGTAATCGAAAGTGGAGTAAAATTCAAGAATGATCAAAACGTGGATACAATCAAAGCTAGTATCCATAATAGATATTTTGGATGAAAAAGAAGAAATTTTTTTCGGTGAATGAATAGGTCAGTATTCGTGAATAGTGTCAGATACGTGAATAAGTAACCCGGACACTAAAAGTTCTAAATTTGATTAAAAAGTTCAGATCAATACTTGAAGATAATGATATTAGAATAAATAATATCATTAAAAAATAATATCCCTACCTCGAAAGACAAGATTTTAGTTGAAACACCAGATATAAATTTATGACTTGAATCTTGTAAAGTATAGCAATACTCAAAGTATACTCAAAATACTCACAAGAATATGCTCGATAATATAGAGCGAGAAAACTTCAGTTTCTAGTGTGATTTTCAATTCTAACCTAAGCACCCTATTTATAGGAAAATGCTTAGAACACCAAAGCAGAAAATTTAATATAATATTAATATTTACAAAACACATTCCTACGCCCACTTTGAAATCTGATTTCAGCCACCAAGCACATGTTAAAGATGGCCACCAACATTTGAAAAACGTTTTTCTTAAAAAACATAATTAAAACTTCCAAAAATCAATTATTTCGGAGCTTCGGAACTTAAATAATTCATAATAAATAGCTCTTTTATCAGAAAAATTCAAAACTCACGATTTTCCATAGGAAATTCCATTATCTACAACTTTGCAGAAGGAAGATTTTTCAAATTCCAAACAGAAATTAACCGAAATCCACAAACGGACGATTTTACAGGCTATAATCAAATTTCGGTCAATAATTGTGTCCACCAACACACAAAATATGTGTTAAACATTTAATGCCACAAAAATACTCTTCATCCTCATATATTCATATATCCCACATTCATTATAAAAATATCACCGTTAATATATTATTAAAATAATATATTTAAATGAATTATTTTATCAGAAAAAGATAAAATATTAATTTTCAACAATTGTCACATTAAAAATTTTCTCCATCTATATCCACATAAAATCAATATTTTCCTCATCATATAAATCAATAATTAATTATTCACAAATAATATTACAGAATCACAAGATCTTTGCAACCTGTGCTAGTTCCAAAGAAAAGAGGGGCTTTCCAATAAAGATTTCTCTCCTCGGCTGGCCGCAATTAGGTGACCAAACTCTCTCCTTAGATGTAACTTTCTAGACATTTCCAATAATGTTTTCTAATAATATTATTAGGATAATATGAATTATTGCTTCGATAATGGAAAATATCGTGTAATGACAATTTATTCAAACAACAAAGAATATAAAATATCAACGCAAAGAATTATTGAATCAATAAAATAAAATACTAAATAGTAATTCATCGTAACAATTATTGAGTAGTGCCTTCACGTACGTAAGAATCAATAATTGGTGCAATACCGTGTGTTACTGCTCAACAACGCGTATTACTGTGTTTTAACCACCGGGTATTCCAATAGTATTAACGGTAACAACTACGCCGTTATTTTTAAACAACTTATATTTGTCATTTTCTTCATCCAATCGCTTTCCGTTATGGGGCCCAATAAAGATTACTTACCGTCGCATTTAATATTCCCTGACAGCGATTTAATATTCCCCGACGATAATGAATATTTTATAACCACTTACTTATTCAAATATTTCATGTATTTTACCCATAACTATCCACATTAATCAAATCAACCCTTACTATTTCAAAATAATAAATAGAGGAAAATAAATTTCATTTATTAATAATTTGGGGTCTTACAACCTCCCCTCCTTATGAAATTTCGTCCTCGAAATTGACGACGCACTCGGTGTTTCAAAAGATGAGAATACATCGCTTTCATTTCGCTTCCAACTCCCGTGTCATTTCCTCAATAATAGCATGGTTTCCCCATAAAACTTTAACTTGTGGTATAACCTCAGATATAGGACATGTTCTTATCCAAGATCTTGACAGTGTACTCCTCGTATGTTAAGTTTTCGGCTATCTCAACCTGGGTTCTAACTCAACGACGTGGTTCGGGTCGTCCACATATTTACGCTGTAACATCGACACGTTAAAAATGTTATGAATACGCATCATGCGTGGCGGTAAAAACAAGTCTATAGGCTACAGTTCCTATTCGATCGAGAATTTCAAATGGATTAATAAATCGAAGGTTTGAGTTTTCCTCACCTCACCGATTCTCGCTTTTGAAATAACAACTTCGCACCTCCTTCTTCAAATTCATCATTCCCGATTGTGTAGCTTCGAACAACTTTAACTTTATCGATTAAAGTCAATTATACTCAGATATCATCACGTGGGTACCTAGAGTTTTCATCTCCATCTCTATTATTTGTAAATTATACGAAATGAGTCTTTTACAATATCGTACTCGTACTTGTATACGATCTTCTACTAGAAATATTTGAGGCTTTTATGATCCGTATAGATCTCCACCTTCTCTCCATACAGGTAATGCCTTCAAATCTTAAAGCTTAAAACGATCTGGCCGCCAACTCTAGATCATGAGTAGGATAATTCCTCTCATATTCTTTGAGTTGTTGAGAGGCATAGGCTATGACTTTCCCATGTTGCATGAGAACACATCCTAACCCTTTGTCTGAAGCATAACTGTAGATGACAAATCTCTCCGAGCCAGATGGTATTGTCAGAACAGGTGCTGAAATGAGTCTCCTCTTAAGTTCTTGAAAACTCTTTTCACATTCCTCGCTCCAACCGAATTTTGTATCTTCTTGAGTCAGCTGAGTTAATGGAGTAGCAATTCGAGAAAACCCTTCTACGAATCTCCGATAATAACCAGCTAAGCCGAGAAAGCTACGTACTTCGGTCACTGACTTAGGTTGCTCCTAGCTTTGAATTGCTTCAATCTTTGCCGGGTCAATAGATATTCCATGATTTGATATCACGTGCCCAAGGAATGCAACTTCCTCAAGCCAGAACTCACATTTCTTCAACTTGACATAAAACTTGTTTTCACGAAGCTTTTGGAGTATCAGCCTCAAGTGTTGCTCATGGTCTTCGCGGGTTTTGGAGTATATGAGGATGTCATCAATAAAGACGACCATAAAGTGATCTAAATATTCCTTGAATACTCGGTTCATCATATCCATGAAGGAAGCAGGAGCATTAGTCAATCAAAAAGACATGACTAGAAATTCATAATGCCCGTACCAAGTTCTGAAAGCAGTCTTTGGAATGTCATCAGTTTTAATCTTCAACTGATGATATCCGGAACGAAGATCAATCTTTGAAAAGAATTTGGCTCCTTGCAACTGGTCAAATAGGTCATCAATGCGAGGCAACGGGTACCTATTTTTGATGGTGACATGATTCAACACCCGATAATCAATACAAAGACGCATACTTCCATCTTTCTTCTTTATGAATAGAACAGGAGCATCCCAAGGAGACGTACTAGGACGAATGAAACCGATGTCTAACAATTCCTATAGTTGGGTTTTTAACTCCCGAAGTTCAATAGGAGCTATTTGATATGGGGCTTTGGAAATGGGTTTTGTATTGGATTCAAGGTCGATACAAAATTCAATTTCACGCTCTGGGGGTAGGCCAGGAAGTTGTTCAGGGAATACGTCAGGAAATTTATTAACAATAGAAATATCATTCAAATCTGGCGTATCTTTATTTAAATCCGTGACATGCGCTAAGAAAGTTTGACATCCGTTTTTCAATAAACGAATAGCTTTATGACTTGATATGACAGTGATTGATTTTAGTGGTTTGGTTGCTTGAATTCGCATAATAGGTTGGTTAGGAATATGAAAGCTAACAACCTTACGAAAACAATCGATTTTAGCATGATGAGTAGTTAACCAATCAACCCCTAAAATCACATCAAATGCAAGTATTTTCAAAGAAATAAGATCGACAGGTAATGTGCGGTTACCGATTTGAATCAAACAAGACTTATAAACCGTGGATGTAATGAAGGTTTCTCCCAACATAGTTTCAACAGATAAGTCAAAGTCTAATTTCTACGGAGTCAAATTTAAACGTTGAGCGCAAGTAGGAGAAATAAAGGAATGGGTTGAACCGGTATCAAATAAAGTATAAACTTCGCTAGAGTTTATGATTAGCTTACCCATGATCACCTCGTTTGGATTCCTCGCTTTTTGGGTGGTTACGACAAACGCTCTCCCTTGAACTACCGATTTTGTCTTGATTGGGACACCCTTTGATGCCTCCATCCCAGCTGGACTTGACTTTGGTGCACGATAAAATTGGGCCAAGTGACCTTCTTTTCCATAATTATAACACGCTTTGGACTGCATCGTGCAGTTTGGACTTATGTGTCCTTCCCCTCCATATTTGTAATATACGACCGGTAGTCGTTCTCCTTCCTTAACAACAGGTGATGGTGCTGACGTCTTTCCATCCTTGTTGAATCTCCTCTTCTTAAAATGTCCACTCTTATTGTCATGGCCATGATTACCACCGAAGTGATTATCATTTTTGGCATGTTGATTCCCTCCACGTTTGTTGTCACCGCTTCGATGATCGTTACTAATCGGGTATTATCGACTTGCCGATCGCTTCTCTCTTCGTTAGGTTGACTCATTATCGCTCCAATAATCGAGCCCTATTCACAACATATCGAATATAAACACAGTTTATGAGAGATAAGGTATTGACTTATCTCAGGTTTCAAACCTCTTAGAAACATCCGCGTCATTCTCTCCTCATTATCAACCAAGTGGGATGCAAACCGAGACAAATCGGCAAACTTAGCTTCAGATCGCGTGCCACTGGCCATATTGTTTTGCTCAAGCTTGATGAACTCTACCTCCTTCATGTGACAAATACTTTCAGGAAAGTACTTGTCGTTGAACAGCTCTTGGAACTTCTCCCAAGACATTTTGAGTGGTTTTGGCTCTCCAAAAAACTCTACCTCCTTCATGTGACGAATACTTTCACGTCTCCGCCTTAAGTGGTTTTGGCTCTCCAAAAACTCGTGGTCCCAGCCTTGAATCGCTTAAGCGACCGTCCGAGAGTTGTCAGTGTTTCCACCTGCATTTTGGACAGGAGCCGCTTTCGCCTGATGTTGCATGAATTGTATAAAGCCGCTTTCGTTCACCATTTCATCGGTGTTATTGTTTACATGAGGATTATTGTCTTCCCGTTGCACATTATCCTGGGCATTAATCTGTGGTGACTCAACGGTCTCATGTGCTTCATTGTTTATCTCAACATTTTGGATGCCATTTCAAATATTGCCACAAAACAAGGGTTAATTAACATATCACATATTATCCCTATACTCAATTCCACCAATTAAATACCAAATAAACTTAAGTAGGTCATACTAGCGAAGGAATTCCCCGCTCTCCCCTCCTAGTTCTTGTCTCACATCTCACCAGGATCATATCCCTAAGCTTTGATATTAACTGTGACGCCCCCAAAATAGGTATACATCACCCATCTTGAGTCGCCAAATACATGGTACAAAATTCAAATACAACTTAATTATACAACAATGTAAAATACGACAAAACATAATCTAAGAGTTTTAATAAGAATATTGTCATCTAGACAATATCCACACTCAATGGAGTCCACATTACATTTATTGTCACACTATTTAATGTAATAGTGAGGACTACTAATGCTATCATCCGGACCGTCACTGGTTTCTCTCGACTAGTCTCAAATTTACGCTTTCATTTTCAAGAGAACAAAGTGAAAGAAAGGGTGAGCTCAACTAGCCTAGTAAGAAATATTATGACTAAGATAATGCAGAATAAATTAACATTAGTCTTCAACAATGTTAAACTGATAAAATACAATAGACATCAAGTTTAACTGCAACGGAATAAGCAATCCATTAGAAGAGTCAAGTAGAGCATGATATCTACTATCTTCTATGATTTAAAATATTTTCATCAATTTTTATCGCTGAGACTCAGCTTAATAAATAAAATCACATCATCGAGTCATCTCTGCACTACGGGCCAAGGATATTCATTAAATCATCAATGGTCATGACTATACCAAATAATCCCTAGTCATAATCATACCAAAAACTGTCCATCAATGCACTACAGGCTACTGAGGACTTTTACCACATCATTTATAACATTACAGGTTATGATTATACCGAATAATCCCCGGTCATAATCATACCAAGTCCATCTATGCACGTAAGCCAAAGATGACTTTCATCACAATATAAGAATGAGGATGATGACAATGACATAATAATTCAATAAAACAAGTTCAAGAATAAATTTTAAAGATTTATAAGTTAATTTAACTTGAAATCAATTACGTCCAAATTGTCAACATGATACTGCTTTGTGGAGTAAAATTCAAGAATGTTCAGAAGAATATTTTCATGAAAAGATACTAGATGAAGCGCAAATATCCAGGATATTCTACTAATTTCATGGAGTATAGAAGCCAAAACTTTAACCAAATGAGTATCATAGAATATATGCAACTGCAAATGGATTTTCACCCGCCATGCGGTAATCCACGTAGACAGATCATTTCCATAATTTAATAAAAAATTAATACGAATGATCATTCACCATGCATGTGATAATCCACATAGACAGGTTATTCCAATAGAATAATAAAAAATAGAACCAAGTCATGCGTAATCCGCACAGACGGGATATTCCAACAAAATAATAAAGAATGGAATAACAGAAGAATTCACCATGCATGTGATAGATCGCATGCATGTACGCTTTATTCCAATGTAATAATAAAGAATGGAACCAGTCTCAGCGTAATCCATACTGCATGAGGATATTCCAACAGTAATAATAAAGAATGGAATAACAAAGAATTCACCATGCATGTGATGATAATCGCGACAGCATATGTTATTCCAATTGAATAATAAAGAATGGAACCAGTCCAGCGTAATCGCATGCAGAGAGGATATTCCAACAGTAATAATAAAGAATGGAATAATGTAAGAATTTCACCATGATGCGGCAGATTGTGATGCATATAAAGTTATTCCAATATAATAATAAAGAATGGAATAATGTAAGAATTTCACCATGTATGCAGATTGCTTGATGTATAAAAGTTATTCCAACATAATAATAAAGAATGGAATAATGTAAGCTCTCTTCATGAATACGAAAGAAATAATACCCCTTACCTTATAAAGAAACCGGATAATTGGAGTAGTAGAGGTATCGGATTTCTTCTTCTTTTCTCTATATAATTTCTCTATAATAATTGCTTCTAAAGTTTTAGTGAATTGGTGAGAAATGAAGGAAGAATGAGCTTCTATTTATAGGAAAATATAGTTTCGATAATTGCACATTTTGGGGCTCGAAATATTACAAAGACAATACCTTCAATTTTTCTTTCATTTTAATTTAGTCTTGTAAGTATTATCAAACTTGCACCACCTCCCTAATAATAGTAAATAATTTGAATCAATAGTTCAATCATGTGAATCAATAGTTATAATCATGTGAAAATACGAATTACAAAGATAAGACCTCCATCTATACCTCCATTTTTAACTTAGTCATGCAAGTATTATCAATCTTGCACCAACTCCCCTAATAATAAATGAATGTGACTCAATAGTACACACATGTGAACAAATAGTTATATAAGCATGTGAATTAGTAGTAATTAATTGCTCATTTATCCGATTAATTACCGATTTATCAATATAACCCCCAGACATCAATTATCATCAGAATAGATGTCGATTTTCACTAACACTAATAATTCCAACACAATGGAACTATCAATTTCATCTTTAATCAACACAAACTTATTCATCATTAATATTATAACTCACAATATTTAACAACCGTGTCGCTCCTGTGAAAGAGGGGCTTCGATAAGGATTTCTCCTTATTGGCGCCGCAATTAGATGACCAAACCTCTCCTCGATGTAACTTTTAGACATCAGTAAATATTGCAATTTAATAATATGAATAACTTTGTCGCCTCAATTATTGATTTAATAATATATCATATTATGCGGATGATAATTGACAATAATCGAATCAATAATACGAGAGATATAATGCGAGAATTATCGTAATAATAATTGAGTATAACCGGTGACTTCTCACGTAAGCATCAATAATCAATACTGGTGTGTTACTACGCAACCACGCCAGACATCTTTATTTTTTACTACCAGGTAGTTCAACAGTTTAACGGTAATACTTCCGTCGTTATTTTAAAAAATATAATTATGTCGCTTTCTAACTACGACAATACTTTCATTGTGGGGTCCGCTAATGATTGTGTTGTCGTACGAATATTCCCTGTTAAAACGAATATTCCCCGACCAATCGAATATTATATAACCACTTGCTTACTTTGCAAAATTTATAAATATTACCCACAACTATAACATTATATTAAATCCACACCATAATATTCAAAAATATATTTCGAGAAAATTATTCTTTATTCATAAAAGTTGGGGTCTTACAACATATAATGGAGAAATGCGAAAAAAAGAAAAAAAAATATTCGGCCGGTACAAGCTGTGCTGGTTGGGACTTTTTTAATATTAAATGTGTTGAGTCAGACTATATAATGGGGGGAATGCGTAACAAAAAAAAAGAGGCAACCCCAGATAAGTCATTTGTCTTAGGTTGGACTTTTTTAATATTAAAAATTCATTTTTTTTAACTATACTGACAACATGTTGAATATATAGGGCCCTCATATTAAAATAAAAGTCAGTACAACTTGTTATTTAGACACAACAACTTGTGCCGGCTTAGTATATATATTTATGTTCCAATCTCAGCTATCCCATAAGTTGATCAACGGTCCGAAAAGGGGTTGTTGGCACAATGTCCATGGCAACTGATTGCCATGGATGAAATCATATATATATATATATATATATATATATATATATATAGATAGAGAGAGAGAGAGAAGAGAGAGAAATGATCCATAATATATATTTGCTATAATATCATAACCATCCATTACAATAATCAGGACAGAGATTTAAATTGCCCACAACTGCCATTAATGCCTCCATCCGCTAGTTGAACTAGAGGAACTGTTATTATCAGATCTAGGCAATCTATTATTAGTAAGGCAAGGCAAGGCAAGGCAAGGCAAGCTATTGAATATTAGCAAGGCAAGGCAAGTTGTTGACTATTTGTTGCATATTGATTGAATAATAGTAAGGCAAGGCAAGCTGTTGACTATTGGTTGAATATTGATTGAATATTAGTAAGGCAAGGCTACATATGTATTGACTTGCATTAGTGTATTAGAGAACTATCACTAAGAATCTAAACATATAAAATATTTGAAAATTTAAGATGTTGCCTTTCTTGTAATACGCTCGTACAATAGATCATTCTTTATGTAATAACATTTTGTTAATCCAAAAATCCAGCAGTAATCAAAATTAATCAACTACAAAAAGAACAATGCAATGTGAAGATAACAACGAGGATCTCTAATGGGCACTACCTAATCAAGTAAAAATGTAATTATAAGAAGAAAAAAACTTTAAACATAAAATAAAATGTAGTAATGACTTTAACATGTTTTAGTTTTGTAGTGATGACCATGAAAAAAGTACGCTACTATGTTAAAGGAGTGCACTTATAACTCCTACAAACTAGGAGATAACATCAGTAAAAAACAGTAATGTTGCAGAAATGAAGATCTTGGGAAAATGAAATTTAAACACCATTAGAGTAGTTTTATACCCTATTTAGGAACAAAACCTCCTCAAGTTTTCTTCTCTGACGCTCTTAACAACAAACCATAGAATGACAACTAGCTTTTAACACTTGCTAGCCATCGGAACAAGTAACAGGATAAGAAAAGAACCAGATTCCACGTATAAAAATATTTGTTTCACACCATAGTGTCAAGCGATATATTCATGCAAGGATTAAAATAAGGTAAACCAGAGATATCCCTCAAAAGACAGGTTATCAACAAAAAACAAAGGCTTCTTAGAATAAAATGAGCAGTATGGGAGTATGGCTCTCTTGATATTAACAATTTGAAGCATATTTCAAAATGTAGAAAGAAAAAATACAGGCAAAAATATAACAATGCTGAGTTAGTATAGATGAAACAGAAAAGCATTTTTTCCACAATTTATAATAAATAAAAAGTTCACAATGTAATACTTGTTTATCAGTACTAAGGATGTTGTCAGATTCATTTTTTAGCATATTGTCACTTTCACCAGGATTGAGCCATTAAAAATTCTGGTATGGGCAGCTTCACAACCAAATCCAAACAATGTTTATCTGTACTAGGATGTTGTTTCCCTTTGTTGTACATTTGTAAGCTTATCAGTACATTTGCAATATCAGCTATGCATAAAGAAAATGTCATGCCAGCCAACTTATAAGCAGACGTCGTGCCTGAAGACATCCTTTCATGTCAACACCTATTCCCCATAGCTCCATGTCTTCAAGAACATTAAGCTACAAAACAGGCACAAGATTTACTTCTCATGCGTAACAAGTAAAAGATCAAAAGAAAGAAAAAACAAAAATTTATAGTGATCTAGGGATTTAAAATTATCCAACTATCCCATCTTAATGTATGCAATGTGACCACCAACACACAATTTCACATGCCTCACAGATGAATCTCTTGCCCGCTTTTTCTTTCAAAAAAAAAAAGATTCCTCAACTGGAATAAGACTTGGCAAAATTACGGTTACGTGGGATTCATTTTCACCGTACCTCAACTAGCTTAGGAAAAATGGAGCTGTAGATCCAAGTTGAGATTCAATTAATACATAAATAAATACAAATATACATATATATATAAGTATAAAAATAAGGTAGATGGAGTAAGAATTCTTACCAGAGGGGTTTCGATAGTCATAAGTGCTTTCATAAGTTTCTCAGAAGTTAGTAATTTCCACAGAACATAAAACATAAATCAAATGAGTAAGTTTCAAGAACTACTAACCAGACAAGTGTTAACCCAATATTCAGGATCAGCAAGTATAAACACCCCCAACAAAATATGGAACTGAGAATATTGAATTAGTAGTTCAAAATTGAAATTAATATATTTATCGGGCAAAAAGGTAATTAAGTCATGTATACCTGGTAGAAGTCGGTATAAAAGAGAACAGCAATACGGCACAATGGGGTGAATTTGTTTTATTCAATATCAAATCATAACAATTATCCACAATTTCATTAAATAAAATATTAAACAAATTCATGCAAACACTTGTTGCCCATATTTAAGAAAAATAAAATGAAATTTAGAAGAAACCATACACCTTAACAATTCAAGGAAAATGAAAAATACCACACAAAATGAACCACAACAATACAAACCAATACAAAACACAAACTTAAATACACAGTGCTTAGAACGACATCCTACTGTGTAGACAGAGTTGGAACAAAAGTAAAATTAAACCTTGCACTTAAATCAATTATTGTTAGAACTCTTTGAGCTAAATCACCACATTTCATACTTAAATTTATTAAAAAAGATGCCGTGTTTCATTGCAAGGAATCCATGCCATAGAAATCAAATTGGGAGCATTTTCGTTGAACTTTAAAGCTATTCTTTTTTTTTTTTTCATTCAAATGTGCTAATTTCACATCACTGTTTATATAAATTAGTTTAAATAAAAAACCATATTAAAATCATCCACTTTCAACAACATACCATTTCACTATTAATTGAAGATATAAATGATAACAAAACAGCTAATGCAATTAGAGAATTCCCCTGTTCCAGTAGAAATACTATTAAAACAATGACCTAGTAAAACACGAAACTGGTTTTATTGATTAACAGGTCGATCAAATTGAATTTCTACAATTACTTTAGAACAGTATTATTTGAAGCCTAATATTAGGCCAATTACTTTTTTGAAAGTAGTCAACCTGTTAATCAATAAAACAACAAATTAACAAATTTGATAACTAAAAATAACCAAAACTACCAAATCTCAAAAATATATACCATAAGATTAATCAGATAAGCAAAACTAAACACTGATACAAACTACTTGGTAGAAAAATCAGCCTAACCTGATACAAAAACAAAAATACCTGATCAATCGCAGCAGGAGGGAGGGTTTGGTTTAGGGAATCATCGCAGGAATCGAGGGTGCTCGTACGCAAGTTGAACTCGAAATCGCAGCAGGAGGGATGGTTTGGTTTAGGGAGGGAGGGTTTGGATTTCGAAATCGCAGGGTTTGATTTAGGAATTGCAGCAGGATGGAGGGTGAGGGAGGGTTTGGATTTCGAAATCGCAGGGTTTGATTTAGGAATCGCAGCAGGAGGGAGGGTGCTCGCAGCAGGACGGGGGGTTTGATTTCGAAATCGCAGGAGGAGGGAGGGTTCTCGTACGCTAGTTCACTATCGGACGAAGGTTGCTGAGCGTTAGGGGCAATTCTGTCCGAAAATTAATTAAGCAGTGTCCGCTAGTTCAACTAGCGGACGAAGTAAATCCTATTTAAATCGCTACCCTTGATAGATGGTTATGATGCTATTTGTCCATTTTTCATTCATAACAAATATATACTATCCATATACATATATATATATATATATATATATATATATATATATATATACACACACACGGTCCGAATCTTAAACTCATCTCTTATCTAACATACCTTGCTCACTCTCTTTTAGCGATGGACCGGGCGACGATTCGATCCGTCGCTATATGTTAGGTTCGTCATTATATGTTGTTCGTCGCTATATGTTGTCTGTCGTTAAAATCTAAGACGACGGTTTTATATATATAATGACGGATCAATTGTTGTCCTATTCATTACTAAAGGGGGTGAGCAAGGTATGTTAGATAAGGGTAATTTTAAGATCCGGACCAGATATATATATATATATATATATATATATATATATATATATATATATATATATCTGCCCTTCTTCAAATAACCTTAAGCAAATGAACTAAAAACGAACCAAATTTATAACGATGATGATTTTTGAACTATAGCGACGGTTTAAAACATCGTCATAGCAATATTGTCATTTTTGTATGCTACAGCGACGGAAAAAACCATCGCTATAACCTTATTCGTGTCTAACCTTTGTAAGTCTCTAGGGTGAGCAGTGTCTAGTTAAAGAACATAGGTATGAGTCTGCTTAAGGTAAGAAAGGTATGCATGAAAGAACAATGAGTAAAATTTAATTTTGAATCTAGTAAAAGATGAATAGATTGTTTAGATCTAACTCCAAAACTAGTAACCGGTAGATTGCCCCCTGTCCCTGACATAGTTAACCAGGAAGAACACAGTTATAAAAACATTAGTCAAGCTTTACACAATTGGAACATACCCAGAGTTTCCCCTAAAGAAATTTATCAGTCAACCTTTTTAGATAATTTCAAAACAGATTATAATGTAAAAACAGTTGAAAAAGTTTATGCTATTAACAAAGAATATAAAAATTGTAGTCTTTTATCTCCTGATGTTATTAAAAAACATAGGAAGAAAGGTTATAATTTTATCCATATTGGTCTAGTTCAAGTTGCTGTTAAACCATTAAACATTAAAGGAATTAATTCAAGTATCTACCTCTGTCTCAGAGATGCTAGATTCCTGAATTATTATCCCAGTATGATCGGTGCCATGGAATCAAGTTTGCACAATGGACCTATCCATTTCAATTGCTTTTCTGATTTCACATTAAGCCTAAGTGATCAACATTTATTAAAAGCTTTGACATTAAACATTAAAACTGCTGGTGAAATTATTCACATGATCGAGGGTTCTCAGCCCATAGCTTTGATTTACAGGATTTATTACAAGACCATGAAAACGAACTTAAACGTTCATGCTCTTAATAAAAGTCCTAAAGATCAAACTATTTTAATTCAAAGTTCAACTAGTGATGCTAATATTCAGATCCCGAGAACTATCCTCTGGAAAGATATTACGTTACTTAGTCAATGGATTTTACCCAGTGAAATACCTCAACAACCTGTAGTTAACAACCTATTAAATATTGAAAATGTTAAACAATTTTCTGATGGAACGGTCAAAATAAGTTTTGAGCGTACTAGAAGACCAGTCATTATAGAAGACTTTACTAGTTCTTCAGCACCTTCTATTCATACTAGAAGAGATACTGAAGTTCTAAGAAACCCTTCTATTAGGGATATAAAATTAAAAGGTATCCTTAATCAAGGTCAAGCTAGTCAATCTTGTTATACTCAGAATGACCCTGTAGAAGAAGAACTTTCTTCTTCTCCTACCCCTTCTGAGTTTCCTACTCAATCAGATTTTGAAATTCCTATTAACAACCAATTAAGAGTCATTAAAAAGGAATTTAAATTAGATTGGGATAATCTTGTTAAAGATTTTAATTCCAAATCTAATTAAAAAAAGGCATTTATTTCGTTCTAATCATCCAACTGATAAAGAACGAGATAAAATTGTTAATAGATGGAAACGATTTATTAACAGTGAAAAGATAAACAATACTTTTTACGGTTGGTATAATCAATATCAGGGTAAATGTAATGTTATAACTAAAACACAATGGATTAAAGAAGATGAATCAAAAGTTTATTCTAGTCATCCCCCTCTTGAAACTGTCCTCCTTCCAGTTAGAAACACATTTGTTGTTGCCAGCCCTTTTAAGATTTCGGATGGTAATAAAGATGATAAAAAGATTATTGAACAATTAAATTTCAGTAACCAGTATCTAGCAACTGTAGGTAAGCAGCTAAATAGGATTGAAGAAAAATTTGAATAATCAATTGTTAAAAAACCCGATTCAAAAATTGAACAACCTTTATTAAAATTATCCGAAAATAAAAGTAAATTAGGTTTACCTAATAAAGATGGCGAACTTACTTGTACAATTGATAAATTATTTAAAAATTTAAAAACTGAACCTGAATCAAGTGGTACTATAGCAATCATTGATCAAGCTGAAACTGACAATGAGAGCAATAACCAGTCAGATCATTCTGATACTGTTTTAGTCTCAGATTTTAATGATCAGTTAAATAAATTAACAATTAATAACACTAGTTTAACTAGGAATTGGTATTCTAGACCTACTCCTCCGGATCTATAGTTCGAAGTGAGGAATCTAGATTAACAATTCTCTGTTTCATCTAATAAAATTTATGAATGGAACATAGATGGTTTCAGTGAACAAGAGATTTTAAATAAATTAAATCACATGTCTATGGTAGCTAATAGCTATATAACTAAATTCAACAATCTGACTCAACCAAACATTGTTGAGTTAATAGCTAGTGGATTTACTGGTATTCTTAGATCTTGGTGGGAAAAACATCTCACGGAAGATAATAGACTATCAATAATCCATGATGTCCAGTTAGATGATGACGGTAACCCCATCTTTGATGAGGATGTTGGTGTTGGACCGCCTGATGGAGTCAATACTTTAATATTTACCATAGTTAAATATTTTGTTGGCACTCCTAGTAATATCACTGAGAGAATTCACGATCAATTAAGTAATCTCACTTGTCCCACTCTAAGTGATTTTAGGTGGTACAAAGATGTGTTTACTTCTTGTGTTATGATGCGTAATGATAGCAATAAACCATTTTGGAAAGAAAAATTCGTTAATGGTTTACCTTCATTATTCGCTCATAAAGGTCGTGAAGAATTAAGTAAAAATTTGGGATATATTGATTATGATAACCTAACCTATGGTGACATAATCAGTCATATTCAAAAAATTGATTTAAGAATATGTATTGATTTTAAGTTAGCTAAGCAAGCTAGCAAAGATAAGGAAAAAAGCCAAGTATGGTTAGGAACCTTCTGTGAACAATATGGTTTACCCCCTGTTGCTCCCTCCAGAAGGAAGTACAAGCATAAACATATTGATCATCATAGAAGTCACAGGCGTCATAAACGCAGTCATAAAAAAGATAAAAATCAAGAAGAATATTACACTAAACCTAATCCCACAAATAAAAGATACAATAGAAAATCATCTAAAAAGTTTGATAAAAGTAAAATTGTTTGCCACAATTGTGGGCAAAAGGGGCACTACAAAAATGAGTGCAAAATAAAACAAAAATTATCACAATTAAAAATTTCTTGTGAAGATACTGAACAACTATTAGAATTAATGAGAATAGAGAACAACTGTGATGCCCCCAAAATAGGTACACATCACCCATCTTGGGTCAAATCGAATCTGGTCATGATTATACCGAATAATCCCTATCATAATCATACCAAGTCCATCTACGCACGTAAGCAAAGATGACTTTCATCACAATATAAGCATGATGATGATGACAATGACATAATAATTCAATAAAACAAGTTTAAGAATAAATTTTAAAGATTTATAAGTTAATTTATCCTGAACTCAATAATGTCCAAATTGTCAACATGATACTGCTTTATGGAGTAAAATTCAAGAATGCTCAGAAGAATATTTCCATGAAAAGATACTGGATGAAGCGCAAATATCAAGGATATTCCACTAATTTCATGGAGTATAGAAGCCAAAATTTTAACCAAATGAGTATCATAGAATATATGAAATCATGATGGATTTTCACCGTACCATGCATAATCCACGTAGATGATCATTTTCACAATTTAATAAGAAATGAATCTGAAGGGTCATTCACCATGCATGTGGTAATCCACATGACAAAAGTTATTCAATAGAATAATAAAGAATGGAATAATGAAGAATTTACCGTACGCACGCGATAGGCCGCATGCATGAGTTATTCCAATGTAATTATAAATAATGGAACTAAGTCATGTATAAACGCACGAACAGAATATTCCAACGAGAATAATAAATAATGGAACTGGTCGTGCAGAACGCATTGCAGACCAAGATATTCCAAGCAGAATAATAGAGAATGGAATAACAAAAGAATTTCACCGTGTATGCGGTACTGATGTATTGGTCATTCCAACATAATAATAAAGAATAGAATAATGTAAGAATTTCACTATGTATGGGTACTTCGGATATACAAAAGTTATTCCAACCTAATAATAAAGAATGAAATAATGAAGAATTTCACCATGTATGCAGACTTGCGATATACAAAGTTATTCCAACATAATAATAAAGAATGGAATAACTGAAGAATTTTACCATGTATGCGGTACTTCGCATATACAGGTTATTCCAACATAATAATAAAGAATGAAATAACAGAAGAATTTCACCATATATGCGGTACTTCGCATACAGGTTATTCCAACATAATAATAAAGAATGGAATAATAGAAGAATTTTACCATGTATGCGGTACTTCGCATATACATGTTATTCCAACATAATAATAAAGAATGGGATACCAGAAGAATTTTACCATGTATACGGTACTTCGCATATACAGTTTATTCCAATAGAATAATAATGAATGGAATAACAGAAGTTCTCTTCATGAATACGAAAGAAATAATACCCCTTACCTTATAAAGAAGAGTACTCTGACGGGTAGTATGGGATATACTGAAGAAAACTTACCTACACGCATGAAAGCTTCTTAAAACTCTAAAGAAATACGCCAAGATTATAAAAGAGAATTCTTTGAATTTTCGGTGTGATTTCAATTTAATTAAGCATTCTATTTATAGGAAAATAGAAAGGATACTATGAAATAAAATATAATATATATATATATATATATATATTTATATATTTTATTTAAAATCTAATAAAACAATTAACTTTATAAAAGTATTACATTTTATATAAAAAGATTTTACTATCGCAGTCTATGCAAACACTATGCATAATAAAATATATTATATTCTAAGTATTGTCTAATAAAATAAATAACTTTATAAAAGTATTCTATTTTATATAAAAAGATTTTACTATGAAAATACTATGCATAATAAAATATATTATATTCTAATTATCTAATAAAACAAATAACTTTATAAAAGTATCTTTGTTTTATATAAAAAGCTTTTCTATTTTATTACATTAATAATACTAATAAAAAAATTTATATATATATATATATATATAAACTTAGTGACTTCATAAAAAGACACCTCAATATATTTAACAACATTTATCATCATTATTATAATCACAATATTAATCGACCGAAGTCGTTCCCGAGAAAGAGGGGCTTTCAATAAAGATTTCTCCTATCGGCGCATGATTAGGTGACCAAACCTCTCCTCGATGTAACTTACTAGACATCGTTAATATTTACAAATAATAATATTAATAACTTTGTTATCTCAATTATTGATTTAATAATATATAAAATAGCGATAATAATTGAATCAAATAACGTGAGATACTTATGCAACAATTATCGTAGCAATAATTGAACAAAACCGAGTGACTTCTCACGTAAGCATCAATAATCAATCTGGTGGCTACTACGCAACCACGCCATGCATTCTTGTACTTTTAACACGGGTGTTTCAACAGTTAATGATAAAACTTCCGCCGTTATTTTCATAAAAATATTTTTGTCATTTTCTCAATCTGACAATAATTCCGTTGTGGGGTCCGCCAATGATTGTGCCGTCGTACGAATATTCCCTGTTAAAATGAATATTTCCCGACCAATCGAATATTATATAACAACTTGTATACTTTTTAAAATTTCTAAATATTACCCACAACTATAACATTATATCAAATTTACTCCATAATATTCAAAAATGATATTTATTGAAAATTCATCTTTATTCATAAAAGTTGGGGTCTTACAACAACGTCAATAATGATTAAGGTTTTGATATTCCTTATTCATCTAATATCAGTACTAGTAACCATGAAACAGATAGTGATGATGAAGAAGTTACTATTTTTGCTGATAATTGCAACGAAAAATGTTGTAATAATAGATTAAATGTAATTACCAAAGATGATGAAGAAAGCTCTTTGTTAATTGATTTAATTAGTAAAATTTCTTATCCTTAGCTTAAGGCTCAATATACTAAACAATTAAAGAATGTGCTAACTAAAGATAATAGAGTTAAATACAAGATTATTAAAGCTAAAGAAAAACCAATATTTAGCCTTAATAAAACCCTTGAGAGATTTAAAAAACCTGTTAAGGAAGTTACCCTTCCAGAATTAAATCAAGAAGTTAATAAACTAAAAAGAGAAATTTCTAATTTAAAGTTAGAAGTTTCTAATTTAAGAAAAGAGTTTGATGACAAAAAATCTAACCTTCAAGTTCATGATTCCTCATCTAGTGATGAAGATCCAGATGAGCCAGAGTCGTCAGGAACTAAAGAAGAGCCAGATCTCTTTGTTCAAGGTCTCTCTCTTAAACGAATCAAAGATATCACCATTCAGAAGCGGTATATCTCTATTAACTTGGTTATTGATAAAACCTTTTCAATACAACTTCCTGCCTTAGTTGATACGGGCACGGATTTGAATTATATTTAGGAAGGTTTAATCCCAATCAAATACTACAGGAAAACCACTAAAAAATTAAATTCAGCTAATGGTAGTCAAATGGAAATAAAATATAAACTTCCTAAAGTTCATATCTGTCAAGATAATATGTGTTTTAAAACATCATTTGTTTTAATCCGTAATCTTACAGATAAGATCATCTTAGGGTTACCGTTTATATATTTATTGTACCCCTTTACTACCAGTAATGAAGGTTTAAGTTGTAAGCATTTAGGAAAAAGAATAAAATTTAAATTTCTTATTAAACCTAAAGAAAGAGATTTGAGATTTATTCAAGATGAATCCATCTCTAAATCTTTGAATTTATTAAATTGTAAATCTACCCATTTGAATTTCTTAAAGGAAGAAATTAAGTACAAACGTATTAAAGAACAACTTCAGAATAAAGAAGTTCAAAAAAAAATTGAAGAATTAAAAACTTATTTAAAAGACAACCTTTGTTCTGATTCTCCAAATGCCTTTTGGCATCGAAAGAAGCATGTTGTGAGGCTTCCTTATGCTAAGAAATTCAAAGAATATTTGATTCCTACTAAGTCAAGCCGATACAAATGAATCACGAACAAATGGAGTTATGCAAAAATGAAATTAACGACCTCCTTAAAAAAGGATTAATTAAACCCAGTAAATCTCCCTGGTCATGGCCCGCCTTTTATGTTAACAATGAAGTAGAAAATGAGAGAGGTGTTCCCTGTCTAGTAATTAATTACAAGCCATTAAACAAGGTCTTAGAATGGATTAGGTACCCTTAACCTAATAAGGATGACCTTATTAATCGGTTAAGTAATGCCACCATCTTCAGTTAATTTGACCTTAAGTCCGGTTTCTGGTAAGTTGCCATTCATCCTGATGATAGGTACAAAATAGCCTTTACTACCCCATTTGTCCATATGAATGAAATGTTCAGGCATTTGGCCTAAAGAATGCTCCTAGTGAATTTCAGAATATCCTTAATAACATTTTGAATCCTTTCAGTCATTTTGTTGTTGTTTACATTGATGATATTCTCATTTTTTCCAAATCTATTGAAGAATACATTAAACATTTAAAATCGTTCTTCAAGACAGTTAAAGAAAATGGACTTGTTCTTTCACCTTCCAAATGTAGCTTGTTTCAAGTTAAAGTTCGGTTTCTTGGTTTAAATATTTATCGCGGACTCATACAGCCTATTGACAGAGCTATTCAATTCGCTGACAGATTCCCAGATAAAATTATCAATAAAACCCAACTACAAAGGTTTTTGGGCTCGCTCAATTACATTGGCAAATTCTATAAAAATCTCAGGAAGATTTGCAAACCTCTCTTTTAGCGTTTGCAAGACAATCCTCCTCTATGGACTGACACTCACACTTCTGTCGTCCAGCAAGTTAAAAAATATGTCAAGGCATTGCCCTGCCTTGGTATTTCCAACGATTCTGCATTCAAAATTGTTTAAACTGATGCCTCTGATATTGGATTCGGAGGTATTCTCAAGCAAAAGTTAACACTCAATTCTCCTGAACAAATTGTTCGCTTTCATTCCGGTGCATGGAATAGTACACAGTTAAATTACAGCACTATTAAAAAAGAAATACTTTCTTTAGTATTATGTATTAACAAATTCCAAAGTGACTTGTTAAATCAAAAGTTTTTAGTTCGTATTGATTGCAAATTTGCAAAATATGTTTTAGAAAAAGATGTTGAAAACATGGCCTCTAAACATTCCTTTGAGAGATGGCAAGCCCTATTGAATATCTTTAATTTTGAAATTGAGTACATTAAAGGTAGTAAAAATTCCATTCCTGATTTTCTCACTCGGGAATTCATTAATACAGGTACCGTGCAACCAAAATGAGTGTTCGAGGAGCATCATCTTCTCGTGGTCCGGACCGCCCCTCAGGCCCAAGTAATCAACCAAGAGGAACTTTAGTTCCTCATCCAGTTAACTCAGTTCCTCAACCTAACCCAGTTAACAAATTCACAGTCCTTGGAACAATCCCCAAGCCCTACAGTTCAGCCTTAACTAGTAACCTAAAACCGATTGACCCCTTCTGCAATCGTTCTAAAGCCACCTCTTCTAATCCCAGTCATCCTCCTTCCGAGCATATGCTTAGATGGAACAATCACCTATTTCATATTGAGCCCCATATGAAACCCAAAGATGACCCTATTAAGCTTGCCTCCCAGTTCTTCCCCTCGGGATGGCACTTCATTCCCCTTGCTCCTTATAAATCCCTTGTGTATTATAAGGATTTCCTCATTGAAACCGAGTCAGTAAATATTAAACCTATTTATGCTAATAATGATAAGTCTAAAGTACTCTATCATTCCTTATATATTAAACAGTTTATTTAAATGTCTGATTGGGGAAAACATCCCTCAGATCTTATGCATCTCTCTAATCAAGATAACTCTTTCTCTTATTACGATTATATAGAAGCTTGGTATAAGGTCTTTCTTCACCAAAATGAGTCAAACAATCATTCGTACCACAAGTTCAAGAGTGAAATCCCTTTTTGGTTTACTCTCTGGTGGTCAAGGTTTGGTTCCACCTTCGACCTATTTCCCGAGCTTTTGCAAGTCCAACTCAGTCATTTTTGTAACCATAGTAAGCACATTCCAAAAAATGATGGTATTTCTGTCATTCTTCAGTTTGTAAGTAAATATAAGATTCCTTAGATTCTTAAATGGCAATATGATATTCAAACTCCAAACTTAAGGTTCTGATTTTCAATCCCAAATTGGCATTGTGGTATCATCCACCACCATTGATCCAATTCCACATGTCTCTCGTCAGTTTTTCATTAAATGGTGGGATAAGTTCGATGTTAATAGAATTGTAGGTCAGGTTCAAAAGGAATTTCCAGTTGTCCCTCTCCCAGTTCTCCCTGTATCGGCTATTCCAACCAATGATTCTTCCAGTAAATCAAAAGATTCAAAACCAAAAGAGTCCAGAGTTAGTCCTACTAGTTCATCCGGTTCCCGTGACATTTCTGATTTTAAGAATTGTTCCAGTAAAGAGTTAAAATTAATTGCCCAGGCGTTAAATAAAAGAATTGATGAATTACATGAAGATGCCTCTACATGTTCTTCGTCCTTTTCAGAGAATGCTTCAGCCAGTCAATATGGTGATGATGACCCCTATGGCACCATCGACCTGCAAGATGCTCAGGACCCATTTGCCTAACATCCGGTCATCCTAGTCACATGCACCTGCTCCTGCAGCCAGACAGTCAAATGATGCTCTCCACCGAAAGTAGTCCTCTGCCACATACACATGTTCCTGCTTTTCACCGAAAGCATCCACTCAGTCAAAAGTTTTGGCCGCTTTGTCAAAAGATTGCCAAATGCATCTGTGAATAGTAAAATGTCAGCACTATTTTACTATTCATTAATAGTAAATTTTGTCTATAATTATTTATTTTCTGTAATAGTTCTTTCCTTATTCTATAAAAGGAAATCAAACTTAGTTATTAAGGCAGACTTCGAAAGACTCAGAGTTCCTTCTCTGACGAATCTTTGACCTCTACTCTTTCCCTCTTCATCTACTATTCTAATGTTCTAAGTAAACTTGTAAGTCACTTTTAAATATTTCAGTTTTGTTTATAAATATTTTCAGTTATTAATAAAATTATTATGTTTTAGTAATTGAATTGTGTTATTTATATATGCGCCACTCTGTTCTTCTTCTTATTCTCTCCTTCCGTCCCCAAATGGCAAATGGGTATATATATATATATATATATATATATATATATATATATATATGGATAATTACGACTTATGATGGTAGAGATGATCTAAATTGATACTTTTAAGACAAGGAATTAAATCTTGATCTGGTTTGTGAGTCTAGGTCGTTACAGTACTAGGACTATGGCTTCTTTTGCATAGGAGTACTTACATTTAAAGCATCAACACTAGTATCACAATAATGAACTCTACTCTTGCATCTTAAATCAAATTAGAATGACCTAATTACAACCCCATTTAGTTAAATTAGTTTTGATGCTCCGTTTATGCTTCAACACTTGTTGACGATCGTATTGTTTTATAGAGTAATCTATATGATTCTATATACGTGATTATCTTTAGGGTAAATTTGGATTATCTCCGTTTCATAATCTTTCTATTTTGACTATTGATAATATCAGATTAATAATTATACAAAGCAATTTGTGCAGCTAAAAATTTAAAATATAATTAAAACAAGTATAAAAATGTCGCTAATATATATTTACTTTGATAACAAAATTATTAATTACTCTCACATTATCAATTGTCCTCCTTAATTTAACCTTAGCATTCATAAATTAGGAATCTAAAAATACATGTATTTGAGTGGTGGTATATGATATATACATCTTTTTGGTGGATCTTTTACTCATACTCCCTCTATCATGCACCAATTGGATAGTTGTATAATTGTATTGCATGATACTCCTTTGATTCCAAATTAAATTATCAAATATTAATTTTTTAAAAGTTAATTTTAAACATTTTGATTTAAATACACTTTAAACTTTAAAGTTTTTTGCATTTCACAATTATATTTAAACCCTAATATTTCTACTTTAAGACATCAAACCTTAATGTCACTAAATTTTTAAAAAGTAAACCTTTTGACCACCGAATTTAACATTTTTTATCGGAATAAGTCATGTGACTTAAAATGAAATGACAATTAAATCTTTTAAGGATATATATATATATATATATATATATATATATATATATATATAGGATGAGGATCAGTCCTAGGACTCATGAACTGATTAAAAATCTGGACCCTATTTTTTTATTTGCTTTTTTTTAAAACAACTAATTTTTTAATATTTTATGGAACTAGAATTTTTTCATGTCTGACAGTGTTTTTGGTGTGATTTGGATACATATAACAAAAATATATATGTACAGTTTGTATAGACATATTTTGTTATATGTATCCAAATCACACCCAAAACACTGTATTATGAAAAAAATTTAGTTCCATAAAATATAAAAAAAAATTGGTTGTTTTAAATAAAGTCAAAAAAAAAGTCCGGACGGTACTAAAATCTGGGAGTCCAGACTGGAACCAGACTCTATCTCTCTCTCTCTCTATATATATATATATATATATATATATATATATATATATTAAATTTTTTCACATTTTCATTTTTTATCATACAATAATCACGTGTCAAGGTCCAATTTTATGTGCATGTAAAGATATTAAAGTTTTTCTTTAATGTGAAAAATTAAGTCTTTTAAGAGTATAAATCGTTTATATTGGCTCTAATTTTTTTTTTACTTATTTTCTTCATCATATAACAGTCCCAAAATCGGGACCAATTTAATCCAAAATTAGGACTAACTTAATTCAGACCTTGTGCGCAAAATACTTGTTTGATTCAACTTTACATCATCATTTGATGATATTATAATAGCTAAAAATGTGAATAAATAAAAACTTAATTATCTATTTTTCTTTCTTTCTTGCATTCCCTGAATCGCAACCTTTACGATTACATATTTGTTGAAATCATATAGATTCTATGATTCCTTGATCAAAGTAAATAGAATTTACCTGTATAATTTTTATATACAACCAATCACCACAATACGTTCTCATTTCAAAATAAACATTCCCATTCATTGAACATTTCACGATTTACATTGTATTTTGTACATCATCATCCTAATACCATATATGTTTTATTTCAAATAAAGAAAACATTATTCCTTTGTTCGACTTTTTTTCCTTATTATTCAGATAGTAGATAATCTTTCTTTGAATCCTTAACCTGCAAAAAGTTTATTTTTACAAGATTGAGCTCGACAGCTCAACAAATCTAATAATTTTCATGTATTATATAGCACATACTTTCATACTCAACATATATCTCAATTTATGATAAATATAAGTTCCACATGCCCAACATATCACATACCACATATTAAGTTCCATAACTCAGCCAAATACAGTCATAATTTGACTTTCCCAGTTCATAGCGAGTAACATATATTCAACATTTCATATTGCTATAATAAATGTATATAATTAATATCAAGTTCAAGTAACATATAGAACTGAAAGACTTGCATTAAGCGTTCTTCTTCTTCTTTTTTTTCTTAGCTTTAATCACCCCCTTGATCTTGATCTTCATCCTCTCCCTCTTGATTCAGCTAACTCTCCCTCTTTTCTCTTCAATTTGCTAGAGTTTCCCTTCTTAGTTTTGGTGAATTGGTGAGTTTTATGTGAAGAAGGAAGGGCCTATTTATAGACAACTCAAGACTTATCCCCTAAGTCGTCTCGTGTTTTAACAAGCTTGACACCTCTTGCTAAATTAAGCTTGACAAGGCTTATAGTCAGCCACCTCGTGCTAGGTTTTATCTTGACAAGGCTTATGGTTAGCCACTTCATGCTAGGTTAAAAGCTTGACAAGACTTATGGTCAGCCACCTCGTACTAGGTTTTAGCTTGACATGTTAGGTTTTAGCTTGACAATGCAACTTGTAATTAAAAATATCTGTCAAGTAGCTTGGTAAGAAGTTTTGGTTGATTGTGGGGCAGATTAGTGGCAACCTACTTGTGTCGTGCTTTAGATTTTGACCAGCTATAGAAAACCAAATCTATGTCCTTTAATCCAATTGGTCCAATGTGGTTTCTTAGTTACTTAATCATAATTAAGCCTAAGTAGCTTACAAGTTACCTAACTTGGAAGCAGGACAAATCACTATATCAGTTTAAGCATGACAAAGCAGTTTTTCATAAATATACCGAGAAGCTCATCGGTGAAAATATTTTTAAGCTTGACGTTTTTCTCTAAAAATATTTTTATTTCATCTATGAAATTGCAACACATACGCATAATCACATAACACACATACTATGTCTTAATTCAACCTTAAATGTCATAAAATCACATTTACACATAATAATATCCATAAAATTTTATATTATTAGATATTCATATATATTCATGAACACAAATAATAGATTACACGAATTATCGTGTTGTCACAACATAAAATAACTTATATCCATTTATGCAATCCAATTTTCATAACGTATCGCATAATAAGAATTTTATATATTATATTTTTATTTTAATATTTTTTCGAAAACTCGGATTATCACATACACTAACCACATGCTTACAATTTTATTTTTTTCAAAGATATTAATTAAGAATGAAATTATCCAAAATACTTTTGTTTAGATCAATTATTACATGTTGGTGACCAAAAGGTTTAATTTATAAAAATTTAAAGACATTAAGGTTCAATGTCAAAAAGTTCAAACATTAAGGTTAAAGTGTAAAAACGATAAAAACTTAATAGTTATAATATATTTAAGCCAAACATTTTCAAACTCAAAATGGATGTGAATTATTTAATTTATATCAATATAGTTATGACAATCATAATTAAATTATCTAAAAAGTATTATTAGTTATAAGATTTGTTATTTTTAAAACTTAAATAATTAAATCATGTCAATTTTAAATTTAAAAATATGTCAAATTAACTTTTAGAAAGTTAATATTAACTTTATAATTTAAAATATAATTAGTATATCTTTTGTTGTTATGTTCTGACCTGTCTATAATATATTTAAGGGCTAAATACACTTCCGTTACATCAAGTACCACCATATTCATGATTCGTCTCCCAAAAAATTTGGGCTCACAATTTACTACATCAAGTGTCTAATTTGATACAATGTACCCCCTAATTTCAGAATCCGACCAAAATTAGCTAGAATACCTAAATTCCAGCCAGATAGGTATTGTATATAGTTTGACCGTATAGAATTTGGTTTGACTTAAAAAATAGATGTTGCCTAAATCAATACAGAACATCAATATTTCTTAAAGTTAAGATGAATGCAACCACACAAAATCTTCAAATCACTGCAAAACTTCGTAGAATTAAAATTTATTCCATCCTTCCGTTCCTACCAAATAACAAATTAGTTACAGTATCATTATATTAACAGCATATCTACTAATGTTGTGTTTGGTTGGTGGGAATGGAATGACCATTCCTTATGGAATGGCTTAAAACATGTTTGGTTGTTCAATCGGAATGAGCATTCCATTCTGTTAGTTCCTAGAGGAACAATAGTTATCTAGAAGGGGGGGTTGAATAGATATTTTAAAATTTCTTTTTCAAAATACTTTGTCAAACTTGTTAATCAATTACAGCAAAATATATGATTTGTTTATTCCCCTTTAAGATAAACTGAGTTAATAGTTAACAGACAGTTATAAAAAATATAGCAGTTAAAGTAAGAATATAAAAGAAACATAGAATTTAATTGTTTCAGAGCACTCAAGGCTCCTAGTCCACTTTTCTACTCCTCGAGTAGAAAATCCACTAAGCATGTCTTTATAATCTTTGAATCTCACAGATTTCTTCAAGACCAACAGTCTTGGAACTTCTTAGTTTACTTAGAACTCTTCAAGTCCAACAGACTTGGAATACATTTGATGAGAGTTGAGTTCTTTGGGTTGTGCTACTCAGTTGTTATTAAGCATGTGTTTTAAAGAACTGAGCCACTGAGCAAGCTTTCTTTCTAGATTGTAGAGTTGAGTATTGAGTGTTCTTCATCTTTTCGTTGTGTACTTGCTTGCCTTCTTGCATCTGCATCTGATTTATATATAAGGTGCCTTTGAAATATGTCTATTTGAAGGCATCCGTTGAAACATTAATTGTATGACATTTCTGAGCATTGATGGTGACTTCCTAGAAATATTCTGTTTAGATATCTAGCCCACTGACACATCAGACTACTGTCTCACCTAACACCTGAAAAGGTATTTTCAGCTGACATGTAGTACTTTCCTTAGCTTCTTCAATACTTTTCTTTGTTATATACTAAGGATGAGTGTTGAGTCATTGGGATTCCCGAGAGTCTCAACGTCTATAATCCATTCCACATTTGTTGTAGTTGATTTTTCAATAAATGGAGAAAGTTCGATGTTTTTGATGCAGAACAGATAATGCACTACGATCCTGATCGTGGTGTCTTGTCATATACGTGCTTGATACAGACTGATAGAAGAGAACACTACAATTTCTCTTAAGCACTGGTAGACTACTATCTTTGCTTGCTTGTTTTGCAGACTCTACATTTCCGAGAGCAGACTACGATACTTGATTTGGCTCAGTAGGTGTTTGGACCACTCTACGATTCTGGGAGAGGTCCTTCAATGCAAGTAGACTACGATTCTCAATACTCTACGATTCTGCCTTGGTTTTTGCAAACTCTTGGCTGGCTCGACAGACTACGATTTTGTTGAAGCCTATCTATTACATCTCAAAATAGATCAACCTAACAACTTTGATCTTTTTTTCTATACATTCATTTATAGAATGATAAGCATAAAGCAAAGATCAGCCTAACAATTTTGATTTATCATCTAAGTCCTTATATATATGTTCTTTGAAGACTTTACATATAAGCCTGATTATTTACTTTTAACATCAAATTTAAATATGCAATACCCAATAATCTCCCCCTATTTGATGTTAACATAACCAAGGATATTTGTATCATAATCATCAATTTCTAGATGTAGTTGCTTGAAAGTAAATATGACTTAGTGTTTAAGTGAGCAGCTGAAATCTCTAGAGAATAAGCATGAATTTATTGATGTTTGAAAAGACAGATATTACAATAAAGCATAGTTACATCAATAAGAAATAAATTTTAACTTATCTCTATTTCTTCTGCCTTTTGCTTCTTGGAGGATTAGCATGTTCCGCAGCTCTATTTCTTCTGCCAGCTTCATCTCTCCATGCAATGTCTTCCATCTCGATTTGACTTAGCCATTCTCCATGATCATGTCTATTCATAAATGCAGGATCTCCAACTGGCATGTTTAGGCTAGTAGTGGTTACTCCTTATGAGCTAGGAGATGGCCCTCGACTAGTATTGGTTGGCGCTGCTGCTGTTCGGATCGTGGAGTCTGATAGCGAGGCTATCTTGTGGGATGACTCCTTAAGGATTGAACAATTTATTTTCCTCTTCCTTTCCCTTTCTCTCCTTCCCCTTTATTCTCCCCCTTTACGTTAGCATCAAGGGTTCGAATGTCGTCATATAGACGATTCATGCCTTGGACAAGTTCGTGGAGCTGATTCCTAGATTGAGCAATGTCTTCAAGATTTTCTTGAACCAGAGAATCAGTTCGAGACTTGTTCTTTTGTCGAATAGCCAAGACAGTGTCTGTTTATTGCATCTGACTCATTGAATATTCTTGGAATTCTTTCATTGAGGTTTGTAGAAGTCTTGAGAGGCTTTCCATGATAAGTTTATTTTGATTTTCTGAGTGTTCTACAGAAGGAGAACTGCTTCCTTGTGCTTTCGGGCAGACTAAAAGTGAATCTGATACCTTTTATTAATGTTGTGGATCATTTCCTTGATGATCTCCTGAAGCTTATTTGTGAGCTCAGTACTCAGATTACTAGGAAGGGTGTTGAAAGCATCTATCAAGTGATTCAGCCTTGTATGCATGAGCAGAAATTGAGTTTCAAGATCATCTTAAATATCTTTGGTTACTTTCTGTGATGCATTGGTCAGCTCAGATTTGGTAGGAAGATCTGAGAGACGCTCAAGAATTTGCTGAGTGTCTTGAGGAAAGGCTCTTGTATTTTGATTTTGTAGATCGTAGAGAGCAAGATTAAGATCAAAATAATTATTGGTTGATGAGGAAGGAATATCTGAAGGAGGTGCAGGTATGTGAGTTTGAGTTATGGTAGGAGGTGCTGGTTGAGTGGGTGACTTTACGATTTGAGTAGGATCGATATTCGTAGAGTGAGAGATGGTATAAATATAAAGTTAGGTGTATTTGGTTCATCAGTTACAGAATATTGGGATTCTGTAGCTGGAAATTGATTTAGTGGATGAAGTATCACTTCCAACTATCTTGGCAATTCGTAGAATTAGTTGAAGTTTGATGGATGACAGTGACTAACTTTGAAGGAGAGGGGAATTAATTGTAACTCACGCCCAGTTTCTGAAGAAGGATGGTTAGTGATTAGCTTCTGAGCAAACATGAGGTTGCCTGGGAATCCATGAACAAGCATTGAGATTGTTGGATAAGCTTTGAATGTCCAAAACATGTGATCCTAGGAGTTGAGAATTTGGGCTATATGATAGGGCATCATAAATAAGTAGGAGAACAGCTGATTGTAGTTGGCTCTCCTATATCCATCCCAGCCCACTGCTATAATCTCAACTTCATCATCCTCCTCTTCTTCTCGATCTTCATTTTCTTCATTTGAAATTTCCATCACTTCAAACATCTCCTTATACCTTGTCTGATCTTTACCCTTTTCTACCTCCATAGTTTTTACACCTTCGATTTCCATATCCTTTTGTATCTCCCCCTCAGCTATAGTTTTTTCTGGCACAGGAACTTCGAGAGGCTCCCCCTCAATCTGATCATTCATTTGTACTTCAAGTAGCTCCCCCTCAGCTGGAGCATTTTCTAGTGCAGGAATTTTAGGAAGCTCCTTTTTTGCAGCTATTTTTCTTTCTTCTTCCTTCAAGGCTTTCTCATTTTTAAGAACATATTTCTTGACAAGCTTTCTCCTTATTTTTCTGGGCTGAGCTTTAGCCTCAGTGCTCTCTTCATCTTCAGCCCTGACAGTTGGTTCAGGCTGAGATACTACTGCAGCATCCACTTTTGGAGTGATTGTAAGTCTGGACTATACGATCGGTAATGACTCTACTATCGAGGAAAGTGAAGAATTCTTTGTTTTGTGGCTGTGTTTTCCCTTTTTAAGCAGCTGAGAGATGGTGGCTTTGTCTTCTTCTTCTTCAGACTGCAGTTCCTTCCTCTTCATTTCCTTTAGAATTTTCAGAGCCCAAACTTTCTTGGGGCGCATCAATGGTTAAGCCTTGAGGCTCTTCTGTTGCTTAAATTTTCATTTTCCTCTTACCCTTGTTTTTACTGATTAAAGCAATTGGTTCTTGATTAATTTCTTCTTCTTCATTAGCTTCCTTCACAACTAACATGTTTCCTGGCAGTTCAGACACCTTTATTTCACTGGTTCTTCCACTGGATTCAGACATCATTTTTACATTTTCTACAGGGTTTCTTTTTCAGTTTTGAAACAGCTGCTAGGTCATTCTTCTATTGGGATTGATGGGTTCACCTTCCTTGTCCCCAATTTTGTCACCCAAAGCCGATTGCAGAATTATGCTTATGTACCTCTCATAGAGCATTTTTCCAGAGCTCTTTGTCTTCTTGGAGATGAGCATCCACTTCCCGATCCAAACTATGAGCCCCATAGTTGAGTTAAATTCTGAAGCAGATTGCTGTCTTGAGCTTTAGTTGAATTTCATTCACAGAGTCATGGCCAATATTTTTACAACATATGCACTTCCCAATAATGTCAACCAGAAATTCATACATCTGGGGAAACTCTTTCTTCTTTTACCCCTTGACGTTCTGAAACTCCTTGTGGTGCATCTTCTTCAGACCTTCATAGAAGTCGATGACATCCATAGTACGAGTCCCTTTAATTTGAAACCTAGGGCTAGGTTTATATCTTCAGATTTGAGTTTAATTTTTTTCCTCCTTGACCCTTGTAGTGATAATGTCGTCCTCAAAGACTCCATTGCTATAGAACTCTTTTACCAGCTTCGGGTAGATGCATGTGCTGGTGCTCAGAGCTTCTTCGAGACCAGCTTTCTTTAGAAGAGATAGAATCTTGTGGAACTATGGGTCAACTATCTTAAATTCGTCGAAGCAGAGTTGGTAACCAGATATAACATTGGAAGCAGCCATTGATTTTCTAGAACAGAAGTTGGTTGATCTTTCTGAAATCTAGGTTTTCTTTTCAGAGAAAGAGAGAAAGAAATGAGCTTTTGAAATTCTGAGGTGAATTTTTAAAAACATTTTAATTTTTATTTGTAACTTCCCTCCTCATGATCTGTATAGTGGGGCACGTGTCGAGTTCTGCCGGACTCCACGATTTTAAATAATGTGAAAAATACTGATCTGAAAAATACTGAAAAATAATGTGAAAAATAATTTTAAATAATGTGTAAATAATGTGAAAAATAATGTGTATCTTTTGGGAAGACTACGATCGTCGAGGCTGCTCTATGATCACTGCTGATTAAACTCCACGATTATTGTCTTTCCTGGTCCCTGTGATGAGTTCTGACTTAGCATTCCTATAAGACCCCGAATTTTATAAAGTGAAAATATTCAATTTTCTTATAATTATTATTCTATTTAGTAAATGGTTAAATTGATAAAAGGTTAAAGTTAAGGGTGATATGTATAAATTTTATAAAGTAAGCAAGTTGATATAAAATATTCGTTGTGTTGGGGAATATTCGTTTGGTCGGGAAATATTCTTTTTGTCGGGGAATATTTGTACGACGACACCATCATTGGTGGACCCCACAATGGAATAACTGTCGGATATAGAAAGCGATAGAAATAACCTTTTTATAAAAATAACGACAAAATTTTTACCGTTAAACTGTTGAAATATCCGGTGATAAAAGTACAGTAATACGTATTATTGCACAGTAGCACACAATATTACACAGTATCTCTGAATATTGATACTTACGTAAGAAGTCACTCAGTTTTATTCAATTATTGCAACAGTAGTTGCTGCATAATATCTCATATTATTGATTCAATTATTATCACTGTATCATCTGTACAATATTTTTTTATTATTAAATCAATAATCAAGACAACACATTTATTCATATTATTATTTGTATTATTGACAATGTCTAGAAAGTTCTGTCGAGGAAAGGAGTTAGGTCATCTAATTACGCGCCAATAAGGAGAAATCTTTATCGGAAAACCCCCTCTTTCTTGGAAATGATCTGGTTGTTAATATTGTGAGTTATAATATTAATGATGAATAATTGTTAAAAGATTAAAAAATATGTTTATTAAAGATAAGTGATTTGTGGTAAATATTTATTCAATTTTTTTTAATATAAATAGAGTGGCTTGTCATGAGGCGTTTATTGTAAGTTTGACTTATTATTCCATGTAAAGATGTACTAATTTTATGGACCGTCTGTAAGACCCCAACTTTTATGAATAAAGATGAATTTTCTATAAATATCATTATTGAATATTATGGAGTGAATTTAATATAATGTTATAGTTGTGGGTAATATTTATAAATTTTGTAAAGTACGCAAGTTGTTATATTATATTCGTTTGGTCAGGGAATATTGTTTTAACAGGGAATATTCGTACAACGGCACAATCATTGGTGGACCCCACAACGGAATTATTATCGGATTGAAAAAACGATAAAAATATCTTTTTATAAAAATAACGGCGAAAGTTTTACTGTTAACTGTTAGAATACCCGATGGTTAAAATATAGTAATACGGGTCGGTTAAAGAAGATACCACGGTATTACCGCAGTATTTTTGAATTATTGATTCTTACGTAAGAAAACACTACTCAATAATTATTACAGTAATTATTGTTCAATATTTTATTTTATTGATTCAAGAATTGCTACGTTGATATTTTATATTATTGTTGTTTCAATAATTGTCATTGTACAGTATTTTCCATTATCAGATCAATAATTTATATTATTTGAATAATATTATTAGATAGAATTATTGGCAATGTCTAGAAAGTTACATCGAGGAGAGGTTTGGTCACCTAATCACTTGTGACATGAGGAGAAATCCTTATTAGAAAGCCCCCTCTTTCCTGGGAACGGTCTGGTTTTCATAATTGTGATTCTGTAATATTATTTATGAATAATTAATTATTGATTTATATGATAAAAAAATTAAATTTTTATGTGGATATAAATGAAGGAATTAATGTTGAGGTGTTTTGTCGGATTGGAGGTATTAAAAATTAAATCAGTATTCTTAAAGCTCTATTGCATGAGTTATAATTTTGATCTGACCATTGGATCGTTGTGATTTTTGGATATGTTATACATATATAAGTTGAGTATATGTCCACAAATTTTGAACCGTTAAAAATTAACGCATGATTTGTTATGAATTTTAAAAGGTGTTCAAAATCATTCGTTTGTGGATTTCGGATATTTTCTGTCTGGAATTTGGAAAAACTTAAAGCTACAAAGTTGTAGAGAATTCGATTTTGTGTGGAATGGACATAAAATTCGTATTTTTCTCATAAAAAGGCTATTTATTATGAATTACTGAATTTTCAGAAAATAAAATATTTTTTATTAAAATTGGGTGGGATCCACTTTTGTTTTTCAAACTTGTGGGCTGAAATTTCTGTTCAAAGTTAGCTGCTCATTTGGTGGGTGGACGTAAAGATTGAAAAAAAATAAAATAATAATAATATTTTATTATTTTAGTCTCCTATGGCGTTCTAGCATTTTCCTATAAATAGGCGTTTAAGTTAGAATTAAAAATCACACCAGAATCAGAGAATTGTTCTTCTATAATATTGAACGTATTTTTCTTTCTTTCGAAAGTTTAGAAAGCTTGGGCGTAGAAAATAGTGAAAGTTTTCTTGAGAATATCCGCGTTATACCGGTTGGAATACTCTTCTTTTAAGGTAAGGGATCTTTATTTTTGCTCAATATTAAGCTTGAAATAATATTTTCTTCCATAGTATGTAGTATGTAAGTAATATTATTTCGCTTTGATTCAATTTTATACTCATTTTGTTAAAGTTTTGGCTTCTAAACTCCATGAAATTAGTAGAATATCCTCGATATTTCAAGGCTTCATCCAAAGATCTTTTCATGGAAATATTATTCGAGCATTCTTGATAAGTTTTAACTTTTCATGCCGGAGTACTATTCATGGGGTTACTTATTCAAGAAATTATTCACTCAAAGTACTATTCACCCGGTACTATTCATGATAAAATTGATTCATTTTCCATCTAAATTATTTTGGTATAATATTATTCTTGAATTTTACTCCACAAAGCAATAGATCATGTTGACAATTTGGATGTTATTGATTTACGGATAAATTAAATTATAAATCTTTAAAAATTTATCCTTGAATTTGTTTTATTGAATTCTTATATCATTGTCATCATCCTCATGTTTATATTATGTTGAAAGTCATCTATGGCTGTAGTGCGTAGATGGACTTGGTATGATTATGATTGTGGATTATTCGATATAATCATGGAATAGTAATGTTACAAATGATGTGGTAAAAGTCCCTCGTTGGCCCGTAGTGCATTGATGGACGATTGTTGGCATGATCATGACCATTGATGAATATACGAATATCCTTGGCCCGTAGAGTGCATGGATAATTTGTGGTCGTGATACTTAAAGAATATCTTTGGTCAGTAGTATGCGGGGTGATTCGATGATGTGGATTATTTATTAAGCTGAGTCTCAGCGATAAAAATGATGAAAAACCTTTTAAATAATAGAAGATAGTAGATTTTATGCTCTACTTGACTCTTCTAATGGATTGCTTGTTCCGCTGCCGTTAAACTTGATATTTGTTATATTTTATCACTTTAACACTGTTGAAGGCTAACGATAATTTATTCTATATTATCTTAGTCATAATAGTTCTTACTGGGCTAGTTGAGCTCACCCTTTTGCTTTCATTGTCCTCTTCAGGAAATGATAACGTAGTCGGGACTAGTCGAGAAACGGAGTGACGGTCCAGATGATAACATTAGTAGTCCTCACTATTCTATGAAATAGTGTGATAATAAATGTATTGAGGAATCCATTTGAGTTGAATACTGTCTAGAAGACAATATTCGTTTTAAAACTCTCAGTTTATATTTTGTCGTATTTTACACTACAGTTGTATTATTAAGTTGTATTTGAATTTTATACCATGTATTTGGCGACTCAAGATGGGTGATGTATACCTATTTTGGGGGCGTCACAGTTGGTATCGAGCTTATGAATATGATTCCTGGCTGAGATGTGAGACAAGAACTAGGAAGGGAGAGACGGGGAATTCCTTCGCTAGTATGACCTACCTAAGTTTATTTGGTATTTAATTGGTCGGTTAGAGCATAGGGATAATATGTGATATGTCCATTAACCCTTATTTTGTGGCAGTATTTGAAAATGATATCTGAGAATGTTGAGAATAGCAATGGAGCACAGGAGACCGTTGAGTCTCCACAGATCAACAATCAGGATAATGTGCATCAAGAAGGCAACAATCTTTATGCAAACAACAACACTGACCAAATGATGAACAATGGAATGTTCAGAGGTTTTCTGCAATTCATGTAACATCAGGCAAGAGAGATTCATGTCCGAAATACAGGTGAAAACACCGGCAACTCTCGGACGGCCATTAACGCTAAGCAGATTGAGGAGCTGGGACCACTTTGGAGTTTTTGGAGAGCCAAAACCACTTAAAAGCGGAGACGTGGATAAAGCATATCAACAAGATATTTGATGTCTTGGGATGCTCAGAAGCAAAAGGTTCCTTTGCCACCTTCATGTGTTGTGCGTAAGCAGACATCTGCGGTGGGAATCACGAAAGCGTACTCAACCCGCCGCTTTGAAGATGTCTTGGGAGAAGTTCCAAGAAGCATTCAACGGCAAGTACTTTCCCGAAAGTATTCGTCACATGAAAGAGGTAGAGTTCATTAAACTGGAGCAAAACAACATGACCATGTCACAGTACGAAGCCAAGTTTGCTGAGTTATCCCAGTTTGCGTCCCACTTAGTTGATAATGAGGAGAGAATGACGCGGATGTTTCTAAGAGGTTTAAAACCCGAGATACGTCAATATCTTATCTCTCACAAACTTTGCTTGTATTCAGATGTTGTGAATAGGGCTCAGTTATTAGAACGTGATAATGAGTCAACCCAACCAAAAGAGAGCAACCGACAAAATGATAATACCAGTGGTAGCAGTCATCGAAGCAGTGACTACAAGCGTGGAGGGAATCAACATACCAGAAATGGTAACCACTTCGGTGGTAATCATGACCAAGAAAATAAGAGTGGACATTTTAAGAAGAGGAGATTGAATAATGATGGAAAGACGTCAGCACCAGCACCCGTTGTTAAGGAAGGAGAGCGACCACCTATCATATGCTTCAAATGCGGAGGGGAGGGACACATAAGTCCAAACTACGCGATGCAGTCCAAAGCGTGTTATAATTGTGGAAGAAAAGGTAACCTAAACCGATTTTGTCATGCACCGAAGACAAGTCCAACTGGGATGGAGGCACCAAAGGCCGTCCCAGAAAAGTCAAAGCCTGTAGTTCAAGGGAGAGCGTTTGTCGTGACCTCCCAGAAAGTAAGGAACCCAAACGAGGTCATCACGGGTAAGCTTATCATAAACTCTAGCGAAGTCTATACCTTATTTGATGCCGGTTCTACCCATTCTTTTATTTCTCTTACTTGCGCTCAACGTTTAAATTTGACTCCGGAGAAATTAGACTTTGACTTATCTGTTGAAACTTCGTTGGGAGAAACCTTCATTACATCCACTGTTTATAAGTCTTGTTTGGTTCAAATCGGTACCCTTACATTACCTGTCGATATTATTTCATTGAAAATACTTGAATTTAACGTTATTTTAGGGATTGATTGGTTAACTACTCATCATGCAAAAATTGATTGTTTTCGTAAGGTTGTTTGCTTTCATATTCCTAACCAACCTATTATACGAATTCAAGCAATCAAACCATTAAAATCAATCACTGTCATCTCAAGCCATAAAGCTATTCGTTTATTGAAAAACGGATGTCAAGCTTTCTTAGCTCATGCCACGGATTTAAACAAAAATACGTCAGTTTTGAATGATATTTTTATTGTTAATAAATTTCCTAACGTATTCCCTGAAGAACTTGTGACACCCCCAAATCTAGGTACTTCATTCCCACAAGATTCGGTGCTCACTACTCAAACATTCATACTATCTACCCAATAAAATATTATTTAAACCATAAAATCCTTCCTTTAAATAAGGTTACATAATTAAACTCAAAACATCCCAGGTTATCTAACCTTTAATCGTCATTCAAATGCGGAATTAAATTATTACATAATGTCATTAAAATTAAGTCTAAGATCATCATAATAAAAGTATAAATCAGCATCACTTGTACAATTTTCCCTTTCCTTTGCTAGTTGAAGGTTCATCTACCTTCTCCACTTTAGCTGCAATGAGTTTATAAATATGCAAGAGTGAGCGAAACAATTTCCCACTGGATATAATAATGAATCAATAGTAGAATAACAATAATATCTGCCAAACGAATAGGCTCATCAAAAAAAATTGGATAGTACTCTAACAATGATAATCAGGAACTGAAATCCAAAATATGGAATATACATAACTGAGGGTCATAAGACCATGAACTATGTCCACAGTTGTAAGTAATCTTTCAACTCCAAGTTTAATGATCATAAGACTATAAGGACTCCTCGCACTTGGGGGGATCGCCCTTCGCGTACCATGTATTGTGCACAAACATTTAACGCTACGCGTAAGTTATCCCCCCAATAATAATAGGGTTGTTCATCTCGATTATTTAGAGTACAAGTCCGCACCAAAGAAAGTTTGGTTTGAATAAGCTTTCAAGGGTAATTTGAAGTTCAACGAACATCAACTAGAGGACTAGTTGAATCAATAGTGTTAGATAATACAACAGTTGATCAATAATAACATAATATGAAACAATGAATAAGTGTAAGTTTAACCGACGATACTTGATCTCATGCTTAGAAACAACTACATAAAGATAAGTATTGAATGACAATAATAAGCCTTGCTTGAATAAAATTAAGCTAGGACTATGAATTATTGAATAAACATTAAGTAATAACAAGTGAAAATAAAGCTTACTTATCATGAGAATGATTTGTGTCAGGTAAATAAACTATAATAATTCAACATTTGAAATTAGAATTCAAGAAAACTGCATTCATAATATCCGAATAACAATAATAAAACTTGTCTAACAATAAACAAGTTAGAATGCATCAATAAGTATTGGACTTCAAACTTGTTTGAATAAAATAATGTCATAACTAGATTGTTCAAATCATGATTAAGTATACAATAGTTCATTTAACGAAACTTTAAAGTAAGAACTAACTCAACATAAATGTAAGGATAAAAGGCTTGCTCAAAGTAAAAAGAGAAGTTTAGAAACTTGCTCAATGTAAATATAGAGTTAGAAAACTTGACTTGAGCGTAAGCTATAAAGTTAAACTCACGATCATCTACACATAATTTTAGAACCACAATACCTATTAGTATGCTAACATAACATGTTCATTTCTAGCCAAACTTATCATTGAAGCACAAGTCCTTTATTACCATTTACATTTCAGAAAATTCAAGTGTTTTACTTCGCAACACTTGTCTAACGCTTATTATGTATACTAAATTACCACATAACGCGTTCTCGATATACTAACCATTTTTGCAACTTTGAACTTACTAACCCCAATTCACTATGCTATGTTAACCTTAACATTACACATTTAACATGCTAACATAATTTCAGACCATGTTATGACGCTAACTCAAGACTGCAGCAGCAGCAGAACATCAAAAATCTCAAACCCGATTGTATGTGGCAAGTACCGTTTTTTGCTTTTGAAGACTTATGCAAGCAATTTTGCGGCCAGTGTTCAGATAGACGCAGAGAGGCTAATGAACAATAGCCGACTTTAGCCCAACAAACACAAATTTCACCCACCAAACAGTGAAAACAACACGTAAGATAAATATACAACTATTATAAACATGATTGCTCACATTTACAACCAATTAGAACAATATAACACCAACTAAACTATTTTAATTTCTCAAAATTCATGTTTTTCATATAAAACTCCATTTTTGATATTCATTCTAGAAATCATCACTGTGAATTCATTAGTTGACCAAATTACTCCATTCAAACTACGTTACGTTCGTATCTCAATGAACTACCATATACAAACTTCAATTTACAGTTTTACATAAGAATTGACCATCTAAATTGGTACTTATCTAAGCCATACAAAGAATACATATGCTGACAAATTTTCTTCCTACTGTAAACCAAAATTAGCATGCGATTATTGCTTAAACACAATACCTAATCATTATAAGCATGTATAACCCCTATAACTTAGTTACATAACAACAATTCAGAAGAAATAGAATTCACAGAGCGTAGAAAAACTTTGTCGTAGTTCACATATGCAGACATATACATATATATATTAAGGTTGTATAAAAATACCTTCAAATTGCTTGTAATCCTTTTTGATAACACTGCAAAATGCTCTGAAATTCTTCTTTCTCAAATTCTCTCAACTCTCACAAAACTCAGTACTCTCAACTTTGCAAACAAGAATGCGTATAAATAACTGAATAATAAGCGTAAACAAAAAAACCGATATGGCCTTAATAATACTACTAAATGTCAATTCAGTTACTAACGTATATAAATATATTATATTTATTACTTTATTTATTTTATTTATTTTCAAAAATTTGAAATTTCAAAAGCCTAAGTGTGACACCCCCAAACAGGTATACATCACCCATCTTGAGTCGCCAAATACATGGTATAAAATACAAATACAACTTACTTATACAACAGTCGTGTAAAATACGACGAAATATAATCTAAGAGTTTTAATAAGGATATTGTCATCTAGACAATATCCACACTCAATAGAGTCCTCATTACATTTATTGTCACACAATTTAATAGAATAGTGAGGACTACTAATGCTATCTTCTGGACCATCACTCCATTCCCCGACTCGTCCCAGCTATATTCTCATTTCCTGAAGAGAACAGTGGGGTGAGCTCAACTAGCCCAGTAAGAAATATTATGACTAAGATAATGCAGAATAAATTATCATTAGTCTTTAACAATGTTAAACTGATAAAACACAATAGACATCAAGTTTAAGCGCAGTGAGAATCAAGAATCCATTAGAAAAGTCAAGTAGAGAATAAAATCTACTATCTCTACATGATTTAAAATGTTTTCATTAATTTTTATCATCGAGACTCAGCTTAATAAATAAACCACATCATCGAATCATCCCTGCACTACGGGCCAAGGATATTCTTTAAATCATCAATGGTCATGATTATATCGAATAATCCCTGGTCATAATCATACCAAGTCCATTTCTGCATGTAAGTCAAAGATATACAACAATAAAACCAATAATCAACAATCCATCTTTGCACGTAAGCCAAAGATATATAATTCAATAAACAACAGTCCATCTTCGCACGTAAGCCAAAGATAACTTTCATCACCATATAAGCATGAGGATAATGACAATGATATAAACATTAATCAAACTAAAACAAGGATAAATATTAAAGACTTTAAATTTATCTAAATATTATCAATCACTTAATAAACTCATAATCTAATATTGTCAATATTATAACAATATTTTAATCACTTCTTCAACTTATAAACAATTTATTTCAATTGTTTACACTATCAAATAATGCATTAAATTTTTCAAAAAAAAAACCATACTCATAAGATTTCATCACCAATGTTCAAATTCCTTATCAGAAATCTGCATATACCCTATATAGGATTCCCAAGCCATAAAATTCTATTTTTTTCAATTTTGTTACTTCACATAACATATTTAACTCATATGTTCGTAACTAAACCATTTTCATGAAAAATACCAAATCAGTCCCAAAAATATTTCTTTTCTGTGGTTTAGCAGAATATAGTCCCATGATGAACATATATTTTTCTCGTAATTTTTAAAATTCATTTACTATTTTTCAAAAATCAATTTCTAATTAATTCCTTAAGAAATTAGCTACCTCAAGTTTAACTCCAAAAATTCCCAAATCTTGGCAGGATCTTACACATGTTAACATGAGCTTCCAGTTTAAATTTCATGATCATCGGAGTTATAAAACTCCGATTATAGCGTTTTTCGTCGGAAAAACCTAAATATTGAAATGGTCATAACTTGCTCATTTTAAGTCAGAATAAGCTCATTTTTGGACAGGTGGTACTTTATACCATATACTTTCATGTCCCAAAAGGCTGGAATTTTTCTCATAAATTAAGTGGCTGAAACAGCCCTTTTAAAAATATGGACAGTAGTTTTTTTGGCATTTTCAGTTTTTGACTCCTTTGCAAAAATCAGTCCACACGAAAATCTACAATACCTTTTCCAGTGATTCCACTTGGATAAGTTAGTAAACTCATAGATCTAACTCTAGGAATTGACCACACTTAAAAATTTGAAATATAATAGGAGATATGGTCAATTGAATTTCATGTTCCATTTTCACCAAAATCTGATTTTCAACTCTTTGTGATTTCTAAGAAACTTTCATGTTTTCTCATAATAACCAACATAACTCATCATAACACTTACTAATACTTCATATACCCATGTTTTCATCTGTCCAATGCTTTTATTATGACTCTCATCATAATCAATGTAAACAGATCATTTCCACAATTTAATAAGGAATGAATACAAAGGATCATTCACCATCCATGTGGTAATCCACACAGGCAGGTTATTCCAACAGAATAATAAAGAATGGAATAACAGAAGGATTCACCATGCGTGTGATAGACTGCATAGACAGGTTATTCCCAGAAGAATAATAAATAATGGAACCAGGTCTGGCGTAAACGCACAGACAGGATATTCCGACAGAATAATAAAGAATGGAATAACAACAGAAATTACCATGCATGCGATAGAATCGCATGACGAGTTATTCCAATAGAATAATAAATAATGGAACTAGATTGTACAGAACGCACGCATACATGATATTCGATAGAATAATAAAGAATGGAATAACAACGAAATCACCGTGCATGCGATGTAATCGCATGCATGCATGATTATTCCAACAGATAATAAATAATGGAACCGGTCCCAAGCGTAAGCTTACAGATAGGATATTCCGAGAATAATAAAGAACGGAATAATAGAAGAATTTCCCCATGTATGCCAGATTGCCGCAGATAAACAAGTTATTCTAATGTAATAACAAAAAATGGAATAATAGAAGAATTTCACCGATATGCGAGACTTGCATAAATAGGTTATTCCAACATAATAATAAAGAATGGAATAACAACTCTTACGAGTATTGAAAGAAATAATTCTCTTCATGAATACGAAGGAATAATACCCCTTACCTCAAAAGAAGACTGGATACTGGAATAGTGATATAGTAGACTTCTCTTCTTCTTTCTCTCTATAATTTCTCTCTATAATAATGGCTTTAAAGCTTTAGTGAATTGGTGAGAAATGAAGGAAGAATGAGCTTCTATTTATAGGAAAATATAGTTTTGATAATTACACGTTTTGGGGCTCGAAATATTATAGTACAATACCTCCAACTTTTCTTTTATTTTTAATTCAGTCATCAAAGTATTATCAAACTTGCACCACCTCCCCTAATAGTAAATCATGTGACTCAATAGTTCTAAACATGTGAAAAAATTAATTACAGTATAGTACCTTTATCTATACCTCCATTTTTAACTTAGTCATGCAAGTATCATCAATCTTGCACCAACTCCTCTAATAGTAAGTGAATGTGACTCAATAGTAACTCGTGAATAGTAACTCATGAATAGTAACTCATGAATAGTAACTCGTGAATAGTACTCCAATATGAAAAGTGCCCTGAATACCCGATTGAACAATATAATCTCCATACATCAATTATTATCGAAATAAATGTCGATTTCTACTAACACAAATAATCTCAACACAATAAAACTATCAAATTCATCTTTAATCAACATGAACTTATTCATCATTAATATTATAACTCATAATATTTAACAACCAGGTCGTTCCCAAGAAAGAGGGGGCTTTCCAATAAGGATTTCTCCCTATTGGCGCGCAATTAGGTGACCAAACCTCTCCTTGGCAGAACTTCTAAATATTGTAAATATTGCAATTTAATAATATGAATAACTTTATCATCTTAATTATTGATTTAATAATATAACATATTATGCAGATGATATTTGATAATAATCGAATCAATAATATGAGAGATATGATGCAGCAATTACTGTAGCAATAATTGAGTATAATTGAGTGACTTCTCACGTAAGCATCAATAACCAATACCGTGTGTCACTATGCAACCACACGTAATACTATACTTTTACTACCGAGTAGTTCAACAGTTTTAACGGTAAAACTTCCGTCGTTATTTTCAATAAAATATTTTTGTCGTTCTCTCAATTCGACAATAATTCTGTTGTGGGATCCACCAATGATTGTACCGTCGTACGGATATTCCCCGACACAAAGAATATTCCCCGACCAATCGAATATAATATAACAACTTGCATACTTTGCAAAATTTATAAATACTACCCACAACTATAACATTATCTCAAATTCACACCGTAATATAAAAAAAATTATTTCGAGAAAATTAAATCTTTATTCGTAAAATTTGGGATTTTATAATCTCCCCTCCTTATGAAATTTTGCCCTCGAAATTTACGTACATACCTGGTATGCCGAACAGATGAGGACACTTCGTCCGATTCTAATTCTTGAGGTATAACCTTTGAGTGTTGAATACATTCCAGGATTTTAACAGGTACATCTTCATACGTTAAATCTCCCGCTATCTCGTCCAGTTCTAAATTAATAATGTGGTTCGGGTCATCCACATATTTACGTAACATCGATACGTTAAAAACGTTATGAACACGAGACATACTTGGCGGTAAAACGAGTCTATAAATATATAGACTTTGCCGTAGTTCAGATATGCAGACATATACATATATATATATTAAGGTTGTATAAAAATACCTTTAAATTGCTTGTAATCCTTTTTGATAACACTGCAAAATGCTCTGAAATCCTTCTTTCTCAAATTCTCTCAACTCCCACAAAACTCAGTACTCTCAACTTTGCAAACAAGAATGCGTATAAACAACTGAATAATAAGCGTAAACAAAAGAAACTGATATGGCCTTAATAATACTACTAAATGTTAATTCAGTTACTAACGTATATAAATATATTATATTTATTACTTTATTTATTTTATTTATTTTCAAAAATTAGAAATTCCAAAAGCCTAAGACTTGCTTGGCAAACCCTTTAATTTTTAAAGAATTAAAATAATTTTAAATCTTGTTTGGCAAAAACTAATTTAAATCCTTTCTAATTTATTTTAATAAACACTTTAATTTATAATTATAATCACATACTATTTATTTGAATTTTTATATACAATATTAACCCATTAAATTAATCACATACTATATTTAATTACATATAGCCTTTTAGCAAAATCACAAAATTATAATTTTCATTATAACTTTATTTAATAATTTAATATACCATCTATATTATTAAATCAACAATATAACATCTCATGTTATTTTATAGCTCTCTAAATTATAAATTAGTTTAATTTAGAAAATACTCTAATAAATTTAGATTCATTAATTCAACAATAAACACACCAAATAAATATTTATATTATTCAATAAATATTTAATATTACACTTTGAAATTTTGGATCATTACATCTTTCCCTCCTTACAAGGATTCTGTCCCCAGAATCACAATTCAAACAATCAAATCGTCATATTCTCCCCTACTTATAAAGATTCTGTCCCTAGAATCGAAGGCACAGACTAAACAAATAACTCAGGATAATTCTTCATCATATCAGCTTCGAGTTCCCACGTAGCCTCTTCGACGTTGTGGTTCCTCCATATCACCTTCACAGAAGGTATCACTTTATTCCTGAGCACTTGTTCTTTCCTGTCGACTATCTGGATAGGAATCTCTTCGTAAGACAAATCTTTACTGAACTATAACGGTTCATACTCAATCACATGTTTGTAATCCGGTTTATAAGGTCATAACACCGACACATGAAAAACATTGTGCACATGTTCTAATTGTGGGGGTAAAGCTACTTCGTAAGCCACCTCTCCCACTCTTTGCAATATTTCGAAAGGTCTAATAAATCTCGGGTTGAGCTTTCCTTTCTTGCCAAAACAAAATTTCCCCTTCCAAGGAAAAACTTTCAGAAACACGAAACTTTCTACTTCAAATTCACGATTCTGCTTGTGTTGATCAGCGTACTTTTTCTGTCGATCTTGAGCAGCTACCAATCTTGCTTTGATGAGTTTGAAAACTTCAGTGGTCTGCTGAACCAATTTTGGGCCTAACAATTGCTGTTCTCCAACTTCATCCCAGCATAGTGGAGTTCTGCACTTTCTGCTGTATAACGCCTTGTATGGCAGCATACCAATGCTTGCGTGGTAACTGTTACTGTATGCAAATTCCACCAACGGTAGATGATCATCCCAATTTCCTTTGAAATCCATGATGCACGCTCTGAGTATATCTTCAAGCGTCTGGATCATTCTTTCACTTTGCCCATCGGTTTGCGGATGATATGATGTGCTCATCTTCAATTGTGTTCCCATGCATTCTTGTAGTCTCTTCTAGAAATTTGATTTGAACCTTGAATCTCTATCTGATACAATTGATACTGGAACTCCATGTCTTGAGACGATCTCTTTAACGTATAATTTCGCTAGCTGGTCAAGATTAAATCTAATCTTTATTGGCAAAAAGTGTGCAAATTTTGTCAATCTGTCCACTATTACCCATATCGCATCATATCCTTTCTGAGTTGTTGGAAGACCTACCACAAAATCCATTGTGATATGCTCCCACTTCCATTCCGGTATCTCCAACAGTTGAAGTAATCTGCTTGGTCGTTGATGCTCGGCCTTCACTTTCTGACATGTCAAGCACTTTGCAATGCACTCTGCAACATTTCTTTTCATGTTCGACCACCAAAAATAACGCCACAAATCTTGATACATTTTTGTACTTCCTAGATGAATTGAATATCTTGAGCTATGAGCTTCCGTCAATATGTCTTCTTTAATTTCCTGTACTGTTGGAACCCAAATTCGTCCCTCGAATCTTAGCATTCCCGCAGTATCGACCTGGTACTTCGCTTCTTTTCCCTCACCCACGTTTTCCTTTATTTTCTTACATTCTTCATCTTGTAGCTGAGCGTTTTTCACTTTGTCCACCAAACTTGGACTAGTTTCTATCTGGAACAATTTTTCATTGGACTCTTCTGAAAATTTGATTTCCAACTCTAACCTTGCCATTGCTGTAATAAGCTCCTCTTTATCTGTTAACAATATCAACTTTTCTCTGCCTTTCCTACTCAAGGCATCTGCAACCACGTTTGCTTTGTCTGAATGATAAAAGATCTCTGATCGTAATCCTTTATCAATTCCATCCATCTTCTTTGTCGCGTGTTGAGGTCTTTCGTGTGAAAATATACTTGAGACTTTTTTATGGTGCATGTAGATCTCACATTTTTCTCCGTAGAGATAGTGTCCCCATATCTTGGTCTTGAACAACCACCGCTATGACTCTAAGTCGTGAGTCGGATATCCTTTTTCGTAGTCCTTCGGTTGCCTTGATGCATACTGTGATAACCTTACCGATTTTGTATAAGAACACAACCCAATCCTTTGTGTGAAGCATCACTATACACCACAAAGTTTTCTGTATTATCCGGTAATGACAACACAGGTGCCACACTAAGCTTCTTCTTTAATTCTTGAAAACTTTCTTCACATTTCTCCGTCAAACAAACTTTCTGATTTTCTTGTCAAATTTGTCGATGGAGTTGCAATCTTGGAAAATCTTGAATAAAGCTGTCTATAATAGCTGCCAAACCCAAGAAACTTCTTACTTGAGATGGAGTTCTTGGTGGTTCCCAATTTATCACGACTTGACTTTTGATGGATCCACGGAAATCCCATCCTTATCGATTACGTGTCCAAGAAATTGTGACGTTCCAAATAAAAATCACATGTAGAGAATTTTTGCGTACAACTTTTCTTTTCTTAACATCTCAACGTCGGGGACGTAAGTGTTCTATGTGTTCCTCTTGAGTTTTAGAGTACACCAGAATATCATCGATAAACACCACCACAAACTTGTCCAAAAATGGTTTAAACACCCTGTTCATCAAATCCATGAACGCTGCAGGGGCGTTTGTCAAACCAAATAACATTACTAAAAATTCATAATGTCCATACCGAGTTTAGAATGCCATCTTCGGTACATCCTCTTTCCTCACTTTCAATTGGTGATATCCACTTCTCAAGTCTATTTTCGAGAAATATCTAGCATCCTTCAATTAATCAAACAAGTCATCTATTCTTGGCAATGGATATTTATTCTTAATAGTGACTTTGTTCAATTCTCTGTAATCAATGCAAAGACGCATTGATCCATCCTTCTTCTTCACGAATAACACCGGTGCTCCCCACGGTGATACATTCGGTTGAATATACTTCTTGTCTAACAGCTCTTGCAGTTGCTCCATTAGTTCCTTCATTTCTACAGGGGCCATTCTGTATGGGGCCTTCGATATCGGAGAGGTTCCTGGCGCTAAGTCGATCACGAACTCGATTTCTCGGTCAGGCGGAAGTCCTGGCAAATCCTCAGGAAAAACATCCACGAACTCCCTAACTATCGGTATTTCCTCCAATTTCATACCCTTCTCCTTTTGAGTATCGACTATGTAAGCTAAATACCCCACACAGCCCTGACTCAATAACTTTTTGGCTTGCATCATCGTCAGACATTTCATTTGTCTAGGCGATTTGTTACCATGAAAAACTACCTTTGACAGAGTCATAAGGTTTACACACTTCTTTTGGCAGTTAATTATCGCTCCATAATTGAATAGCCAATCCATTCCCAATATCACATCGAACTCTCCGAGTTTTATCGGGATTAAGTCTACTTTCATAACGTTCCCTTTTATATTCACCCTACAGTTCTTGTATACGAACCTAACAGGAATCACTTCCCTATTCACAATTTCTATGTTTAAAGGGAATTTCAACTCTTCACAAGGTATTTCTAAATTCTTAGCAAAATCATCAGATATAAATGAGCAAGTAGCACCCAAATCAAATAATACACGTGCATCTATATCATTGATTGGGATTATACCTGACACAACATCCTTTGAATGTACCGCATCCTGTACCGTCATGTTGAAGGTTCTGGCTGTGGGCTTATTTATTGATGTTGGTCCTGCAATAACCAGTGCACCTCCACTAGCATTTCCCTTGTCCCATTTATCTCACCAGATCTCTTCTTAGGGCATTCACGAGAAAAGTGATCCTTGGACCCACACGTGAAACACACATTCTTCTTAGCTTGAGTGCAATTTGGGGCGATGTGACCCTCCTGGCCACAATTAAAGCATACTCATTTCCCCAGCAAACACACTCCCTTGTGAAACTTTCCGCACGTAGTACATGCTTCGAACTTCTTATTTTGCTGGTTTCTCTGCTGATTTCCAGCTCCTCCATTCGCATTCCACTTCCTCTTCAGGTTGTTGTTGCCATTTCCACTGTTACCACCACCACCATTTCTAGCCTCACCTTCACTTTTCTTCTTCCTCTGTTCTTGGTTATGTTTTGTTACTGCCTCGCCTCCACTTTCAGCGAGAATTGCCTTCTCCATCACCGCTGCAAACGTCTTCAACTGGAATAGGGAAACCCTACTTTACAACTAGGGTTTCAGTCCCTACTCGAACCTCTTCACCTTGCGCTCGTCTGTACTGACTTGATATGGCGCAAACCTCGCCAACTCGTTGAATTTTGCGACATACTCAGACACCGACATCGTTTCCTGCTTAAGTTCCAAAAATTGAACCTCTAGCTGGCTCTTCGAACTCTCTGGAAAATAGGTCTCAAAGAATATCTCCTTGAACCTTTCCCAAGTCATCACTCCTGGTTATTCCCGAGTTTTGTTGGCCTGCCACTAATAGCTAGCCTCCTCTTTCAATATAAACGTTGCAAAAGCAGTCTTCTGGTTATCCTCTACCCTAGCAACATCAAAAACCTTCTCGATTTCCATAATCCAAGTCTGTGCTTCAACTGGATTCATGGACCCACAGAATCCAGGTGGTCCAACCGCCTTGAAATCCTTAAACGTCGTACCTTGATTCTGAGGTTGATTCTGCAAAGCACCCGTCAGTAACGTCACTAGTTGCTGAACAGGGTTTCCTTCCACATTGTTGTTGTTTTCCTCAGTGGCTCTCCGTCGTGGTGGTTGACGTCTTGAAGCCATTTTCTGTTAAAAATACACTCATCAGATTCTATTCAATCTTTTAAGTATTATATACTTAAGTTGTATGTCATAAAAGTTTATCACATAACACTTAACACTTGAATAAAACAATAACTTTTATTCATTCATCATCTTTTAAAGAAAACATCAAAACAATAGCATCGCTGCTATTTACATTGCTTTTCCTGAACTATAACAGTTGCAGGACAACATCATCATCATCTATCCCATTGGTTATATCATACCCGGGATTTACATTTCGTTTATTATCAAACCACCTATCAATTATATTTTTCTAATGTTCTACTAAGATACTGCGTAGCCTTTCGACGCTCTTCTTCTACGATTCGGAACATTGTTCGGCGATCCAATATGTATGATGGTAGCGTCTCAAACTAAATCGGATAACCCATGACTCGATCTTGAGCTCGATTGATTACGGTGTTGAATACGTTGTTCATTTCTTCCATCTTCCTCCTCTTTGCTTGTGTGTCTCTCTCTGCCATTCCGGCCCGTTGATAAGCTTCATTGTATGCATCTTTAGCCCTTGCCCTCGTAGTAGATTCCTATTTCAGCTTATTCTCCAGTTCTGCAATATTCTCCATCATTCGCTCATTCTCTCCTTCAGTGTGGACCAGCTTCTCTTCAACGTTGTTCAGTCGTTCTTCTCGATCTTGGATCTCATCGTCTTTCTGTGCCATCGAGGTGCATTGTTCACTACTATCTCTTGTAACTCCTCGACGGTGTCTTGAAGTTCCACATTGGCCATACACCTCGTCAAATATATACATCACGGGCAACTATCGAACTAAGTGGAAGCTCTTCCTCCTCATCCCCCATTGTGGCGGCTCCACACGGGATCCTCCTCGTCCGTCTCTATCTCATCCTCCTCATCGGTACTCTCTCTGCTTTCAACTCATCGTGACCAAGCGGAACTATTTCCGTGGCGATGGCATTCCCCAAATCACTGAATAACCCGAGGCTCCTCCTCTAGCTTTATTTGGATCCTCTATAATAGTCATCCTGTCAATCAAAGTTTAAGTTTTAATTACTAGCTATTCTTACTCGACACACTCGTGAGCACATAAGTTGTAATCACATAAGCACATAAGTGTTTTATTACTTTCCTAAAACTTCGATAAGAGTTCATCATAACTATCTTTTCAAAGGTTACTTCCTAAGGCTTTTCCCCACCCAAGGTTCATAACCTAAGGCTTTGATACCAACCTGTGACACCCCCAAATCTAGGTACTTCATTCCCACAAGATTTGGTGCTCACTACTCAAACATTCATACTATCTACCCAACAAAATAATATTTAAACCATAAAATCCTTCCTTTAAATAAGGTTACATAATTAAACTCAAAACATCCCAGGTTATCTAACCTTTAATCGTCATTCAAATGCGGAATTAAATTATTACATAACGTCATTAAAATTAAGTCTAAGATCATCATAATAAAAGTACAAATCAGCATCACTTGTACAATTTTCCTTTTCCTTTGCTAGTTGAAGGTTCATCTACCTTCTCCACTTTAGCTGCAATGAGTTTATAAATATGCAAGAGTGAGCAAAACAATTGCCCACTGGATATAATAATGAATCAATAGTAGAATAACAATAATATCTGCCAACGAATAGGCTCATCAAAAAAATTGGATAGTACTCTAACAATGATAATCAGGAACTAAAATCCAAAATATGGAATATACATAACTGAGGGTCATAAGACCATGAACTATGTCCACAGTTGTAAGTAATCTTTCAATTCCAACTTTAACAGTCATAAGACTATAAGGACTCCTCGTACTTAGGGGGATCAGCCCTTCGTACCATGTATTGTGCACAAACATTTAACGTTACGCGTAAGTTATCCCCTAATAATAATAGGGTTGTTCATCTCAGTATTTAGAGTACAAGTCCGCACCAAAGAAAGTTTGGTTTGGATAAGCTTTCAAGGGTAATTTGAAGTTCAACGAACATCAACTAGAGGACTAGTTGAATCAATAGTGTTAGATAATACAACAGTTGATCAATAATAACATAATATGAAACAATGAATAAGTGTAAGCGAACTGACGATACTTGATCTCATGCTTAGAAACAACTACATAGCATAAGTATTGAATGACAATAATAAGCCTTTCTTGAATAAAATTAAGCTAGGACTATGAATTATTGAATAAACATTAAGTAATAGCAAACTGAAAATAAAGCTTACTTATCATGAGAATGATTTGTGTCAGGTAAATGAACTATAATAATTCAACATTTGAAATTAGAATTCAAGAAAAGCGCATTCATAATATCCAGAATAACAATAATAAAACTTGTACAACAATAAACAAGTTAGAATGCAATGCATCAATAAGTATTGGACTTCAAACTTGATTTTGAATAAAATAATGTCATAACTAGATTGTTCAAATAAATGATTAAGTATCAAAGTAAAAGATAGTTTCATTTAATATAAACTTAAAAGTAAGAACTAACTCAACATAAATGTAAGGATAAATGTTCATTTGTTCAAAGTAAAAAGAAGTTTAGAAACTTGTTTTACTTGTGACATGTAATGTATACTAAATTATAGAGTTAGAAAACATTTTGCAACTTTGAAGCGTAAGCTATGTTAATTAACATTACACATTTTAAAAACACAATACCTAATATTATAAACATCAAAATCATGTATAACCCCATAACTTAGCCTTGAAATTGCAATTACTTGTTCGTTAAACAGAACGCAGAGAGAAATTTAATTACGGAACTTTTAGCCCAACAAAACAAACAAAATTGAAAATAGAAGAAATAGAATTGCTCACATTTACAACCAATTAGAACAATTTAACACCAACTAAAACTATTTTAATTTCTCAAAATTCATGTTTTCATATAAAACATTTTGATATTCATTCTTGAAATTCTTTGTGAATTCATTGTTGACCAAATTACTCCATTCAAACATATACACAAACTTCAATTCTACAGGTTTTACATAAGAATTGACCATCCAAATACTTATCTAAGGTTGTATAAATATACTTGATAAAATTTCTTCCCTTGTAAACCAAAATTAGCATCGATTATTGTAAACACAATACTAATTATTATAAATATAAATTAACTTTTACATGCAACAATTCGGAAGAAATAAAATTCAAAGAAAAACTTTATCGTAGGGTTGATATTGATATATGTGGTTCAAATTGCTTTATGGGTAAAATGACCCAACTTATTATAAATAAAATTAAATTTTCTACATTTATTATTTTAAAATAGTAAGGGTTGATTTGATTAATGGTTAGTTATGGGTAAAATGCATAAATATTTCAAATATCTGATGGTTATAAAATATTCATTTTATCGGAGAATATTTGTTTGGTCGTGGAATATTCTTCTTGTCGGGGAATATTAGATGCGATGATGCTTGACCTTATTAGGCCCCACAACGAAAGCGATTGGATGAAGAAAGCGACAAGTATAAGTTGTTTATAAATAGCTGGCGTAGTTATTTCAGATTATCTTTGTTGGAATACCACCGTGGTTAAAACACACGATGCATTGCGGTATTGCACCAATTATTGATTCTTACGTAGGAAGGCATTACTCAATAATTGTTACGATAGAATTCTTATTCAATATTTTATTTTATTGATTCAATAATTGCTACGTTGATATTTTATATTATTGTTATTTTAATAATTGTCACTACTACGAGTATTTTCATTATCGGATCAATAATTCATATTATTTGAATAATATTATTAGATAACATTATTGGCAATGTCTAGAAAGTTCTATCTAAGGAGAGGTTTGGTCACCTAATTGCGATCCGAGAAGGAGAAGTCCTTATTGGAAAGCCCCTCTTTCAGGGGGCTATGCAGTTTGTCGATATTGATGATTGATAATATTATTTGTGAATAATTAATTATTGATTTATATGATAAGGAAAATATTCATTTTATAATGGATATAGATGGAGAAAATTTTTAAGTGACAATTGTAGAAAAATTGATATTTTATCTTTTCTGATAAAATAATTCATTTAAATATATTATTATATTTTAATAATATAATAATGGTGATATTCTTACAATAAATGTGGGATATATGAATATATGAGGAGGAAGAGTATTTTTGTTACAAAAGTATTTTAAAACATGTTAAACATGTCCGTGGGCCCATTTCTTGATTGAAATTTGATTATAGCTTATAAAATCGTCCGTTTGTGGATTTCGGTCAATTTCTGTTTAGAATTTGGAAAAACTTAAACTTACAAAGTTGTAGAGAATGAAATTTCCTATGGAGAGGACATGTGGTTTGAATTTTTCTGATAAAAGGGCTATTTATTATGAATTATTAAATTCCATAGTTCCGAAATAATTAATTTTTGAAATTTTAATTATTTTTTTTAAGAAAAACATTTTTTGTGATTTTGGTGGGTTGTTAGCTGATGTTTTTGACCAAAAAAGGCTGCTAAGAAATTAAGAAAAATATATTAATATTTTATTAAATTTTCTGCTTTGGTGTTCTAAGCATTTTCCTATAAATAGGGTGCTTAGATTAGAATTGAAAATCACAATTTAAACTGAAGTTTTTCTCTTTTCTCTCTATATTATCGAGCGTATTCTTGTGAGTATTTTGATACTTTGAGTGTTCTTTATCTGGTGCAAGTTTTCTTTAGCACTATATCAGATATTCCAAATTTAGAAGTATAGTCTTTTCGAGGTAAGGGATCTTTATTTTTTTAAAAATGATATTATTTTTTCTAATATCATTATCTTAAATTATTGGTAAGATTTTTCTTATGAAATTCTTGTCTTTTAAGTGTGGGGAGTTCTTATTCACGATATCTGACCTTTATTCACGTATACGACACTTTATTCACGAATCGACTTATATTATTCACGAAAAATTAAATTTTCATTTTTTTTTCCAAAATATCGATTATGGATACTAGTTTTGATTGTATCCATGTTTTACTCATTCTTGAATTTTACTTCACTATGGTTATTTATGAAGTATTTTTGAACTCGGATTGTTTAAAGTACGAATCCTTATTATTTATTCTTTTGTTTCACTGGATTCGTTTTCTTTAAAATATTTTTCATCATCCTCAGTCCTAAATGATGGTATTACTAAATATCTTTGGCCTGTAGTGCAAAGATGGTTGATTTTCTTATGAATATCTTTGGCCTGTAGTGCAAAGATGTACAGGTGTTGAGATGAACATGACCGACTGATGAATATCTTTGGCCTGTAGTGCAAAGATGAATATTTGATTCAAGATGAATATTGGTTGATGTTACAGGGATAAAATATTGATGATGGACTTTTAAATTCATAGATTATAGTAGATTTCATTCTCTACGTAACTCTTCTATGAATTATTATTTTTATTCGCGAATATTGATCCGAAACTTGTTATACATTGTATTTTATCGCTTTTTTCCTGTTGAAGACTAATGATAATTTGTTATATATTATCTTAGTCATAATATTCTTTTCTGGGCTAGTTGAGCTCACCATTTTCCTTTTTGTTCTATTTTTCTTCTCAGGAGGCGAGAATGTAGCGAGTTCTAGTCGGGGTGTGGAATGATAATTCTAGAAAGTTGTTTTAGTAGTCCTCACCATTTTTGTTAAATAATGTACCAATAATTGTAATGAGGACTTATTTGGGTGTGAATATTGTGCAGGCGGCAATATTTGTATTTAAACTCATGCGCTTTTATGTTGTATTAATAAAGTTGTAGTTGTTTCTGTACCATGTTATTGACGACTCAAAATGGGTGATGTATACCTATTTTGGGGGCGTCACAGTAATCCTTTTTGATAACACTGCAAAATGCTTTGAAATCCTTCTTTCTCAAATTCTCTCAACTCCCACAAAACTCAGTACTCTCAACTTTGCAAACAAGAATGCGTATAAACAACTGAATAATAAGCGTAAACAAAAGAAACTGATATGGCCTTAATAATACTACTAAATGTCAATTCGATTCTTAACGATATAATATATTATATTATATTTATTACTTTATTTATTTTCAAAAATTAGAAATTCCAAAAGCATAAGGCTTGTTTGGCAAACCCTTTAATTTTTAAAGAATTAAAATACTTTTAAATCTTGTTTGGCAAAAACTAATTTAAATCCTTTCTAATTTATTTTAATAAACACTTTAGTTTATAATTATAATCACATAATATTTATTTGAATTTTTATATACAACATTAACCCATTAAATTAATCACATACTATATTTTAATTAAATATAGCCTTTTATCAAAATCACAAAATTATAATTTTCATTATAACTTTATTTAATAATTTAATATACCATCTCAATTATTAAATCAACAATATAACATCTCATGTTATTTTACAGCTCTCTAAATTATAAATTAGTTTAATTTAGAAAATTCTCTAATAAATTTAGATTCATCAATTCAACAATAGACACACCAAATAAATAATTATATTATTCAATAAATATTTAATATCACACTTTGAAATTTCGGATCGTTACAGAACTTCCTGGCCTACCCCCAGAGCGAGAAATTGAATTTTGTATCGACCTTGAACCTGGTACAAAACCCATTTCCAAAGCCCCATATAGAATGGCTCCTATTGAACTTCAGGAGTTAAAGACCCAATTCCAGGAATTGTTAGACATCGATTTCATTCATCCCTAAAGACGTCTCCTTGGGGTGCTCACCATTATTCGTGAAGAAGAAAGATGAGAGTATGAGACTTTGTATTGATTATCGGAGTTGAATCATGTCACCATCAAGAATAGGTACCTATTGTCACGTATTGATGACTGTTTGACCCGGTTGCAAGGCGCCAAATTCTTTTCAAAGATCGATCTTCGTTAGGATATCATCGATTAAAGATTAGACCAGATGACATTCAAAGGCGGCTTTTGAACTTCGAGACGAGCATTATGAATTCTAGTCATGTCTTTTGGATTGACTAATACTCTCGCTACTTTGCCTTCATGGATATGATGAACCAAGTATTCAAGGAATATTTGGATCACTTTGTGGGTGTCTTTATTGATGACATCCTCATATATTCCAAAAGTCGTGAAGATCATGAGCAACACTTGAGGTTAATACTCCAAAAGCTTCGTGAAAACAAGCTTTATGACAAGTTAAAGAAATGCGAGTTCTGGCTTGAGGAAGTAGCATTCCTTGGGCACGTGATATCAAATCACGGAATATCTCATTGATCGGCGAAGATTGAAGCAATTCAAAGTTGGAGCAACCTAAATCGATCAAATACGTATCTTTACGGGCTTAAATTGGTTATTATCAGAGATTCGTGGAAGGATTTTCTCGAATCGCTACTCCATTAACTCAGCTGACTCGAAAAGATACAAAATTCAGTTGGAGCGAGGAATGTGAGAAGAGTTTTCAAGAACTCAAGAGGAGACTCATTTCAGCACCTGTTTTGACAATTCCATTGGGCTCGGAGGGATTTGTCATCTACAGTGATTCTTCGGGCAAAGGGTTAGGATGTGTTCTCATGCAACATGGGAAAGTCATAGCCTATGCCTCACGATAACTCAAAGAATATGAGAGGAATTATCCTACTCATGATCTAGAGTTGGCAGCAGTCGTTTTTGCACTAAAGATTTGGAGGCATTATCGGTATGGAGAGAAAGTGGAGATCTTTACGGATCATAAAAGCCTCAAATATTTCTTCACCCAAAAGGAACTCAACATGTGGAAACGACGTTGGCTTGAACTGTTGAAAGATTATGATCATACCATTCAATACCATCCTGGTAAAGTGAATGTAGTAGCTGATGCATTGAGTGGAAGATCATATGCGGGTACGAGTGCGATATTGTCAACGTAAAGGCCCATTTTATATGACTTGTAAAGGATGGAGATAGAGTTAAAGACTCTAGGGACCCACATGATGATGGCGAATATACGAGTAGAAACCAACTTTAATCGATAAAGTTAAAAATTTGCTCGAGCCACAAACACCGGAGCCGATGCGTATGAGGAAGAAAGTCAAGAAGGTCTTATCTTTGGAAGCAAGAATCGATGAAGAATAAATACTTCGATTCAACTCCAGACTTTGTGTTCCTAATGACCCTGACTTAAAGTATAAAATCATGATGGAGGCGCACAACACACCGTTTGCAATCCATCCTGGGAGTACCAAAATGTATCATGATCTTCGACATATATTTTGGTGGATCAATATGAAAAGAAAGATCGCGGAGTTTATCTCAAGGTGTATAATTTTTCAATGAGTCAAGACGGAGCATCAAGTACCAAAAGGTCCATTGCAACCACTTGAAATTCCAGAATGGAAGTGGGAACACATTACCATGGATTTCGTTACCGGTCTTCCCAAGGTTTCTCAAGGCTTAGATGCGATTTGGGTCATTGTTGATAGATTGACCAAGTCGGCTCATTTCTTACCTATACGAGAAACTTATACACTTGAACATCTTGCTCGTATGTATATAAACGAGATTGTAAGATTGCATGGTATGCCGGTATCCATAGTTTCTAATGGAGACCCAAGATTTACTTCAAGATTTTGGGTTGGTTTGTAAAAGCTATACTGCACGGTTTACTATTTAGTTGACTTATCATCCTTAAATGGGATCTAAAATCGGAGAGGACTATTCAAACTCTTGAAGATCTATTAAGACTACGTGTCCTCGACTTTAAGGGAAGTTGGGATAAGTTCTTACCATTGGTGGAGTTTTCCTACAACAACAATTATCAAACAAGTATTGGCATGGCTCCATTCGAGGCGTTGTATGGAAGAAAGTGTCGTTCTCCGATTATCTTTGGGATGAAGTGGGTGAAACAACATTGTTGGGGCCGGAGTTGATACGTATATGACTACGAGAAAAGATTCAAAAACGATCCGACAACGTATAAAAACCTCACAAGATCGACAAAAGAGTTAAGTTGATCTTCGTTGAAAAGAATCAGCGTAATTCAATATTGGAGAACATGTGTTGTTGCGTGTTGCTCCATGGAAAGGAGTTACGAGATTTGGAAAGAGACGAAAGCTCAATACTCGATTCATTGGCCCATTTTAATCCTCGAGCAGTAGGAATCATGGCCTATAGACTCGCCTTACCGCCTAAGTATGTCTCGTGTTTATAACGTTTTCACATATCTACATTACGTAAATATGTGAAAGACCCGAACCACATTATTGAGTTAGAAACCGGACGAAATAGCGAGAAGTTTTAATGTATGAAGAGGTTCTGTTAAAATCTTGGATAAGAAGGAGCATATTTTACGCTCCAAGGTTATACCTCAAGTCAAAGTTTTGTGGAGAACCACGATGTTGAGGAAATGACCTGGGAGTTAGAATCTGAAATGAAATCAAGGTATCCTCATTTATTCATCATACCAGGTATGTACCCTAATTTTGTGGGCGAAATTTCATAAGAAGAGGAGGTTGTAAGACCCCAACTTTTATGAATAAAGATGAATTTTCTATAAATATCAATTTTGAATATTATGGAGTGAATTTAATATAATGTTATAGTTGTGGGTAATATTTATAAATTTTGTAAAGTACGCAAGTTGTTATATTATATTCAATTAATTAGGGAATATTCGTTTTAACAGGAATATTCGACGACCAAGCACAATCATTGGTAGACCCCTAACGGAATTATTGTCGGATGAGAAAACGATTAAAAAAATATCTTTTTAAAAATAACTACGAAAGTTTTACCGTTAATCGTTTAGAATACCATGGTTAAAATATAGTATGTATGGCAGGGGTTGCATAAAGATAGCATACCATACCGGTGCACAAGTATTTTTGAATTATTGATTCTTACATAGAAGGCACTACTCAATAATTGTTATGAAGAATTACTATTCAATATTTTATTTTATTGATTCAATAATTGCTACGTTGATATTTTATATTATTGTTGTTTCAATAATTGTCTTCGCACGATATTTTCCATTAACAGATCAATAATTCATATTATTTGAATAATATTATTAGATAGCATTATTGTCAATGTCTAGAAAGTTCTGTCAAGGAGAGGTTTGGTCACCTAATTGCTCCCCAGTAAGGAGAAATACTTATTGGAAAGCCCCCTCTTTTCTGGGAACGACCTGGTTGTCCTAATTGTGATTCTGTAATATTATTTGTGAATAATTAATTATTGATTTATATGATAAAAAATATAAATTTTTATGTGGATATAAATGAAGGAATTAATGTTGAGGTGTTTTCTCGGATTAGAGGTATTAAAAATCAAATCAGTATTCTTAAAGCTCTATTGCGTGAGTTATAATTTTGATCCGACCATTGGATCGTTGTGATTTTTGGATATGTTATACATATATAAGTTGAGTATATGTCCACAAATTTTGAACCGTTAGAAATTAACGCATGATTTGTTATGAATTTTAAAAGGTGTTCAAAATCATTCGTTTGTGGATTTCGGATATTTTCTGTCTGGAATTTGGAAAAACTTAAAGCTACAAAGTTGTAGAGAATTCGATTTCATATGGAATGGACATAAAATTCGTATTTTTCTTATCAAAAGGCTATTTATTATGAATTACTAAAGTTTCAAAAAATAAAATTTTTTTTATTAAAATTGGGTGGGACCCACTTTTGTTTTTCAAACTTGTGGGCTGAAATTTTTGTTCAAAGTTGGCTGCTCATTTGGTGGGTGGACGTAAAGATTGAAAAATAAATAAAATAATAATATTATTTTATTATTTTAGTCTCCTATGGCGTTCTAGCATTTTCCTATAAATAGGCGCTTAAGTTAGAATTGAAAATACACCAGAATCAGAGAATTTTTCTTCATAATCTTGAGCGTATTTCTTTCGAGTTTTAGAAAGCTTTGATCGTAGAAAATAGTGTAAGTTTTCTTCAAGAATATCCCTGCTATACCAATTGGAATACTCTTCTTTTCAAGGTAAGGGGTGTTATTTTTGTTCAATATTCGCTTGAAATAATATTTTCTTTCATACTCTGTAGTATGTAAGTAATATTATTTCGTTTTAGATTTCGAATTCTATACTCATTTTGTTAAAGTTTTGGCTTCTAAACTCCATGAAATTAGTAGAATATCTTTGATATTCAAGGCTTCATCCAAAGATCTTTCATGGAAATATTATTACGAGCATTCTTGATAAGTTTTAACTTTTTAATGCCGGAGTACTATTCACGGGGTTACTATTCTAAAAGTAATATTCACGGGGTACTATTCACTCAAGTACTATTCACCCGGGGTACTATTCATGATAAAAATTGATTCGTTTTTGGTCCATATTATTTTTTTGGACAAATTAGGTATACGCCACCCATCTTGGGTCGCCACTTACATGGTACATAAATTCAAATACAACTTACTAATATAACTGTCATGGTACATAATAATACGACATAAATCGTGAGTTTGAATACAAATATTGTCTACTAGATATTATACAAACTCAAAAGGAGTCCTCATTACGCCTATTATCACACTATTTCACGTAATAGTGAGGACTACTAATGCTATCCTCTCGACCATTACTTCTGCTCCCCGACTCGTCTCAAATTATGTTCTCATTTCAAGAGAATAAAGGAAAGAAAGGTGAGCTCAACTAGCCCAAGAAGAAATATTATGACTAAGATAATGCGTAATAAATTATCATTAGCCTTCAAACAATGTTAAACCGATAAAATACAATAGACAACCGCTTTAATCAATTGAATAAGCAATCCATTAAAAGAGTCAAGTAGAGAATAAAGTCTACTATCTTTTAGGTTTTAAAAGGTTTTCATCAATTTTTATCGCCGAGACTCAAATTTTAATAAATAAACCACCACATTTAATCATCCCCGCATCACCGGCCAAGGACTTTCATCAAATTATCAATGGTCATGACTATACCGAATCACCCCCGGTCATAATCATACCAAAACTATCCATCATCGCATTACATAAAGCCATCGAGGACTTTTGTCACATCATTTATATCAAGTCATGATTATACCGAATGATCCTCGGTCATAATCATACTAAGTTCATCTACGCACGTAAGCCAAAGATAACATAATATAACATGAGGATGATGACAATGACATAATAATTCAATAAAACAAGTTCAAGAATTATTTAATCCATGAATTATTAACGCCCAGATTATCAACATGGTAATCGCTTTCAGAGAAGAGTAAAATTCAAGAATGATCAAGAATATTTCCATGAAAAGATATCGATGAAACGCAAATATCAAGGATATTCTACTAATTTCATGGAGTATAGAAGTCAAAGTTTTAACCAACTGGGTATAATAAAGAATGGAATAACAAAAGAAATCACCATGCATGCGCAGATTGCAGATGACAAAGTTATTCCAATGTAATAATAATAACTAACTGTGTGTCGTGAAATTCACAACCGGCTGTGATGTTCCAATGTAATAATAAAGATGGAACTGATCCTGTGTAAAACACATGATAGGATATTCCAATGTAATGATAAAGATTTTAACCAGTCCTGTGTAAAACACATGCATGTGATGTTCCAATGTAATAATAGAAGAATGTCACCAAGTATAGGTAAAATCACAGATACAAAAGTTATTCCAATGTAATAATAAGCAATGGAATAACATAAGGATTTCACCAAGTATAGGTACGCCATGATATAAAAGTTATGTATAGGTATCACTTTTTACAAAAGTTATTCCAATGTAATAATAATGAATGGAATAATGTAAGTTTCTTCAAGAAGAAAGAATAACACTTCTTACTAGTACAACAAATAATACCCTCACCGTAAAAGAACTGAATATAGAAGAAGAAGCAGTAATACTCTTCTTCTTTCTATAACTTTCTCTATAGCTTTCTCTATAATTTCTCTCTAGTAGTTTCAATGAATTCGTAAGAAAATAATGAAGGAACGAGCTTCTATTTATAGAAAATGGAATGCATAAGAATTAATCCATTTAACTATCCAGTATTGATTTACTTTAATCGACTATCCATATTTAAAGAAAAATCTTTTAAATAAAATATAATATATTCTATTTATATAAAAACATTTTACTATGCAAACACTATGCAATACTATGCAAAACACTATGCAACACTATGCATAATAAAATATAATATATTCTATTTATGTAATAACTTTAATAAAGTATTCTATTTTATATAAAGATGTTTCGCTTTTATTACGCTAATAATACTTAATAAAATAAAACGTCATTATCGCTATAATAATTCATATTATTAATCGACAATAATGGAATCAAACCGAGTGACTTCTCACATAAGCATCAATAATCAATACCGTGCAGTGCTACTATGCAACCACACTTATTATCGCATTTTTACTATGAAAGTAGTTCAACAAGAATCACTTGTGAAAACTTCCGCCGTTATTTCAATAAAATATTTTTGTCGCTTTTTCAATCCGACAATAATTTCGCTAGGGTCCACCAATGATCGAGTCGTTGTATTTAATATTCCCCGCTAAACCTAATATTCCCCACCAATCAATATAATATAACCATCAGATACTTTGCAAAATTTATAAATACTACCCACAACTATAATATTATCTCAAATTCACACCATAATATTAAAAATTATTTCACAAATTTAAATCTTTATCGATAAAACTGGGGTCTCACAATCTCCCTCCTTATGGAATTTCGCCCTAAATTGTGGTACGACTGTATGATAAAGAGATGAGGATACCTTGAATACCTTTATCGCTTAAAACATTAAATTCATTTTTGCAATCCTACCAAAGATATTCATTAACAATTCATCTTTGCACTACATGTGCCAAAGATATACAACCTCAGAAACCAATAATATCGAGACTCAAATTTTAATAGTATCACAACCATGAATTATCCATGCACCATCGGCTAAGAATATTCAGATTTTCAATTACTTGCTATGATTATACCGAAACAATCCTCGGTCATAATCATACCAAGTCCATCTATGCACGTAAGCCACGTATTTACTTTGAACGCATCCATGAATTAATATTTCATCATTGAGACTCATTTCAATAATTAATCCACATCATCGAATCATCCCCGCACTATGTGCCAAGGATATTCATTAAGATCACGACCACAAATTATCCATGCACTACTACCAAAGATAATCAGTGTTTTAATTACTTGCCATGATTATTCCATAACAATCCCTCGGTCATAATCATACCAAGTCCATCTATGCACGTAAGCCACAGATGACTTTTGAACACATCCATGAATTAATATTTCATCATCGAGACTCAAATTTCAATAATTAATCCACATCATCGAATCATCCCCGCACTACGTGCCAAGGATATTCATTAAGATCACGCACCACAAATTATCCATGCACTACTACCAAAGATAATTGTGTTTTTAATTACTTGCTATGATTACGCCAACAATCCTCGGTCATAATCATACCAAGTCCATCTACGCACGTAAGCCATGTATTTACTTTCAACATAATATAAATAATGAGGATAATGATATAAAGAATCAATCAAATGAGATAAAGGATAAATATTAAACATTTATAATATAATTTATCCAGATTCAAGAATATCCCCATGTTTTCAATCACTTAATAATCTTATAATCTAATATCATTAATATTATAACAATATTTTAATCACTTCTTAAATTTATAAACAATTTTCTCAATTGTTTACGCTTTTACCATATAATGCATTTAATCATTCAAAAATGCCATACTCATAAAATATCATCACCAATTATCAAATCCTCTCAAAAAAAAAATGCATATATTCTATATAGGATTCTCTAGCCATAAAATCCTATTTTCAACTTTTTGTATTTCACATAACATATTTAACTCATATGTTCAGAATTAAACTATTTTCATGAAAAATACCAAATCGCCAAAAAATATTTCTTTTCTGGGATTTAGCATAATATAGTCCCATAATGAAAATATATTTTCTCATAATTTTTAAAATTCATTTACTATTTTTCAAAAATCAATTTCTAATTAATTCCTTAAGAAATTAGCTACCTCAAGGTTAACTCCAAAATTCCCAAATCTTGACAGGACCTTACACATGTTAACGTGAGCTTCCAGTTTAAATTTCATGGTCATCTGAGTTATAGAACTCCTTATATATAGCGTCATTTTAAAAACCTAAATATTGAAATAGTCATAACTTGCTCATTTTAAGTCAAAATGAGCTCATTTTTGGACAGGAGGTACTTTTATACCATATACTTTCATGTCCCAAAAGGCCAGAATTTTTCTCATAATTTAAGTGGCCGAAACAGCTCTCTAAAATCATGGCGTAAGCTTTTTTGATTTTTTGCAGCTTTGCACTCCTTTGCTAAAATCAGTCCACACAAAAATCTACAACACCTTTTCCAGTAATTCCACTTGGATTAGTTAGGTAACTCATAGATCTAACTCTAGGACTTGACCACATTCAAAAATTCAAAATATAACAGAGATATGGTTAATTGAATTTCATGTTACGCTTTTCACTAAAATCGATTTTCAACTCTTTGTGATTTCTAAGAAACTTTCATGTTTTCACATACTAACCAACATAACTCATCATAAAACTTACTAATACTTCATATACCCATGATTTTTATTAGTTCTATACTTTTATTATGACTTTCATCATAATCCACGTAAATGCATCCTTTTAGTCAAGAAATATTTCGAGGGTTTAAGAAATGGGTTTCAGATCGGGGTCAATACAAAATTCGATTTCACGCCTAGGGTAGGCTAGAAGTCTTCAAGAATACGCCAAGAAATTTATTAATGATAGAAATATCATTCAAAATCACATTTCATCCAAGACTTGGATAAGACGTCACATTAATACCAATCGTGACTTCTATCCCTTAACCCGGATAAGACCTCACAATGATACCTATTAACTTGCCATCTTCAAATACACGACGTCGCCTACGTAAAGTCCGCTTCGTGCATTCCACACAAGGAAATCAACAACGAAAGGATCGGGGCTCTTTACTTATGGCTTGATATAACATCGATTAACTTTAGGTTTGGTTACTTTGAATTCAGATAATGTATTGGTTAGAATATGAAAGCTAACAACCTTACAAAAAGAATAACGAGTAGTTAATCAATTATTTTCAAAAAATTACCTCCAAGGCAAGTATTTTCAAGAGATAAGATCGACAGTAACGTGAAAGTGTTTATTTGAAACAACAAGTTTAATAAATGTTGGAGGTAACGAAGGCTCCTACTAACGAAGTTTCAACCAATAAGTCAAAGTTTAACTTCTTCTGAGTCAAATTCAAACGCTGAATGCAACTCAGTGAAATAAAAGAGTGGGTAGAATCGGTATCTAACACAGATAGACTTCGCAAGAGCTTACGATTAACTTACCCGTGATAATTTTATTCGTGTTCCTCGTCACGAGAAAAAAAACGCCTTCTTTAAACCATCGGCTTTTGGTTTGTTCGGGACACCTTTGGTGCCTCCATCCTAGTTGAATTTGTCTTCAGAAACCACAAAAATCGAGCTAAGTGACCTTCTTCCACAATTATAACATGCTTTTGACGCGCATGGCAATTCCCGGACCGATGTGTCCTCTCCTCCGTGATTTGAAGCATACGAACCGGTGGTCGCTCTTCTTCCTTTCAAACGGTGTCGTGCCGACGCCTTCCATCATTGTTGAATCTCCTTTTTGAAATGTCCATTTATTATTTTGGCCCCGATTACCACCAAGTGGTTACCATATCCGCCCGCTGATTTCTCCACGCTTGTTGTCACCGCTCGACGACTACTCACCGGTATTATAATTTTGCTTACCGCTTTCTTCTAGTCAAGGTTGACTCGTTATCGCTTCCACTAATCGAGCCCTATTTACAACATCCAATAAAAACACGCTTTATGAGAAATAAGATGTCGACGATCTCCGCTTCAAACCTCTTAAAAACATTCGCCATTCTCTCTTCATTATCCACCAAGTGGGACGAATCGTGATAACTCCGCAAATTTTGCCTCGTATCATGATTACCTGGCCATATTGTTTTGTTCCAACTTGATAAACTCCACCTCCTTCATGTGGCTAATACTTTCAGAAAGTATTTGTCGCTGAATGTACTCCCTCGAACTTCTCCCAAGATATCTTCAAGACAAAGAAGTCGAGTACGCTTTTACCGATTCCCACCAAGAATCGCTTCTCAAGAATAACATAAAGGCGTAAAGGAACCTTTGCTTCTTCTGAGCATCCCAAGACATCAAATATCTTGGTAATCTGCTTTATCCATGCTTCCGCCGTAAGTGGTTTTGGCTTCCTTAAACTCCGGTGGTCCCAACTCCTTGAATTGTTTAGCGGTGTGACCGCCCGAGAGTTTTCCGTGTTTCCACCACGCTTTTGGATGTGAGTCGCTCACCGATGTCGCATGAATTCTAAAACCTTTTAAACGCATCGTCGTTAGTCAATTGATCGTTGTTGTTATTTACAGGAGGATTATCGCCATCCCGTCAGACATTGTCCCGATTATCGATCCGTGGATAATCAATGCCTCCTCGTGCTCCATTGCTATTCTCAACATTCTGATGCCATTTTCAAACACCGCCACAAAATAAGGGTTAATCGACATGCAACATATTATCACTATACTCGATCGACCAATCAAATACCAAATAAACTTTAGTAGGTCATACTAGCTAAGGAATTCCCTGCCTCCCTCCTAGTTCTATTCTCACATCTTAGCCAGGATCATATCCCTAAGCTTTGATACCAACCGTGACGCCCCCAAAATTAGGTATACGCCACCCATCTTGGGTCGCCACTTACATGGTACATAAATTCAAATACAACTTATTAATATAACTGCTGTGGTATAATACGATATAAATCGTGAGTTTGAATACAAATATTGTCTACTAGATATTATACAAACTCAAAAGGAGTCCTCATTACAACTATTATCACACTATTTCACGTAATAGTGAGGACTACTAATGCTATCCTCTCGACCATTACTGCTCCCCGACTCGTCTCAAATTTATGTTCTCATTTTCAAGAAGAGAACAAGGAAAGAAAGGGTGAGCTCAACTAGCCCAAGAAGAAATATTATGACTAAGATAATGCGTAATAAATTATCATTAGCCTTCAACAATGTTGTTAAACCGATAAAATACAATAGACAAACCGCTTTTAATCAGCAATGAATAAGCAATCCATTAAAAGAGTCAAGTAGAGAATAAAGTCTACTATCTTTTAGGGTTTAAAAGGTTTTCATCAATTTTTATCGCCGAGACTCAAATTTTAATAAATAAACCACCACATTTAATCATCCCCGCACTACCTGGCCAAGGACTTTCATCAAATTATCAATGGTCACGACTATACCGAATCACCCCTCGGTCATAATCATACCAAAACTATCCATCATCGCATTACAAAGCCATCGAGGACTTTTTTGTCACATCATTTATATCAAGTCATGATTATACCGAATGATCCTCGGTCATAATCATACTAAGTTCATCTACGCACGTAAGCCAAAGATAACATAATATAACATGAGGATGATGACAATGACATAATAATTCAATAAAACAAGTTCAAGAATTATTTAATCCATGAATTATTAACGCCCGTGATTATCAACATGGTAATCGCTTTCAGAGTAAAATTCAAGAATGATCAAGAATATTTCCATGAAAAGATATCGATGAAACGCAAATATCAAGGATATTCTACTAATTTCATGGAGTATATAAGTCAAAGTTTTAACCAACTGGGTATAATAAAGAATGGAATAACAAAAGAAATCACCACGCATGCAGATTGTGATAGACAAAAGTTATTCCAATGTAATAATAATAACGGAACCAAAGTCGTGAAATTCACACCGACATGTGATGTTCCAATGTAATAATAAAGATGGAACCAGATCCTGTAAAACACACGATAGATATTCCAATGTAATGATAAAGATTTTAACCAGTCCTGTAAAACACATGCATGTGATGTTCCAAATGTAATAATAGAAGAATGTCACCAAGTATAGGTAAATCACAGATACAAAGTTATTCCAATGTAATAATAAGCAATGGAATAATATAAGGATTTCACCAAGTATAGGTACGCCACAGACACAAAGTTATGTATAGGTATGCCACTTTTACAAAGTTATTCCAATGTAATAATAATGAATGGAATAATGTAAGTTCTCTTCAAGAAGAAAGAATAACACCTTTACAGTACAACAAATAATACCCTCACCGTAAAAGAACCGAATATGAAGTAGTGAAGTAGAAGTAATACTCTTCTTCTTTCTATAACTTTCTCTATAGCTTCTCTCTATAATTTCTCTCTCAGAGTTTCAATGAATTGTAAGAAAATAATGAAGGAATGAGCTTCTATTTATAGGAAAATGGAATGCATAAGAATTAATCCATGAACGGTCCAGATTGATTTATTTTAATCTGACGGTCCATATTTAAAGAAAAATCTTTAAATAAAATATAATATATTCTATTTATATAAAAACATTTTACTATGCAAACACTATGCAATACTATGCAAAACACTATGCAACACTATGCATAATAAAATATAATATATTCTATTTATGTAATAACTTTAATAAAGTATTCTATTTTATATAAAGATGTTTCGCTTTTATTACGCTAATAATACTTAATAAAATAAAACGTCATTATCGCTATAATAATTCATATTATTAATCGGACAATAATGGAATCAAACCGAGTGACTTCTCACATAAGCATCAATAATCAATACCGTGCTACTATGCAACCACACTTATTATCGCATTTTTTACTAATGAAAGTAGTTCAACAAGAACTACCAGTAAAACTTCCGCCGTTATTTCAATAAAATATTTTTTGTCGTTTTTCAATCCGACAATAATTTCGCTGTGGGTCCACCAATGATTGAGCATTGTATTTAATATTCCTCGCTAAACCGAATATTCCCCACCAATCGAATATAATATAACCACTTATGCATACTTTGCAAAATTTATAAATACTACCCACAACTATAATATTATCTCAAATTCACACCATAATATTAAAAATTATTTCAAAGAAAAACAAATTTAAATCTTTATCGATAAAACTGGGTCTCAATATCAAATAGCGTATACAATCGACACACTTATCTAAAGTTCTTAATAAAAATTTTCTATACTATTTAGGAGAACCTCAATAGCTATAAACCAGATTCTATTCCTATACTGTTATCCACCTCAATAGCTATAAACGTGACACTCTTATTACCATCTTCTTGAATCTTAACGAAGCGATCCATTAGAAGAGTCAAATAGACCATAAAGTCAATTATCTTCTCCATGTTAAAAGTCCACCAACGATGTTTTATCCCTGTAATATCAATCAACAGTTCCTGTCCACAATCATGTGAATAACTCATAATCATAATTGTAGTTCTAAATTCCCCTTTTCATCTAAGACAAAGATAATTTTCATCACATGTCTTTACCTCAAAAGAGCTGTACTTCTGACTGGAATATCGGATGTAAAGCCGAAGGAACCTTGCACTGAATAACAACTCTCAAAGTATCTAAATACTCACAAAAATACGCTTGATAATATAAAGACAAAGAAAACTTGTTTCTGGTGTGATTTTCAATTCTAACTCAGCACTCTATTTATAGGAAAATGTTAGAACGCCAAAGCAGACTTGACCTGCAATCTGATGGCTTTACCTGCTACTATTCCCACCCACCACTTTTGAAATAAAATTTTAACACATTTTTCACCAACCAAAGGTGGGGCCCACTCATTCTAGAATTTTCCACCAAAAATCATTTATAAACATAATTTCCGAATCAGTCACCTCTTAAAATTCATAACAAATCATACGTTAAATTTTAACGGTTCAAAATTTGTGGACATGTACTCAACTTATATATGTATAACATATCCAAAAATAACAATGATTCAACGGTCAGATTAAAAATTATAACTCACGCAATATATCTCAAAAACAATGATTTTTCGAATTATGAGTCCTTCGGACCCATTTCATTCAAATAGTCACCACGAAAAATCCATAATGAATTTTTGGGTTATTCCAATTTCTAAGGTTAGCTTACTTCCAGGGCTTTCTTTTGATATATGGCTCATCTCCTAACTCAATATACACAAAGAGTTATAGATTTTACAAAATTAAGTAATAAACTAATTTTCTGAAAATTTCCAAATTTCGTTCTTCATTTCGACAAAATACTAATAAAACACCTCAGCATTAATTCCTTCATTTATATCCATATAAAAATATATATTTTCTTATTATATAAATCAATAATTAATTATTCACAAATAATATTATAAAATCACAATTATGACAACCAGGCCGTTCCCAGGAAAGAGAGCGCTTTCCGATAAGGATTTTTCCTTACTGGCGCGCAATTACTTGACCAAACCTCTCCTTGACAGAACTTTCTAGACATTGCCAATAATTCTATCTAATAATATTATTCAAATAATATGAATTATTGATCTGATAATGGAAAATACTGTGCTGTGACAATTATTGAACAACAATAATATAAAATATCAATGCAGCAATTATTGAATCAATAAAATTAAATATTGAACAGTAATTACTGTAACAATTATTGAGTAGTGTCTTCTTACTGTGCAATACCGTGTGCTACTGTGCAACCACGCTTATTACTGTATTTTAACCATAAAAGCGATCCAGCGGTGTTACTTGGTAACAATTCTGTAGTTATTTATAAAAACTCAAACTTGTCATTTTCTTCATTCGACAGTTATTCTGTTATGGGGCCCACAAATGGTTGCGCCATCGTACTAATATTCTCCGACAGCAAGAATATTCCACGACCAAACGAATATTCCCCGACAACAATGAGTATTTTATAACCACTTGCGTATTTTGAAAAAAATTCATATATCACCCTTAACTTTAACTTTTTATCAATTTAACCATTTACTAAATAAAAAAAATTGAATACTTTTATTTATAAAATTCAGGGTCTTACATTTTTGGTACAATATTAATCTTGAATTTTACTCCACAAAGCAGTATCATGTTGACAATTTGGACGTTAATGATTTTGATAAATTAAATTATAAATCTTTAAAAATTTATCCTTGAACTTGTTTTATTAAATTCTTATATCATTGTCATCATCCTCATGTTTATATTATGTTGAAAGTCATACGTGGTTTTTGTAGTGCATAGATGGACTTGGTATGATTATGACCGAGGATTATTTAGTATAATCATGGTAGAAATGTTACAAATGATGTGGTAAAAGTCCTCGTTCGCTTAGTAGTGCATTGATGGACGATTGTTGGCATGATCATGACCATTGATGAATATACGAATATCCTTGGCCCGTATTGCATGGATAATTTATGGTCGTGATCTAAAGAATATCCTGGGTAGTAGTGCGAGGGGTGATTCGATGATGTGGACTATTTATTAAGTCGAGTCTCGTGATAAAAGTGATGAAAAACTTTTTAAATCATAGAAGATAGTGGATTTTATACTCTACTTGACTCTTACAATGGATTATTTGTTCATTGTGATTAAACTTGATATTTGTTATATTTTATCGGTTTAACATCTTTGTTGGCTAACAATAAATTATTCTCGCATTATCTTAGTCATAATATTTCTTCTTGGGCTAGTTGAGCTCACCCTTTTGCTTTCATTGTCCTCTTCAGGAAATGAAGAGCGTGGCAAGGACTAGTCGGGGAGCGGAGTGGCGGTCGAGATAATAGCATTAGTAGTCCTCACTATTACATGAAATAGTATGATAATAAATGTATTGAGGACTCCATTTGAGTTGAATCTTCGTCTGAAGACAATATTCATTTTAAAACTCTCGGTTTATGTTTTGTCGTATTTTTTACGGTTGTATTATTAAGTTGTATTTTAATTTTGTACCATGTATTTGGCGACTCAAGATGGGTGATGTATACATTTGGGGGCGCCTGCAAGTCGATGATGGTTTTAATAGTAAATCAATCTGGACCGAAATCGGTGGTGGTTTTAATAAGTAAATCAATACGGGCCGAAATCGGTTGTGGTTTTAATAGTAAATCAATATGGATAGATTGGTTGTGGTTTTAATAGTAAATAAATATGGACCGTCTGTTTTAATAGTAAATCAATCTGGACCATCCGTGAATTAGTTACTATTTAGTCCATTCTCCTATAAATAGAAGCTTAATTCTTCTTTCATTCTCACCAATTCACTAAGACTCACAAGAGAAACCATAAAGAGAAAAACTATAGAGAGTAAGAAGAAGAGTATTCTACTACTTCACTATTGGAGTATCCAGTCTTCTACTAAGGTAAGGAGTGTTATTTCTTTTGTATTCGAAAGGGGTATTATTTCTTTCGTATTCATAAGGCATATTATTTTTCGTATTCATCCTTTAATCTGTGGGAATAACCTGTCTACCCGGATTACGTATATCGCATGACAGGTGAAAATCCATTTGCAGTTTCGTATGTTATTTCTTTTCATATTCTTAAATCTAAACTTACTATGGTAAGTATTGCTTCTATAATTCCTGAAATTAGTAGAATATCCTTGAGTTTTGCGCTTCATCTAGTATCGTTTCGTTGGAATATTGGTCTGAACTTTCTTATTAAATTTCCATATTTTCACTCGGAGTACTATTCACTCGTTACTATTCACTTGGGTACTATTCACTCGGGGATTTGGGGTACTTTTCATGACGGGTTACAATTCATTTGTTACTATTCAATAGGAGTAATATTTATTTGGGGTACTTTTTATGACGGGTTACTATTCACTCGGGGTAATATTTATTCGAGGTACTTTGCATGACGTGGTACTATTTACAACAAGTAATATTTAATTGGTTCAGAGCACTCAAGGCTTCTAGTCCACTCTTCTACTCCTCGTGTAAGACCCCAACTTTTATGAATAAAGATGATTTTTCTATGAATATTATTTTTGGTATTATGGAATGAATTTGATATAATGTTATAGTTGTGGGTAGTATTTATAAATTTTTCAAAGTACGCAAGTTGTCTTATAAATATTCGATTGGTCGGGGAATATTCTTTTTGCAGGGAATATTCATACAACGACACAATCATTGGTGGATCCCACAACGGAATTATTGTCGGATTGAGAAAACGACAAAAATATTTTATAAATAACGTCGGAGGTGTTATTGTTAAAACTGTCGAACTACCCGATAGTAAAAGTATAGTAATACGCGTAGTTGCATAGTAGCACACGGTATTGGTTATTGATGCTTACGTAAGAAGTCACTCAGTTATATACTCGATTATTCTTACGATAATTCTTTGCATCATATCTCTCGTATTATTGATTCGATTATTGTCGATCTTATCTCGCATTATATGTTATATTATTAAATCAATAATTGAGGCGACAAAGTTATTCATATTATTAAATTGTAATATTTACAATGTTTAGAAGTTCTGTCGAGGAGAGGTTTGGTCACCTAATTGCGCGCATTCAATAGGAGAAATCCTTATTGGAAAGCCCCCTCTCTGGGAACAACTTTGGTTGTTAAATATTATGAGTTATGATATTAATGATGGATAAGTTCGTGTTGATTAAAGATGAATTTGATAGTTCCATTGTGTTAAAATTATTTGTGTCGGTGAGAATCGACATTTATTTCGATAATAATTGATGTCTGGAGGTTATATTGTTCAATCGAATTATTGGGGCACTTTTAGGTAGCCGGAGTACTATTCACGAGTTACTATTCATGAGTTATTATTCACCGATTACTATTCACTCTAGTATTGTTCACTCGGGTATTTGGGTACAATATTATTCCGTGAGGAGATGTCTTTAATTTTTGAGATTGTTGGTTGAAATTATAATAGTAAATCAATATGGATCGTTGATTTAAAGTCTTAATAGTAACTTGTCCTTCAATATTACCAAGAATTAATTGCCCTTCAGTAAATAGTAGTTGTCTCTTCAATATTACCAAGAGTTATTTGCCTCTTGATTGTTCAAGAGTTAATTACCCTTCATGAAATAGTAGTTGTCTCTTGATATTACCAAGAGTCGTTTTGACCCTTCGTTAAGACCAAGAGCCACTCTCGGTTTTTCTATAAATAGAAGCTCATTCCTTCATTATTTCTTCAATTAATTTGAAACTCTACAGAGAGAAATTATAGAGAGAAAGAAGAAGAGTATCGCTACTTTACTACTTCTATATTCAGTTTCTTTTACGGTAAAGGGGTGTTATTCTTTCTTATTTATGAAGAGAACTTACATTATTCCATTCTTTATTATTACGTTGGAATAACTTCAGTATATGTGGCATACCCTATACATAACTTCATGTCATGGCGTACCCTATACTTGGTGAAATCCTTATGTTATTCCATTCTTTATTATTACATTGGAATAACTATATATACCTGACATACCTATCATAACTTGTATCATGGCATACCTATACTTGGTGAAATCCTTATGTTATTCCATTCTTTATTATTTGGTTGGAATATCTTATGCATGTGTTTTTTTGGGACTGGTTCTATCTTTATTATTACTCGTTGGAATATCACATGCGTGTGTTTTTTACAGGACTGGTTAAAATCTTTATTATTACTGTTGGAATATCACATGCGTGTGTTTTACAGGACACAGTTAGATTACTTATTATTACATTGGAATATCCACATACATCTGCAATCTACCGCATGCATGGTGATTTCTTTTGTTATTCCATTCTTTATTATACTCGGTTGGTTAAAGTTTTGACTTTATACTCCATGAAATTAGTGGAATATCCTTAATATTTGCGCTTCATCTAGTATCTTTTCATGGAAATATTCTTCTAAGCATTCTTGAATTTTACTCTCAAAAAAGTATCATGTTGACAATTTGGACGTTATTAGTTCTGAATAAATTAATTCTTGAACTTGTTTTATTGAATTAAGTATATCTTTGTCATCATCCTCATGTTTTTATATTTTTTGAAAGTCATACGTGGCACTGTAGTGCATAGATGGACTTGGTATGATTATATGAGGATTATTCGGTATAATCATGGCCGTAATGTTACAAATGATGTGGTAAAAGTCCTCGTTGGCCCGTAGTGCATTGATGGACGATTGTTGGCATGATCATGACTATTGATGAATACACGAATATCCTTGGCCCATATTTGCATGGATAATTTGTGGTCGTGACCTAATGAATATCCTTGGGTAGTAGTCTGCGGGGATGATGTGGATTATTTATTGTTGAGTCTCAATTTATAAAAATTGATGAAAACATTTTAAATCATAAAAGATAGTAGATTTTATTCTCTACTTGACTCTTTTAATGGATGGATTTGTTCAACTATGATTAAACTTGATGTCTATTGTATTTTATCGGTTTAACATTGTTGAGGACTAATGATAATTTATTCGCATTATCTTAGTCATAATATTTCTTCTTTGGGCTAGTTGAGCTCACCCTTTCTTCACTTTATTCTCTTGAGGAAATGAGAATATATTTGGGGACGAGTCTGAGAGCAGATTGATGGTCGGATGATAGCATTAATAGTCCTCACTATTCTATTAAATAGTGTGATAATAAATATAATGAGGAATTTGAATTTGAGTTTGTATTGCCATGAGGACTCCATTGAGAATGAATATTATGCAGAAAGGCAATATTCTTGTTTAAACTCTCGGTTTATGTTTTACACGATAGTTGTATAATTATGTTGTATTTGATTTTTGTACCATTTATTTGGCGACTCAAAATGGGTGATGTATACCTATTTTGGGGGAGTCACACCTCGAGTAGAAAATCCACTAAGAATGTCTTTATAATCTTTGAATCTCACAGATTTCTTCAAGACCAACAGTCTTGGAATTTCTTAGTTCACTTAGAACTCTTCAAGTCTAGAAGAGTTAGAATACACTTGATGGGAGTTGAGTTCTTTGGGTTATGCTACTCAGTTGCTATTAAGCATGTGTTTTAAAGAACTGAGTAGCTGAGCAAGCTTTCTTTCTAGATTGCAGAGTTGAGCATTGAGTGTTCTTCAGCTTTTCGTTGTGTACTTGTTTTCCTTCTTGCATCTGCATCTGATTTGTATATAAGGTGCCTTTGAAATATGTCCGTTTGAAGGCATCCGTTGAAACATTAATTGTATTTGACATTTACGAAAGACCGATGGTGACTTCACGGAAATCATCATTTTAGCGCCGTCTGCCCATGACCTGACAGACTATTGTCTCACCTAACACCTGAAAAGGTATTTTCAGCTGACATGTAGTACTTTTCTTAGCTTCTTCAATACGTTTCTTTGTTATATACTAAGGATGAATGTTAGGTCATTGGGATTCCCGAGAGTCTCAACGTCTATAATATATTCCACATTTCTTGTAGTTGATTTTTCAACAAATAGACAAAGTTCGATGCTTCTGATGTAGACAGGTGGTGCACTACGATCCTAATCGTGGTGTCTTGTCACATACGTGCTTGATACAGACCGATAGAAGAGAACACTACGATTTCTCTTAAGCATTGGTAGACTACGATCTTTGATTGCTTGTTTTGCAGACTCTACGCTTCCGAGAGCAGACTACAATACTTGATTTGGCTCGGCAGGCGTTTGGACCACTCTACGATTCTGGGAGAGGCCCTCCAAAGCAAATAGACTACGATTCTCAACACTCCACGATTCTTCCTTGGCTTATGCAAACTCTTAGCTGGCTCGACAGACTCTGTTGAAGCCTATCTATTACATATCAAAATATATCAACCTAACATCTTTGATTTTTTCTTCTATACATTCATTTACAGAATGATAAACATAAAGCACAGATCAACTTAACAATTTTGATCTATCATCTAAGTCCTTGTACATATGTTCTTTGAAGGACTTTACATATAAGCATGATTATTTACTTTCAGCATCAAATTTAAATATGTAATACCCAACACATTCCTTTAGGTATTCTCTTCCAAATCTGAAAGTTATTTTTCATTCCTTTCTAAATAGGTGGGTTTATTTCCTTCCTTTCGACTTCGTTCTACTTTATCCTCTTCCCTTGATCGAACTTCTCATCATCAGCCCTACCTTCTCTTCATAATACCTTCTCTCTCTACCTTTCTCCCACAAATCGAAGAAGCAAATTAGCACAAATCTCGTTCTCACATCGAATTGATCGAGAAAATAGCTGGAGGAGAATAAAGGTATTATCAATTTGGTTCTCTTCATCATTCTCGTTCAATATTTTCACCGATCTCGTTCTCATATCCAATTGATCTGCATACCATAATTAGCACTTGAATCTAGCTTTCAATTCCCATAATTGGTTGTTTAAATCTAGATTTATCATTCTCGTTCTATATGTATTTGTATATATGTTAAAGTCCTTTTATTTTCTACTTTGTCTTTTCCTTTCCATTTTCTATATGTTGATATTGTACTAGTAGTTGGACTCTCTCTATTTGATATATACACACAAATTTGATAAACCCAAAGATCAAATTAGATTTTAGGGGAGGTGATTTGATTCCTAAACAACTGTTGTTTCATCATGTCATCATCATCATCATCAAATTTTCATTTATTATACTGTTAATTTTGTTAACGAAATTTGGATCAACAGCCACACTCAAGCTCCACCAAGATGAAGGTATGCTTGTGAATAAACATGTACTCTTATTTTTGTTTGACAAAACAAATGGTTTGGTAGTAATTGTTTAGGTGTATTATTTATTAATTATTAATTATTTTTACCTCCACCAAAATAAAGGTAAAAACCAACTCAAACTCAATCAATGTGTGCATTGCAAATAAAAACTATATGCTCCTACATGTCTGAGAAAATAAACTAATAAACTAAGTTATATATTTGGTACTAACTATATACAAATTTGTTTCATAGACTAGTTATGACATGTGTTTATTTTTCTTATTCATTAGTTATGGAGCCAAGTACTCAAGATTCGGAGAGATGTGCTGGAAAGAATAAGAGAAAGTGGAGTAAAATGGAAGATAAAAAGTTAAATAAAGCTTTACTTGAGTTGGTGAATGATGGAACCCACAAGGCAGACAATGGATTTAGGCCAAGATACTTGGTTGTTCTTGAAGATGCATTGTTTACTAAGCTTCCAGGATCGGATCTCAAGGTAAGGCCTCATATAGAGTCTCGAATTAAGACTCTAAATAAGGAATTCATTGTTGTTTATGACATGCGCTTTGGACCTACTTCAGGCTTTGGTTGGAATGATAAGACTCATGTTGTGACTGCCCCTAGCCATGTATGGGATGCATATCTCAAGGTAACTAAACAATTTACAAAATCATATACTGTGACTTTCGTATTTTAGGTAATTTTTTGGGTTGAGATATGAAACTTGTTTACTTGAAAATGTGATGAGATTAATCTCTAGTTATTTTCTTGATTACATTGCATTGTTTCATGAAATTTAACTGTAACAATTCTGAGTTTCATAGTAGAGAGAAGCAGTAACTGCAGCCTGCAGTGTTGAAAATTAAGCACTTTTTAGGATTGTGTTAAAATGAAAAGCAAAATTTCAACAAAAAATGTTTGATTATTCATGCAATTTTTTTGTTGATGCTTCTTGATCTTATAAATGCATTAAGTTATCTGTCTATTTATTTTGTGGCTCCACACATTTAATAAATATGTACATTTTTTTGGAAGGCTCATATCATATATATGTACGTAATCTATAAATATTGGCTTAATTTGGCATTTTTGGTCATACGAATGTTATCCATAACAGTCTCAAAATAAATGCACAGTTTTAACTTTTTCGTCAAATTGACTATTTTTATAATCAATAAATATGCATATATAATTATAAATATATTTTGAAATGACAAAGATCGGATTGGGTAAACTGTATATACCACTTTAAAAATGATAAATTTAACCAAGAAAATAAAATGTGGGGAGTCATTTTAGGATGGAGGGTGTATTAGTTTGGTACTCATATTTATTTATTTATTTATTTGTAATACAAACAATTCCCTCTTTGACCCCTTTGAAAATATATATATTTTTTTATCATGGACTCATAAGACTATTTTGCGCAATAGCATATATTCTGGAAATTTCATGAACCAAAATAAGTGATCCTGTGAATGTTTATTATTCACTGGAAATTACATGAACCAAATCAGTAATCTTGTGATTCCATAAACATCCTAAATAATTCTAAGATTTGCCTTTGCAATAAGGTTAGTTGCTTTTAGTTTAGTACTAATTGTTTGTGATGTGAGAGAATAATTGCGGTTACTAAAGAGTGTTACTAATTTAGACAATGCTGGGGTCACTCTTCTTAACCTTAAAATTTTGCATTATTATACCTATCGTGCATATATGAATTGGATTCATGACCTTTATGGGGTGTAATCATATATGAAACCTCATGTTTCTGTGATGTTCAATCACTTTTTTCTTTCTTTTGGAAGTTTATTCTCCATCTTATATTGTTATTTTAGATCTAATAAGATTCATTTTGGTATGGTTTTTACGTAGAAGTATATGTGATAGGGCTACATTAGAGCTTTTAAAAGTACATACATAAGATGTTTGTTGACCTTTAAACATGACATGTTGAATAATAAGGTTGCATCATAATCTGAAGACATCATCATAACCTTTGGTCATTTATGACTACTACTTGGATCAAATTTTTAACCAAACTTGCTATCTAGAATTTCAGATCATGTTTTGATCACTTCTATGGTAATTCAAGTATTCAAGGCTCTTCTTCATCTTCAGTTTCATTGCGCAATAGTATATGTTTTTTTTTGAAATAACAACAGTGTGTAATTGGCTTGTTAAATTTATGCGGCTGGTGCATGAATTTGTATTGCATGTATGGTTATTTCTAAAGCTTTTCTCTTGCATGAGACTGAGTTTTTTGATTGACTATTACAATTTAGCTTAAAAGTATATGCAATTTAATCTTATGTAAAACTTTGGTATGCAGGTTCATGAAAAGGCTGCTAATGTGACGCCCCCAAAATATGTATACATCACCCATCTTGAGTCGCCAGAAAATACACTACTGACAACTTCATTTATACAACTGTCGTGCAAAATACGACAACATATATACTGTGAGTTTTAATACAAATGTATGTAACTCTCATGGTGCCTCGACCATAACCTTACAATGATATTTTACGTAAAAGTATAGTCAAAAACTATTTTAGAAATTAAAATCTTTGGGAAGTGCTCAAGGAAACCTTCGTACATGGGAGGCCATGCGTCTAAGTTATGATAGATATCATATGTCCACAAAATTATCCTTGGTTGACCCAATAGACCCCAAAGAAAAACGAGAAGATTACTATCATCTTCTTTTCAATAGTGAGTCTTTTCTTGACATATAACTATCTCCACATCTCCAAGTGAAAATTATATTTCAAATAAACTCAAGATCATATAGGTAGTGTTCATAGATATCTTTCGTGAGTGGATGTGCACAACCTGTCTTATGATAATACATGAGGTTGTATGTCATTAGACATCTTGTATGATAATGGCAAAACACACCTTCCAAATGTGGGTTCACCTCACCCTATTCGGTTCACCAAAATTAAATATCAAATAGCGTATACAATATGACACACTTATCTAAAGTTCTCGATAAATTTATTTCCATACTATTTAGGGAGAACCTCTCGGCATATATAGACCACCGATTCTATTTCTCTGTTATCCCCATTTCGACCCAATTCTACACTCTTATTACCCGAAAGGATTGTGAAGCAAAAAGGGTGAAACCTGATTATTTTTGCGATAAAGAATATCATGACTAAAGATAATTTACATCATCAATAGCCTTCATCGGTAATAAATCGGAGATTTAGAACATATGGTAGATGATAAAATTTTTCAACCATAGTTCTGCAATGAACAAGCGATCCATTAGAAGAGTCAAATAGACCATAAAATTTATTATTTTCTCCACGTTAAAAGTCCACCAATAATGTTTTATCCCTGTAACATCAATCAACAGTTCCTTTCCACAATCATATGAATAACTCATAATCATAATTGTGATTCTAAATTCCTCTTCGCACCCAGGACGAAGATAATTTTCATCACCTATCTTTACCTAAAACATCAAAGATCATGGTTATACCAAATCACAATTTCTGCTCATAATCATACTAATAAATTCATCTTTGCACAACGGCCAAATATATTCATTAACAATTCATCTTTGCACTACAGGTCAAAGACATACAACTGTATTTTCAAAGAGTCAAGTAGAGCATGATATCTACTATCTTTTACGAATTAAAAGTTTATTATCAATATTTTATCGCTGAGACTCGGCTTAATAAATAATCCACATCATCGAATCACTCCTGCACTACGGCCAAGGATATTCGTTAATATCACATCCATGAATTATCCATACACTACGGGCCAAGGATATTCATTATTATCACATCCATGAATTAATATTTCATTGCTGAGACTCAGCTCAATAATTAATCCACATCATCGAATCATCCCTGCACTACAGGCCAATGATATTCGTTAATATCACGACCACGAATTATCTATACACTACGAGCCAAAGATAATCGTGTGTTCATCAACGGTCATGATCATACCATAAAATAATTCATCTTTTCACCCTTGACCGAAGAGAATCCATGGCCATAATCATACCAAACTGTCCATCAATGCACTACGGCCGATGAGGATTTTACTACATCATTTGTAACATTACGGTCGTGATTATCTTAGAATAATCCTCGGTAAATAATCATACCAATTCCATCTATACTACGTGCCATGAGATGACTTTCATCATAATATAAGCGTGAGGATAATGATGATGATATAAAGAATCAATCAAATGAGATAATAGATAAATATTAAACATTTATAATACAATTTATCAAAGATTCAATAATAACCAAATGTTATCAATCGCTTAATAATCCCATAATCTAATATCATTAATATTATAATAATATTTTAATCATTTCTTAAACTTATAAATAATTTATCTTAATTGTTTACACTTTACTAATTAATGCATTTAATCATCCTAAAATGTTAAACTCATAAGATTTTATCATCAATAACCAAAACTCTCATCACAAATCTGCATATACCTTATATAGGATTTCCAAGCCATAAATCCTATTTTTCAATTTTGTTACTTCACATAACATATTTAATTCATTTACTCATAAATAGTTCATTTTCATGAAAAATACCAAATCAATCTCAAAAATATTTTTTTTTCTTGGATTTAGTATAACATAGTCCCATATTGAACATATATTTTTCTCAGAATTTTTAAAATTCATTTACTATTTTTCATATGGCTAAAACTGTCGAATATTTAGACATTTATCATAAATTGTACTTTTGTCCAAAAATTTCAAAATTTACAGGATATACTCCTGTTATATACATGTATTCCCAATAAAAATTTCCCCAATTTTTGAGTTAACCACAAGGAGTTATAAGAGTTTACTTTTAAAATAGTTTTTTCCTATAAAATTCATAATTCCTAATCTATACATCCAAAAATCGTCATTTCTGGACACAATCTAGAAAACTCATCAAATTATCATTTCAAATTTTTCCAGAATTATTGAGGGTCAGAAAAATTATAAAACTACCCCTAGCAGAAGCCCTTTTTTGAATGAAAATACTATTCATATGAATACGAAGAATCATTCATCATGCATGCGGTAATCCACATTGACAGATTATTCCAACAGGATAATAAAGAATAAAATAACAGAAGAATCCACTATGCATGCGATAGACCGTACAGACAGGTTATTCCCAACAGAATAATAAAGAATGGAATAACAACGAAATTCACCGTAAATGCGATAGGCCTTGCAGACAGACGGGTTATGTGGCGCCCCAAAATAGGTCCAATCCATCCAACCTATACGAGTGCGCCAAATACATGGTATGCGAAAAGCGATCTAATGGTCGGATTAAAATTATAACTCACATGATAGAGCTTTAAGAACAGATTTAATCTTTTAATACCTCCAATCAAACAAAATACTAATAAAATACCTCCACATTAATTCCTTGATTATAACCACATAAATAAATCCATCATTTATATCGCATCAAATAAATATTTCCTTATCATATAAATCAATAATTAATTATTCACAAATAATATTCTGAGAATCCTGATTATGACAACAGGGTTGTTCCGAGGAAAGAGGGGGCTTTAATAAGGATTTCTCTTCTTCTTGGCGCAATGATTAGGTGACCAAATCTCTCCTCAGCGAACTTTACAGGCATTGCAATAATCTTTATCTAATAATATTATTCAAATAATATGAATTATTGATCGATAATGGGAAATATTGTGGCGTGATAATTATTGAAACAACAATAATATAAAATATCAACGCAAAGACAATTCTTGAATCGATAAAATAAAATATTGAACAATAACTAACGTGTAATAATTATCGAGTAGTGTCTTTACGTAAAATCAATAATTCAAAAATCATGCGATACACGATTGTCTTCTTTGTCTGACCACCAGCGTATTCGTATTTTAACCACGGTATTCCAACGATTGTTACTTGATAACTACTACTGTAGTTATTTATAAAAACTCAAACTTGTCATTTTCTTCATCCAGCAGTTATTATTACATTATGGGGCCCTAAATTTCTGTGGTGACAGTCATACGAATATTCAAACAAAAAGAATATTCCATGACCAAACAAATATTCCCCGACAACAATTAGTATTTTATAACCACTTGCGTATTTTATAAACTTTACATATATCACCCTTAACTTTACTTTTTATCAATTTAACCATTTACTGAATAATAATTATAAGAAAAATTGAATACTTTTATTTCATAAAATTCGGGGTCTTCAGGTTATTCCAAACCGAATAATAAAGAATGGAATAACAATGGAATTCACCACGTAAATGCGATAAGCCTTATGAACGGAGTTATTCGATAGAATAATAAAGAATGGAACCGAGTCGTGCGTAAATGCACGAAAGGATATTTTGAGAATAATAAAAAGAATGGAACCAGAATTAAATGCGAAGCCTTGCGCACGGGATATTAAACATAATAATAAAGAATGGAATAACGGAGAAGAATTTCACCATGTATACGGTGATACTGCGTATCTGAGTTATTCTAATGAGAATAATAGATAATAGAATAATGAAGCTCTCTTCAATGAATACAAAAGAAATAATCACTTACAGATACAACAAATAATATCCCTTACCTTAAAAAGCTGGATACCCATTTCTCTCTATAGTTTTTTCTCAGAGTTTCGGTGAATTCGTAAGAAATAATGAAGGAATGAACTTCTATTTATAGGAGATGAATTTGAATAGTAACTAATTCATGAGCGGTCCAGATTGATTTATTTTTAAGCAGACGGTCCATATTAATTTACTATGCATTATTAATAAAATATTCTAATAAAATAAAATCTTTTAAATAAAATATAATATATTCTATTTATAATCTAATAAAGCGAATAACTTTATAAAATTATTATGTTTTATATAAAAAGATTTTACTATCTGCAAATATATCGCAGTCTTATCAAATACTATGCATAATTGAATATTATATATTATATTTATAGTCTAATAAAACAAATAACTTTATAAAAGTATTACATTTTATATAAAAAGTTTTCTGTTTTATTACATTTATAATAATAATAATAAAACAAACTTTATAACCATTATTATAATTCAAAATATTAATCATTGGGTCGCTTAAGGAAAGAGGGCTTTCAAATAAGGATTTCTCATTATTAGGCGTATGCAATTAGGTGACCAAACCTCTCGATGTAACTTCAGATTATCATTAATATTGCAAATAATAATATTAATAACTCTATTATAATACATGTATTCTCGATAAAAATTTCACCAATTTTGGAGTTAAGCGAGGAGTTATAAGGGTTTACTTTTAAAATAGTCTTTTCCTATAAAATTAATAACTCCTAATCTATACATCCAAAAATCGCCATTTTTGGACACGATCTAGAAAACTCATCAAATTATCATTTCAAATTTTTCCGAATTATTGAGGTGGAAAAATTACAAAAGCGCCTGGCGAAACCCCTTTTGAATAAAAATATTATTCATATGAATACAAAGAAAGAATCATTCATCATAAATGCGGTAATCCACATAGGCGAGGTTATTCCAAGCGAATAATAAAGAATGGAATAACGGAAGAATTTACTTATCTATGCGAATGCATGCAGACGAGTTATTCCCAAGCGAGAATAATAAAGAATGGAGTAACAACGAAATTCACCACGTCATGCGATAGGCCATCATGCAGACGAGTTATTCCAACAGAATAATAAAGAATGGAATAACAACGAAATTCACCATGCATGCGATAGGCCGCATATCTGAGTTATTCAACAAAATAATAAAGAATGGAACCAGTCGTGCGTAAACACACGAAAGGATATTACGACAAAATAATAAAGAATGAAATCGGTCGTGCGAAGCCTTGCAGAGCAGGATATTAAGCGAGAATAATAAAGAATGGAATAACGAGAAGAATTTCACCATGTATACGGTGAGTCGCGTATCTGAGTTAATTCCAACAAAATAATAGATAATGGAATATGAAACTCTCTTCATGAAATACAAAAGAAATAATACCCCTTACTAAGACAACAAATAATATCCCTTACCTGTAAGAAAGCGGATATATGAGTAGTGAAGCGGTAGATATATTTTTTCTTTCTCTCTATAGTTTCTCTCTCACGGTTTCCTTTGAATTCGTAAGAAATAATGAAGGAATGAGCTTATTTATAGGAGAATAGGAATTGAATAAGTAACTAATTCATGAGCGGTCAGATTGATTTATTTTTAAGCCAGACGATCCATATTAATTTACTACGCATTATTAATAAAATAAAATCTTTTAAATAAAATATAATATATTCTATTATAATCTAATAAAAGCGAATAACTTTATAAAAGTATTACATTTTATATAAAAAAGATTTTATATCTGAAACACTACGCATAATAGAATATATATATATTCTATTTATAGTCTAATAAAACGAAATAACTTTATAAAAGTATTTTGTTTTATATAAAAAGATTTTACTATCAAACACTATGCATACATACATTTATGCAAATATTATCGTAATAGAATATTATATATTCTATTTATAGTCTAATAAAATGAATAACTTTATAAAAGTATTACATTTTATATAAAAAGATTTTCTTATCTGAAAACACTATGAGAGCACTTTATGCAAACACTATGCATAATAGAATAATTTATATTCTATTTATAGTCTAATAAAACAAATAACTTTATAAAAGTATTATGTTTTATATAAAAGTTTTTGTTTTATTACATTTATAATAATAATAAAACAAATTTTATCACCATTATTATAATTCAAAATATTAATCGACGAAGTCGTTAAAGAAAGAGGGGGCTTTTGATAAAGATTTTCTCTCTATTGGCTCATGATTAGGTGACCAAACCTCTCATGGCGAGAACTTACGAATGCAGATTAATATTGCGAATAATAATATTAATAACTTTCGTCGTCTCAATTATTGATTTAATAATATATAAAATATAAATGATAATTGAATCAAATAACGTGAGATCTATGCATCAATTACTATAGCAATAATTGAACAAAAGCGGTGACTTCTCACGTAAAGCATCGATAATCAAAAGCAGGTGTGCTTCTTATGCAACCATGCATATTATTGTACTTTTAACACTGGGTGTTTCAACGGTTTAACGGTAAAACTTAGTCGTTATTTTCATAAAAATATTTTTGTCGTTTTCTCAATCAAATGATAATTACATTAATGGGTCTACTAATGATTGTCTTGTCGTCTTGATATTCCTCGACAAAAAGAATATTCCACGACCAATCGAATATAATACAACAACTTGCATACTTTGCAAAATTTATAAATATTACCCACAATTATAACATTATATCAAATCCACACCATAATATTCAAAAAAATATTTCGAGAAATTTAAATCTTTATTCATAAAATTTGGGGTCTCATAGCTAAGTGGAGATACAATCGTTTTCCATGGTTTGATGATCTTTGTATAATTTTTGGAAAAGATAGAGCAACTGGTAATGATGCCCAAACTGCAGTTGATGTGCTTGAGGAACTTGATAAAGAAGATGCTAGTCTTCAAGGTGCTGAAGCTGGGATTTATGATCTAAATTTTGATAGTTCATCCATGCTACATGGCACTAATTCTAGTGAGTCTACAAGCAAAAAAGCTTCAAAAAAAGAAGTAGAAGTATGGATCTAGTTGCAGAGGCTGTTTGTATGATGCCCCCAAATTCAGACACTCATATCTCAAATTTGGTCCATCACGTGTTAATTCTAATATCATACTAAAATCATCAACAACGAAAATAATAGAATAATTTACATTGATATAATATAAATATTCACGTCCCAAGGTACCGTAACCGTCACTACAACAATCTAGTAATTAAACTTAAACATAATTTAATCATCCTTAATACATCATAATAAGCATAACAATAATAATAATTCGCCTACACTTAAAGGAGTATGCTATTCTGTAGCCTTGCCCTTTTTTTTGTCTTTTCCCGATGTACCGCCTTGCTCTGCCTTAACTGTAATGTTTTTAGGGAAGCAAGAATGAGCAACAAGTTTGCCCAGCAAGTAATATAGCAATAAGAATAAGCAGTTATAACATTTGAATCTTCAAAGGTATAACGGTAATTGATAGTTCAAGGATATCAAGAAGTATCAAGAGTTTTCAATAAGTGTCGCTATAGACTGAAGGATATCGACAAAATTTCAAAGTTTATGCATTTCAAGGTTCAATAAGAATGAACACTGAGCAACCACTAAGGACTAAGAACTCTTACTAGAATTAACAGTATTATACTGCAATCCAATATAAACAAGTATAACGGGTGATCAGCCTAAAGTACCCTACGTTATGCATAACATTTAATCATACTCATGTGCGCACGTCGGTTCCCCGACAATTAAAATTTCCCCTTTTAAGAGGTTTGTTCATCTTAGTAGATTTATAAGAGTCCGCACCAAATCGATTGGTTTGGATAGCTTTCTATCAGATGATCTTTTGTCTAGCCGAATTGAATAGCTTAGACAACCTTTAAGAACATTGAGTTCAATTCTCATAACATGAATCAAGATATAAAATTCAACTTCCGATTAGAAATCATAATCATATGAATGTAGATATTTGTTCAATACAAGTATGTTTGATATAACAACAATTTGAAGTTTCAAAATAAGAAATACGGTCTAAATACTTGCATTCAATTATAAGAATAAAGTTAGGAAACTTGCAATAACGGAGGGATTTTAAGATTAGATACTTGCACAATATTCAAAGTTAGAAAACTTGCATAATCATAGATTCCTTACATAAAGTAAATGCATAGGTTAGGATACTTGCCTTTAGCGTTGATTACCACTTATAGCGAAAAATCACCTAAATGAACTATATTATCCTATTTATGTATGTATAGGTATTCATTAGTCACACACACCTTGATATACATATCGATCCACATACATTTATCACACATATCTAAACTCATGTATTTTATACACAATCAAACTCATAGAGGTATAATTCACCTTGTTCTTACTTTTTAAAAATCTTTAGAAACATTTTGGAAATTTTAGTCTCTTATACTCATCTCATATGTGAAACATTACTTAAGTTACTCATTCTAGTTTAAGTTGTTTGACAAAAACATGTTAAAGAACAAATTTCCATTTTACAAAGTTAAAAGAGCTCATTATATCAATTACTAACCATAGCGTTCATTAAACCACATAACATTGCCGAACAACCTCTTTCTACGCATGCATGCATATATTAGATTTATTTGTATGTAATTAGTATAGCTCTCTACTTAGAACTCTTTTAGTTCATGCTTGCGTAGTTTATAGCGTGTTTAACTAGATGTGTGAATATGTCGGTTATCTCTAGAGGCATAAAGCATCTTATCATAGTTGTTCAAAAGTTCACAATACAAGTCGTAGAGTTTTAAACTCAAGTGGTTTTCAAATCTTAAAATTTTATGACAAACAACTAAGCATGCAAAGTACATTGAATTCACATTGCATACGTATTTATAAAACTAACTAAGTTGCGAATACATGCTCAAAAGGTTGGATTTCAAAAAGGCATAAGGTTTTCTAAACATAGTTTTCGCCTTTTAGCTTTTCTTTCAAAAGATTATAATTCAAACTCCAAACCTACTAAAACATCTTGTAATATGTATTGATACATGTTTAGGATTATGTATGCTCTTTAAGTTATGTTAGGTTAGGTCAGTTTAGGGCTCTTTGTGTGACGCCCCCAAAATAGGTCCACACAACCCATTCTGAGTCGCCAAGTACATGGTACAGAAAAAAACTACAACTTCATTATTACAATTGTCGTGCAAAATACGACAACACATATACTGTGAGTTTAAATACAAATATTGTCTTCTAGATAATATCCACACTCAAATAAGTCCTCATTACAATTATTGATATACTATTTTACAAAATAGTGAGAACTGCTAAAATAACTGACTTGAAACATCACTCCACACCCCGACTAGTTCCTACTATATTCTCGCCTCCTGAGAAGAAAAATGGAACAAAAAGGAAAAGCGTGAGCTCAACTAGCCTAGTAAAGAATATTATGACTAAGATAATATAGAAAAAATTATCCTTAGTCCTCAACAGGGAAAAATCTGATAGAATACAATAGACAACAAGTTTTAAATCAACAACTGCAGTGGAAATAACAAATCATTAGAAGAGTTAAGTAGAGAATGAAGTCTACTATCTTCTATGATTGAAAAATCCATCATCGATATTTTATCCCTATAACATCAATCAATATACATCATGAATCAAATATTCATCTTTGCACTACAGGCCAAAGATATTCATTTGTATCATCAGTTGGTCATGTTCATTTCAACACCTGTCCATCTTTGCACTACGGGCCAAAGACATCAAGTATCACCATTTAAGACTAAGGATAATGAAAAATATTTTAAAGAACGAATCTAGTGAGATAAAGGACACGATTAGGGATTCGTAATTTAGTTTATCCAAATTCAAGAATACTCCATAATAATCAATTGTGGAGCAACATTCAAGAATAAAGTTCAAAACATAGATTCAATCAAAGATAGGAACCATAAGAGACAACTTGGACAACGAAAAGAAAATTTAATTTTTTTGTAAATAGTGTCGTATATGTGAATAGTAACCCTGACACGAAAAGATAGAAATTTCACAAGGAAAATCATACTTCGTGAATAGTACTGTATCCGTGAATAGTGTCGTATAATTGAATAGTGCCGTATACGTGAATAGTAACCTCGACATGAAAAGGTAAAATTTTTATAATAAAATTCATACTAATATTTCGGTATAATGATATTGAAAGAAATAATATCATTTACGAAGAAAATAGCATCCCTTACCTCAAAAGAATAGTACTTCTGGCTGAAATATCAGATATAATGCTGAAGGAAACTTGCACTGAATAGCAACTCTCAAAATATCTAAATACTCACAAAAATACGCTCGATATTATAGGGAGAGAAATTTTCAAATTATGGTGTGATTTTAAATTCTAACTAAGCACCCTTATTTATAGGAAAATACCAGAACGCCAAAGCAGACTAAATTAATAAAATATTAATATTCTTTAAAAACAATTTACACACACCTTCTTGACTAAATTCAGCACACCACCAGTGGGGCCCACCAAATTCAGCAATTTTCCAACAACCAAAAGTGGGGACCACCCAAGTTTTTAATAAAAATATTTATTTCTGAAACTTCAATAACTTATAATAAATAGCCCTTTATCAGAAAAATACGAATTATTTCCTTTCCATAAGAAATTTAATTCTCTACAACTTTGTAGAAGATAGTTTTTCCAAATTCCAAATAGAAAGTGACCGAAATTCACATACAGATAATTTTTAATACCTCAATTCCGACAAAATACTAATAAAACACCTCAATATTAATTCCTTCATTTATATCCACATAAAATAAATATTTTCTTATTATATAAATTAATAATTAATTATTCACAAATAATATTACAGAATCACAATAATGACAACAAGGTTGTGAGACCCCGGATTTTATCAATAAAGATTTAAATTTTGTCGAAATAATTTTTTAATATTATGGTGTAAATTTGAGATAATATTATAGTTGTGGGTAGTATTTATAAATTTTGCAAAGTATGCAGTGGTTATATTATATTCGATTGGTCTGGGAATATTTGGTTTAGCGAGGGAATATTCGCATACAACTACTCAATCATTGGTGGACCCCACAATGTAATTATTGTCGGATTGAGAAAATGACAAAAATATTTTATTGAAATAACGGCGGAAGTTTTACGAAGTGGATCTTTGTTGAACTACTCGGTAGTAAAAGTACAAGATGTCACGTGTGGTTGCGTAGTAGCACCGGTATTGATTATTGATGCTTATGTGAGAAGTCACTCGGTTTGATTCCATTATTGTCGATTAATAATATGAATTATTATAGCGATAATGACGTTTTGTTTTATTCAGTATTATTAACGTAATAAAGCGAAACATCTTTTTTATATAAAGCGATGTAATACTTTATTAAAGTTATTACATAAATAGAATATATTATATTTTATTATGCGTAGTGTTGCGTAGTTTTTTGCATAGTGTTGCATAGTGTTTGCATAGTAAAATGTTTTTATATAAATAGTATATATGATATTTTATTTAAAAGATTTTGCTTTAAATATGGATAGTCGATTAAAGTAAATCAATCGGACAGTTCATGGATTAATTACTATGCATTCTATTTTCCTATAAATAGAAGCTCATTCCTTCATTATTTTCTTTTTAATTCAATTGAAACTCTACAGAGAGAGAAATAATAGAGAGAATTTATAGAGAGAAAATCTATAGAGAGAAAGAAGAAAAGTATTCTCGCTACTTCACTTTTCCAATATTCATTCTTCTAAGGTAAGGGATATTATTTGTTGTGCAGTAAGGGTGTTATTCTTTCTTATTCATGAAGAGAACTTCATTATTCCATTCATTATTATTACATTGGAATAACTTTGTAAAAAGTGGCATACCCTATACATAACCTTTGTATCATGGCATACCCTATACTTGGTGAAATTCTTATATTATTCCATTCTTATTTATTACATTGGAATACTTTGTATCTGTGAAATCCCCTATACTTGGTGATCTTCTTACGTTATTCCATTCTTTATTATTCATTTGGAATATCACATGCGTATGTTTTACATTTAATTGGTTCCATTGTTTATTATTCCGCATTTATTATTACATTGGAATATCACATGCATGTGTTTTACAGGACACGATTCCATTGTTTATTATTATTAAGCATTTATTATTACATTTGGATCATCACGTCAATTGTGAATTTCACGACACGGTTCCGTTATTATTATTATTATTGGAATAACATCTACATGCAATCTACCGCATGCGTGGTGATTTCCTTTGTTATTCCATTCTTTATTATACCGGTTGGTTAAAACTTTGAATTCTATACTCCATGAAATTAGTAGAATATTCTTGATATTTGCGTTTCATCCAAAGTATCTTTTCATGAAATATTCTTACGATCATTCTTGAATTTTACTCTACAAAACAACGAGTATTTTGTTGACAATTGGACGTTTCTTAATTCTGGATAAAATAATTCTTGAACTTGTTTTATTGTATTATTATGTCATTGTCATCATCCTCATGTTATAATATGTTATCTTTTGGCTTACGTGCGTAGATGAACTTAGTATGATTATGACGAGGGATCATTCGATCATAATAATGGCTTGTTATAAATGATGTGATAAAAGTCCTCGATGGCTTGTAATGCGTTGATGGATAGTTTTTGGTATGATTATATGAGGGGTGATTCGGTATAGTCGTGACCATTGATAATTTGATGAAAATCCTTGGCCCGTAGTACGGGGATGATTAGATATTGTGGTTTATTCATTAAAGCCGAGTCTTAGTGATAAAAAATTTATGAAAACCTTTTAAAACCTAAAAGATAGTAGACTTTATTTTCTAGTTGACTCTTTTAATGGATTAGATATTCATTGCAGATTAAAGCGGTTGTCTATTGTATTTTATCGGTTTAACATGTTGAAGGCTAATGATAATTTATTACGCATTATCTTAGTCATAATATTTCTTCTTGGGCTAGTTGAAAGCTCACCATTTCTTTCTTTATTCTCTTGAAATGAGAACATAAATTTGAGACGAGTCGGGAGCGGAGTAATGGTCCGGAGGATAGCATTAGTAGTCCTCACTATACGTGAAATAAGTGTGATAATAGTTGTAATGAGGACTCCTTTTGAGTTTGTATAATATCTAGTAGACAATATTTGTATTCAAACTCACGCTTTTATGTCGATATTATACCACGCAGTTATATTAGTAAGTTGTATTTGAATTTATGTACCATGTAAGTGGTGACCCAAGATGGGTGATGTATACCTAATTTTGGGGGCGTCACAAAGGTTGTTCCCAGGAAAGAGGGGGCTTTCCGATAAGGATTTCTCCTTACTGGCGCACAATTAGGTGACCAAACCCCTTTCTTAGACAGAACTTCCTTAGACATTGCCAATAATGCTATCTAATAATACTATTCAAATAATATGAATTATTGATCTGATAATGAAAAATATTGTGCAGTGAATATTATTGAAACAACAATAATATAAAATATCAACGTAGCAATTATTGAATCAATAAAATAAAATATTGAACAACAATTATTGAGTAGTGCCTTCTTACGTAAGAATCAATAATCCAAAAATACTGTGCAATATCGTGTGCTACTGTGCAACCACGCGTATTATTGTATTTTAACCACCAAGTATTTTAACAGTTGTTAACGATAACAACTACGCCGTTATTTATAAAAACTCATTCTTGTCGTTTTCGTCATCCGATAATTTTTCGTTATGGGGCCCACAAATGACTGCGTCATCGTATGAATATTCCCCGACAATAAGAATATTCCACGACCAAACGAATATTCTCCGACAACAATGAATATTTTATAACCACTTGCTTATTTTGTAACATTTGCATATTTTACCTATAACTAACCATATTAATCAAATCCACCCCTTTACTATTTCAAAATAATGAATAGAGGAAATTCAATTTTATTTATAAGAAGTTGGGGTCTTATACCTTGCGTCGAACAACAAAAATAGTTTTCTAAGTTACTGCAGGCCCTTTTATACTGCAGGAACCCCACCGGGGCGGGCCTAGCTACTGCAGTTTGAAAATGCCACTCCCCTATTATGAACTAACATGCCAACATTTCAACCAAACAGCAATGTAATGATACCCAATTGATATAAATTTACTACCAAACATCTCTAGCATGATTTTAACAATTCCAAACACATAAACAATCAAATTCAAGATTTTTGCCATTTTTTCAAACTTTAACACATTTAGCGATTCTCTTAGCTACGGATTCGTTACTTGACAAAATTACTCCGTTTAACTTTCGTTGATTTCATATTCAACCATATTAACAATGTCTAGCATCAATTGACAGATTCTATCATGCTTCAACCATAAATTCTTCAACACAAAACAAGTATTTTAGCACTTTTCTAAGAACTTTGCAAAACTTGAATTATGATCATATAAAGGGATATTACCTTCTGTGAAGTTGAAATGCTAACTCTAGCTTCTATTTGCAAATTGTATATGCTCAACCCAACCACACTCATACACAACATGAAGTTTAACAGAGAATTTAGCAAAAAGTCTGTGAATAAGAAGGGCTCTATTTATAGGGAAACTTGTGACCAAATTTGTGTTTTGCTCAATGAATTAAACCATTGGAATGTAGAAGAAGATAGTGGATATGGGGAATTTGGTGGAGGACCACTATTCGGACCACTCCCTTTCTCATGATTTGTTATCTCTGAGGTTGGTAATGAGAGACTAGGCCAATGGCCTATTACGTGAAGAAGAAAAGAAGACACTCAATTTGGGACAACTCTCTAATGCTCAGCATATGCAAACCACTACTAGCATACATGGGTTTATTTGATATTTGTCCCCAAATGAGCATATACACCCACTCATACATTACACATAGAATTATATAATCCTTGTACATTGGTTTATCTCAAATAATATTTACATTAGACTAGAATATAATTTAGTTGCGTATCAATATTATTTTTCGTAAAACTCATTATTCCAATTCTATATAAATATTAAAATAATCATTTAATATTAATTATTTATTTAGTCAAAGTTAATTTCTCTCATAGGTTTAAAATACACATTTAATTACTCCCACACACATCATGATGTCACATAAGACTCTTTCACACAACTTAGTAAATTACATAAGTTAAGCTTACTTTTATCATATAGTTTTATATAATAATTATTCACATTCCAATGTCACACCTCATTTTATATTGAAGGAAAAACCTTATTATATATGATTTCTCCTTATATACTATTGTTCATGATAATAGGAATTAGTTAATCACATTATGTAATTATTTATTTATTAATAGTAATAATTAATTTAATCCATTTCATCATTAATTAAATTAGTACTTTCTCATTTCACCACTTTGCCATACTAGGCATAATTTCACAAGCTTAAACTAAGCTGCTCATCACTTCTACTTCATTACTTAATTATCACATGTTTATTCAATTAAATTAATTACCACGCAACTCATGCCAACACTATATATATATATATTCAAATAAATATTCAAACAATCTTTATTCTCAATATTATAATTTATTAAAATTCGTGGAGTTTGTAGTGCTTCAAGGACGATAGCTACTCAACTTCATGAAGCTGCCAAAATGTTTAGTAAAGAAATTTGTAAGGACAATCTAATGGAGCAAAAAAAAACACTACAAAAAAATGGGCCTTTAGCAACAATTTTTCGAGCAACGACTTTATAAGTCGTTGCTAAAAATATATCATTTAGCAACGAAATTTGTCCTTCTTCAGATTAATGTCGGAGCTTTCACTTTTTGCAACGAAATTCATAAGTCAACGCAAAATTTTCGTTGCTAATTCATTGGCGGAAAAAAAATTATTAAAATTTCGTTGCAAAATTTTTTGGCCACTTGCTTTCCGTCATCGTGAAAGCAACGAAAGTTTTTTGTTGCTAAAAATAGGGCTTTAAGAACGATTTTTCGAGCAACGACTTTATAAGTGGTTCTTAAAAGTGTATATTTAGCAACGAAACTTGTCTTCGTTGCAGTGATTGTGTCGAGCTTTCACTTTTTGCTTGAAATTCATAAGTAGTTGCAAAATTAACAATATTCGTTAGATATTCGTTGTAAAATTTCTAACCACTTGATTTCTCCTCATCGTGGGCAACAAAAAATTTTTTGTTGCTATATTTCGTTGCCTAATAAGAACCACATTCATTGGCAACAATTTTTATTTTCGTTGCATATTTTATACAACTTTTTGCAACGACTATTAAAATGTTGTCTTAAATTAAGATAATAATAATAATAATAATAATAATAATAATAATAATAATAATAATAATAATAATAATAATAATAATAATAATAATAATAATAATAATAATAATAATAATAATAATAATAATAATAATAGTACTAATAATAATAATAATAATAATAATAATAATAATAATAATAATAATAATAATAATAATAATAATAATAATAATAATAATAAAATAATAATAATAATAATAATAATAATAATAATAACACTACTAATAATAATATAATAATAATAATAATAATAATAATAATAATAATAATAATAATAATAATAATAATAATAAATAAATAATAATAATAAATAAATAAATAAATAAACAATAATAAAAATAAAAATAAAAATAAAAATAAAATAGGACTATGGCTAATTACAAGAATCTCAAGTCGCATGTAATTTGTAAACAAATATTCATAAAAATATTTATAATGATCATATTCGCACACTTATAATTTTAAAAGAAAATATAATTAATTTCTAAAATAATTTATATTTTTTCTTGTAACTCGTTATTTTACATATATACTTTTTGACAAGGTATGGACAAGGAATCGAAATCGCTCCCGAAATTATACCAAAAATTGAATTAAATTTGCACTTGGAATTAAGTCGCACAATGGTTTCGGCATAGACCAATTAAGTTGCACCAATATTAGTGTGTAAGTTCTTTTTTAACTCCCCTTTTTCAAATTCTCCTTTTTCTTAACTTGTAAATTTTTTTATAATCTAATATTAATTTCTCTTTATATCTTGAATTAGAGGTGTTTGCAATGACTTATAAGTTGGTCAAACTAAGTTATAAGTCATTTGTTATTATTTAGTGTTTAACAATAACTTAAATTTTAACTTTTTTTACTTATAAGTCATTATTAAATTTTTTCATGCTTAATGTGCTATATTTTTATGTATTAGATAAATTTTATTACCATATATATATATATATATATATATATATATATATATGTAAACAAATATTCATATAAATATTTATAAATTTATCTCTAAATATTTATAAAAATATTCATATCTAAATTTTATAAATTTTAGATGAAATATTTATAAATTTATAAATAAATATTTGTTTATAAATTTTAAAGATAAATTTATATGAATATTTAGAGATAAATTTATAAATATTTATATGAATATTTGTTTATATATATTAAAATATTCATAGTTACGTTATATAAATATTCATAGTTACTTTATATATATTTAGTTTAATGTGAATATTTAAGATGTGTGTGTGTGTATATATATATATATATATATATATATATATATATATATATATATATATATGGTAATAAAAATTTTATAATACACAAAAAATATAATATAAGAAAAAAAATATCACAGCTAGGTTTCGAACCTAAGACCTATGGGTTATTGGACTATTAAGCTACCACTGAGCCATTCTATTTTATTAGTTAACTAAACTACCGTCATAACTTGTAGTGGTAGACAGTGTAGCACATGACCAAATGAGGGGCAAATGAGTAATTTCTCATGTCGCTACAGTATGTAGCTGCAAGAGAAAATCCATTTCAATCCGTGTCATCCAATGTTGCGATCAATTCGGTATAGATTATGGTTGTTGAAATAGTACCGTGATAAATCGATTGCAAGAATGAGGGATATATATATATATATATATATATATATATATATATATATATATATATATATATATATATTGGGGCGCTCCAAAATAGGTCCCACGACCCATTACGAGTCGTGAAATTACCTTATAAAATTATTTACAAACTTCATTTATACAATTTGTTGAATCTGTTATGCAGAATACGACTACAGTTAAGCATGAGTTTTAATACAAATGTATGTAACTCTCGTGGTGCCTCGACCACAACCTTACAAGGGTACTTTACATAAAAGTACAGTCAATAATTGTTTTAGAAATTAAAATCTTTGGAAAATACTCAAGAAAACCTTCGTAAATGGGAGGCCATGCATCTAGGTTATGATAGATATCATATGTCCACAGAATTATCCTCCCCAAAGAAAAACAAGAAGATTGCTATCATCTTCTTTCCGATGGTGAGTCTTCTCTTGACTTATAATTATCTCCATTGTCTCCAAATGAGAATCATATTTCAAACAAACTCCAAGATTATATAGGTAGTGCTCGTAGATATACTCGATGAAGTGGATGAGCACAACCACATCTTTATGATAACACGAGGTTGTATGTCATTTAGACATCTTGTATGATAGTGGCAAAACACCCTTCTAAAGTTGGGTTCACCTCACCCTATTCGGTTCACCAAAATTAAATATCAAATAGCGATCTGATGCGACACACTTATCTAAAGTTCTCAACAAAATTATTTCCATACTTGTTTTGGGAAACCTCGGCAGTTATACACCATAGATTCTAATCCCATATTCTGCATAGCTTTCGAAACCCGACTACACTCTTATTACACGAAAGGAATTGTGAAGTAAAAGGGTGAAGACAACTTAATTTCAAAGTAAAGAATATCATGACTAAAGATAATTAAATTATCAATAGCCTTCATCGATAATAAATCGTAGATTTAGAACATATGGTAGATGATAAAACTTTTCAACCATAGTTAAAATGAATGAAGCAATCCATTAGAAGAGTCAAATAGACCATAGGGTCTATTATCTTCTCTATGTTAAAAGTCCACCAATAATATTTTATCCATGTAACATCAATCAACAATTCTTGACCACAATCATGTGAATAACACATAATCATAATTGTGATTCTAAATTCCTCTTCGCACCGAGGACGAAGATAATTTTTATCACCTATCTTCACCTGAAACATCAAAAATCATGGTTATACCAAATCAAAATTCCAGCTCATAATCATACTAATAAATTCATCTTTGCACTACAGCCAAAGATATTCATTAACAATTCATCTTTGCACTACAGGCCAAAGATATACAACTGTATTTTAGAAAAGTCAAGTAGAGCATGATATCTACTATCTTTTACGAATTAAAAGTGTATAATCAATATTTTATTGTTGAGACTCAGCTTAATAAATAATCCACATCATCGAATCATCCCCGCACTACAGCCAAGGATATTCATGTAATCATCAATGGTCATGATTATACCGAATAATCCCTGGTTATAATCATACCAATAACTCGCCCATCAATGCACTATGTGCCAATGAGAACTTTTACCACATCATCTATAATAATACTGGTCATGATTATCTTAGAATGATCCTCGTCATAATCATACCAATAAGCAGATTATTTGTGCAGTACATAAGCCAAAGATCTGTTGTAAAACCAATAATCAGCGGTCCATCTTTGCACGTAAGCTAAAGATATACAACTATAAAACTAATAATCAACAGTCCATCTTTGCACGTAAGCCAAAGATGACTTTCATCATAATATAAGCATGAGGATGATGACCATGATATAAGCGAAAACAAGGATAAATATTAAAGACTTTAAATTTATCCAAATATTATCAATCACTTAATAAACTCATAATCTAATATTATTAATATTATAACAATATTTTAATCACTTCTTAAACTTATAAACACTTTATTTCAATTGTTTACACTTTACCAAATAATGCATTTTAATCATTCAAAATGTCATACTCATAAGATTTCATCACCAATGATCAAATCCCTCATTAAAATCTGATATACCTATATAGGATTCCCAAGCTATAAAATCCTATTTTCCAATTTTGTTACTTCACATAATATATTTAATACATTTACTCATAACTAGTTCATTTTCATGAAAATATCAAATGGTCCCAAAAATATTTCTTTTTAAGGATTTAGCGAATATAGTTCCATATTGAACATATATTTTTCTCGAAATTTTTAAAATTCATTTACTATTTTTCATATTGCCAAAACTACCGAATATTTAAACATTTATCATAAATTGTACTTTTGTCCAAAAATTCCAAAATTTACAGGGTATACTCCTGTTATATATACATGTACTCCCAATAAAAATTTCACCAATTTTGAAGTTAACCACAAGGAGTTATAAGGGTTTACTTTTAAAATAGTCTTTTCCCATAAAATCCATAACTCTTAATCTATACATCCAAAAATTGCCATCTTTGGACACAAGATAGAAAACTCATCAAATTATCATTTTAAATTTTTTCAAAATTTTTGAGGTTCTGAAAAATTAAGAAACTGCAAATGGATTTTCACCCGCCATGCGATAATCCACGTAGACAGATCAGTTTTATAATTTAATAAGGAATGAATACAAAGGATAATTCACCATGCATGCGGTAATCCACATAGACAGGTGACATACCAAAGATATGCTACTTGATATCTTCAACCTGTGACATACCTAAGGATTATAATTTGAGATTATTATAAATAAATATAATATACTGCATGTATAATTAACTCTCCCTCGGTCCTTTAAATCATGTCCTTTTTTCTTTGTATTTGTGACAATCTTGAAATATAATATGTTTTCGGTTGCAAGAATCAGTTTTCTGAAAATTTCATTTCATTTGCTTTCGGAATGTCTTTGTTTTACGAACTTTAGTTCTGAGCTTATTGATGCTTTCAAGTCAAAGTATAATGATGTTGTTATGCTCTACAAAGGAAAGGGACTAGGCTTTCTTTTGAGCCCAGTCAAGGTGTTTTCCAAGTTGATATTAAATGATATTATGATTTTTAGATGATTCATGATTAGCACTTTATTGCCAGTATTCGTTATCTTTATGTGATGGAATTTTGGGAGGATGGGAGCTCTGATTTTTCTCTGATTGATATAGGTAAGAGATTTTGTCTCATTACTAGAATAGGAGAGCTCAACCTTGCCCTTTGTTAAACTCCTTCATTCTAGCCTCCTCCTCCTGCTCGGTTTAACCGAGCTCCTCCTCTAGTCCGATCTGATCCATTCGGGTATAAGCAAGTGTAAGGTAAACAGTTTGTATTTCTTTCTTTTTTGTTTTGATTACCTATGAAGGTAGATGTTATAGAATATTATGATGTTAACTGTGACTTGTATGGAGATCATACCAATTGATGTTGCTTATATTAAAAATAAAATATGATGGCTTATAAGGAGCATGAACAAACTAATTTGTATGTGATGGTTATTTATATAGAAATTTGATTGTATTATAGACTGTTATGACATGAATTAGATTAAAGGAGATATGTTAGTTGTGTGGAGATATAAGGGAGAATAAAATGGGGTTGGAACAAAAACACATAGCTATGACACAAGTAGTTTAAACTATGCACATTAGGTCAAGGAATATGGCATTACTGCTCCGGATACAAAGAATCCCCTCTTTGATCTCAATTGGTTTCTCTAGATACAAAGATCTTTCAGCTTGATGTTTCAGACCTCAATTGGTCCGTCTGGTCTATAAGTCCTGGGTAGGAGCATCATTGTGATTTTCAAATATATATATTAAACTTAATTGTTTGGTTAGCTTATGTTATCTAAGTGTAGTAAATTAGTTACTACTTTACGGAGTTTAGTTTTTCATCAAGTCTATTTTGTTCCAATGGGCCTTTTAATTGTCTTAATATCTTGATAAGCGGTCGTATATGCGACCTAAAAGCGCCACAAGGTATTTTTGTGAACTTCAAGGACTTGTCTTATTACAATGGGAAGCAAGCTCCCTTTTGTTCGCTTTCAGATTGGGTTAGGGGCTTTTAGGAATGAGGTACCAAATACTCCCCTAATAGATTATTGTGTGATTGCTTACATGGTCATGTGGCTATAAATGTTAGTGGCTGTAAGACCCCGAATTTTATGAAATAAATTATTCAATTTTTTTTTATAATTATTATTTAGTAAATGGTTAAATTGATAAGAAAAAAAAAAGAAGAAGTTAAAGTTAAGGGTGATATATGAAATTTTTTAAAATATGCAAGTGGTTATAAAATATTCATTTATGTCGGGGAATATTCATTTGGTGGAATATTCTTGTTGTCGGGGAATATTAAATGCGGCCAGTAATGACCATTTATGGGCCCCATAATGAATAAGCATCGGATGAAGAAAAAGACAAGTTTGAGTTTTTATAAATAACAGCGTAGTTATTTACCGATAACACTTGTTGGAATACGGTGGTTAAAATACTGATGTCTGGCGTGGTATGCGGTAGAATACCAAGTATTGCACAATATTTTGAATTATTAATTCTTACGTAGCAAAAGGCACTCTTGAATAATTATTACGATGTAATTCTTGCTGATATTTTATTTTATTGGTTCAATAATTGTTGCGTTGATATTTTATATTATTGTTGTTTCAATAATTGTCATTGACATGAGATTTCCCATTATCAAATCAATAATTTATATTATTTGGATAATATTATTAGAGAAAGCATTATTAGCAATGTCTAGAAAATTACATCGATGAGAGGTTTGGTCACCTAATGTGCGCCGATGAAGGAGAAATCCTTATTGGAAAGCCCTCTTTCCAGGAACCGCACTGGTTGTCATAATAGTGATTCTGTAATATTATTTGTCAATAATTAATTATTAATTTATATGATAAGGAAATATTTATTTGATATGGATATAAATGATGGATTTATTTATGTGGTTATAAATGAAGGAATTAATGTTGAGGTATTTTATCAGTATTTTGTCGAATTGGAGGTATTAAAAACTCAAATCGGTGTTCTTAAAGCTTTATTGCGTGAATTATAATTTTAATCTGACCGTTGGATCGTTGTGATTTTTGGATATGTTATACATATATGAGTTGAGTATATGTCCATAAATTTTGAACCGTTAAAAATTAACGTATGATTTGTTATGAATTTTATGAGGTATTGAAAATCATCCGTTTGTGGATTTCGGATATTTTTGGTTTAGAATTTGGAAAAATTTTCTTCTGTAAAGTTGTAGAGAATTCGATTTCGTGTGGAGTGGAGATAAAATTCTTATTTTTCTGATAAACGAACTATTTTCTATGAATTACTGAAATTTTAGAAAATAAAATGATTTTTATTAAATTATGAGTGGGACCCACTGTTTAGTTAGTGTTGAATACATGTGCTTGAATTAAAATTCAATGGTGGAGGGCTGAACTAGTCTTGGCATGCGTAGGAAGAAATTTTGAAATAATATTATTTTATTATTTTATTATTTTAGTCTCCTTTGGCGTTCTAAGATTTTTTTCTATAAATAAGCGCTTAAGTTAGAATTGAAAATCACACCGTAAATGAAGTTTTCTCTCTATATTCTCGGCGTATTTTTGTGAGTATTTAGATACTTGAAGAGTTCTTTATTCAAAGGTCAAGTTTCTTTTCGACTTTTCATTCGATATTAGATTGACGAGTCTTTGCTTTCTTTTGAGGTAAGGATTTTAAGGATTATTATGTTTATCATGTTTCATAATTTTAGGACCTTCAAAATTTAGAAAAATTTGAAATGATAATTTGATGAGTTTTCTTGATTGTGTCCAAAAATGGCAATTTTTGGATGTATAGATTATGAGTTATGAATTTTATGGGAAAAGACTATTTTAAAAGTAAACCCTTTAACTCCTTGTGGTTAACTCAAAAATTGGTAAAATTTTATTGGGAGTACATGTATGTAACATCAGTATATTCTGTAAATTTCAGAATTTTTGGACAAAAGTATAATTTATGATAAATGTCTAAATATTCGGCATTTTTGGCCATGTGAAAATAGTAAATAAATTTTTAAAATTCCGAGAAAAATATATGTTCAATATGGGACTATATTATGCTAAATCCCAGAAAAGAAATATTTTTGGAACTGATTTGATATTTTTCATGAAAATGGACTAGTTATGAATAAATAAATTAAATATGTTATGTGAAGTAACAAAATTAAAAATTAGGATTTTATGGCTTGGGAATTCTATATATGGTATATGCAGATTTTTAATGAGGTTGTTGGTTATTGGTGATGAAATCTTATGAGTTTGGCATTTTAGGATGATTAAATACATTAATTAGTAAAGTGTAAACAATTAAAATAAATTGTTTATAAGTTTAAGAAAGGATTAAAATATTGTGGTAGTATTAATAATATTAGATTATGAGATTATTAAGTGATTTATAACATTTGGATTAAGGTGTTATGAAATCATTGATTTATGAATCTTACTCTTAAAATTAAATCAATTGGTTGTTGATATATATTATTTTTATTATCATATATAACATTTTATAATCCATTGGTGATGAAATTTCTCTTTGAATTAAGTGTAAAGATGGGTAGATTATTGGTATGATTGTAAAGTGAATTATGGGTTATAATCTATTGTTTATATAAATAGTGATTAAAGATGAATTGTTATTCAGGTATGATTATGAATGACCATTGAAGACCTACAATTGAATATTTTTAGATTAAGTGCAAAGGTGAATTGATCAACATGGGTTATAATTATTGTTTATATAAATTAAGAAATGATTATATATTTTTTGAGATATGAATATCTTTTTAAAGTGGTCTGAGAATGAATTGTTGATGAATATCTTTTTAAATAAAATATTTCATTTATTATTTGTAATATTTGATTTGAGATAAGAGTTAATCATGAATATTGTTATAAAATATTCATTTATCGTGGGGAATATTCGTTTTTGAATTGTCTTGTCGGGGAATATTAAATGCTGCAATTGACCATGTTGCCCCATTGCGGAAAGCGATTGGATGAAGAAAACGACAAATATAAGTTGTTTTAAATAACTGTATACGTAGTTATTACCAGATTATCTTTGTTTGGAATACGGTGGTTAAAACACACTAATATTGCGTTGTTGAGCAAGTAGCGCTTGCGGTATTCGCACCAATATCGATTCTTACGTGAAGACACTACTAATAATGGTTCACGAATAATTCCGCTCATTGATTTTATCGAGTTAATAATTCTTTGCGTTGATATTTTATATTCTTTGTTGTTTCAATAATTGTCATTACACAATTATTTTTCATTATCGGGCTAATAATTCATATTATCCTAATAATATTATTAGATAACATTATTAGCAATGTCTAGAAAGTTTGTCTGCAGGAGAGGTTTGGTCACCTAATTGCGCACCAATGAAGAAGAAATTCTTATTCGAAAGCCCCTCTTTCCTGAACGCACGGTTGTCGATAGTGTGATTCGTAATATTATTTGTGAATAATTAATTATTGATTTATATGATGAGGAAAATATTGATTTTATGTGGATATAGATGGAGAAAATTTTAAAAATGACAATTGTTGAAAATTAATATTTTATCTTTTTCGATAAAATAATTCATTTAAATATATTATTTTAATAATATATTAACTGGTGATATTTTTAACGAATGTGGGATATATGAGTATACGAGGGAGGAAAGTATTTTTTGCAATAAATGTTTAAAACATGTTAAACATGTTAAATTGGACCCTATTTATTGGTGAAATTTGATTATAATTTGTAAAATTGCCCGTTTGTGGATGTACCAATTTCTATTTGGAATTTGGAAAAACTTTCTTCTGCAAAGTTATATAAAAACTCACGAGATTCGAATTTTCCGATGAAAGGGCTATTTATTATGAATTATTGAAGTTCAAACTCAAATAATTAATTTTTGGAAGTTTAAAATAATTTAAATTACAAAAACGTTTTCTTACTTTTTTTGAGAGGTGGGCTACATGTTTGATGGTTGAAGTGTGAGGATTTTGAAAAATATAATAATATTTAATAAATTTTCTGCTTTTGGTGTATTTCCTATAAATAGGGTCTTAAAATTAGAATCATTTTAAAGTTTTCTCTATATTGTAATAATATTCTTGTGAGTATTTTGAGTATACAATTTTACAAATAGGTTGCTATCAAAATCTCTGCCTTAAGTTCCTTATTTCTCTATATTATCGAACAGATTCTTGAAGTATTTTGAGATCTTTCGAGTAAGGATGTTGCAAGTTCCTTCAATGATATTATTCTCTTCTTGAATATAGTGGATTATTTTCTCAAAATATTGATTTCTTCAATATTTTATCAAATTTGGAACTTTTTATCAAATTGGAACTTTTTGAGTTACTATTCACGAGTTCATTATTCATGAGTTACTATTCACGAGTTACTAAGTACTATTCATGAAGCGTGAAGATGTTTTTGTGGAATTTCTATCTCTTTGGTGCTGATTTATTTATTCACGATACTCAGACTATTTACGTATCTAAGACTTAAGATTATTCAATCAAAAATAAAATTTCTTCTTTTCATTCAAAACATCTATTCGGATACTACGATTGTATCCATGTGTTTTGATCATTCTTGAACATGATTATTTTGAGGTATTTTTGAATATGGATAAAACAAAATCGGATCCTTAATCCTTAATCTTGTCATTTTGTTGGATTCGCTTTCTTTAAAAATATTTTTCATCATCCTACCTTCTTAAATGATGATATTATTGAATATCTTCACCACATAGTAAAAAGATGAATGATTTCGAAGAATATCTTTGGCCCAGAAGGCAAAAGATGAACAGTGTTGAGATGAACAATGATCGAGATTAATAATCTTTGGCCTGTAGTGCGAAGATGAACAGTGTTTAAATTAATGAAGTAAAAGATGAATATTTGATTCCGGATGTATATCGATTGATGTTACGCAGGATAAAAGATAGATGATGAACTTTAAATTCATACATAAGATAGTAGTTTCATTCTCTGTTAGGGATAAAAGAATTATTATTTTACTTAATATCGGGTTTAAAAATTTAGTAGTTTATTTTTCACATTGTATTATTATTTTCATTGTGAATATTGGTTTAAAAGTCTATCGTATTCTATTAGATTTTCCCTGTCAAGACTAACGATAATTTGTCAGATATTATCTTAGTCATAATATTCTTTATCGAGCTAGTCGAGCTTACCCTTTCCTTTTTTGTTCCATTTTTTTCTCGGGAGGCGAGAATATAAGCGTGCATTTACACTGGGTATGGAATGAAGGTTTTAGAAAGAATTGTTTAGTAGTCCTCACCATTTTTGTAAATAATGTATCAATAAATGTGATGAGGATTTATTTGAGTATAGATATCATTTGCAGAGGATAATATTTGTATTCAAACTCACAGCTTTCTTGTTGTAATAATAAAGTTGTAGTTGTTTTACGTACCATGTATCGACAACTCGAGGAATAGGTGATGTATACCTATTTTGGGGGCATCACATGTAAGTCTAAAGATGACATGTTGTTGAATATCTTTGGCAGTAGGCAAAAGATGAGCTGTTGTTGAATATCTTTGGCGTATGTAGCGCAAAGATTAATCATAATGAATATCTTCGGCTAGTAGTACAAAGATGAACTTATTAGTATGATTATGAATTGATTTGGTATAACCATGATCTTTGATGTTTTTAAAGATATGTGATGAAAAATATCTTAGATGAGAAGAGAAAATTAGAACTACAATTATGATTAAGAGTTATTCATACGACCGTGAGCAGGATCATTGATTAATGTTATAGGGTTAAAGCATTGTTGGTGGACTTTTATGGATGGAAGATAATAGACTTTACGGTCTATTCGACTCTTCTAATGGATCGCGTTTTCGTTATTTGAAACTATGGTTGAAAAAGTTTTATCATCTACATATGTTCTAAATTTAATTTATTCTCGATGAAGGCTATTGATAATTTAATTATCTTTAGTTATGATATTCTTCATTGGGCTAGTTGTGCTCACCTCTTTTGCTTCACAATTCCTTTTCGTGTAATAAAAGTGTAGGTATTTGGGTCGCCGGGGATAATGGGGAATAGTGTAGTGAATTAGAGACTATCAAAGTTTCTCAACACATTATAAAATGGCATGACATACAATATATAATTGTATTGAGGTTCTAAGATGTGTGTGTCGTATATTATACGTCATTTGATATTTAATTTTGGTGAACAACAATAGGGTGAGGTGAACCCAACTTTGGAAGGGTGTTTTGCCACTATCATAGAAGATGTCTAATGACATATAATCTCGTGTTATCATAAGAAAGGGTTGTGCACATCCACTTGCTGAGTATATCTACGAGCACTTACTATATGATCTTGGAGTTGGGTTGAAACATAATGTTCAATCGCGAGACGGTGGAGATCTTATATGTCAGTGAAGACTCACCATTGGAAGGAACATGATAGTAATCTTCTCATTTTTCTTTGGGGGTCTATTGGATCAACCAATGATAATTCTCCGGACATATGATATCTATCATAACTTAGATTCATGGCCTCCTATGTACGAAGGTTTCTTGAGCACTTCCCAAAGATTTTAATTTCTAAAACGATTCTAGATTGTACCTTTATGTAAGGTATCCTTTGTGAGGTGTTGTCCATAGTTGGGACATGAGTCACAGTTGGTATTAAACTCATGATATATGTGTTGTTGTATTTTACGACAATTGTAATAATAAAGTTATACTTATTTTCTGTACCATGTATTTGGCGACTCAGAATAGGTTGGATGGATTTGACCTATTTTGGGGGTGTCACAGTGGCATTCATTATTTATTTGGAATTTTATTTGTTAACTAACTTGCTTAATTTTGGTTATTATTGAGGTGAGTGGATCAGTTGCCTCTATGCTCTTGTTACATACAAAAGATCAGTTGCCTTACAATAATGGGTATCAAAGTTTTCGTTCTAAGTTTACGGAAGACAAGGGACGAAATTATGAAGTGTACTCTCTATGTATGTATATATATACTTTGATTGAAGACCTGTGGTAGCTTTAGATGGTTAATTGTAAAGATAATGAATGATTATGTAGTGGATGATTTTATTAAGTTAATAATATTTTAGTTTTTTGTATTTTTACTATTATTTGCTATGGGGACATTGAGTCAGCCAGGTACACAAAAAGAATGTCAAATTTTGATTTGGCAACAATATAATTCGTTACCAAAGCTTTGAACAAGTTTTAATATAGCAACATTTTTTTATACATTTAGCAACAAATTTACGTTGCTAATGGCATTAAAAACTTTATATTTGGCAACGAAAAATTAACCTAATAACAACTGAGAGGATATTGTTGCTAATACTAAAATAAAAGGCAACATTTTTAATCGTTGCAAATCATATCAACTTTCGCTGCACATATAAAGAAATGGCAACATATAATGTCGTTGCTAATTGACGACTTTCGTTCTTTATTGAAAAATAACCGAAGAACAAACATTTTCATTCTTGATTCAAAGATAATGTCGTTTCAAATAATATAATCAGCAACGAAAATTGTTGCTAAAAACTTTACATTCCGCAACGAAAGCAAGCTTAGGCAACAATTTTCATAATTTACTGCAACGAAAAATGTCGTTGCAAAATGGTGTTAATTGCAACAAAAATGCATGGTCGTTGCAAAAACAAGAGTTCATTTGTTGCCAATTAGCAGGCTTTTGCAACGAAATGGGCTTTTTAGCAACGAAATTTTAATTATTCTGCAACAATATATTTTTTTGCTAAAGGATCGATGTCTCTATACGAAAGCCAAATTTCGTTACAAATTGTATTACTTTTGGCAACGAAAAAAATATGTTCGTTACGGAACAATTAGCAACGCTCATTGCGCAACGAAAGACGCAACGACAATAAAGGCGTTGCCAAAATCCTTTTGCAACAAAATTTGGCAGCTTTAGCAACGAAAATCGGTTGTTGCTGAAGCCCCATTTTTTGTAGTGAAACTCAATGAGAAACTTTCCAATATTTCTAGAACTCAAAAGTATCAAGTTGAGAAAAAGATGGCCGATAATGAGAATCTCATGATATTGTTCTTTGATGTGCTAAATGATGAAAAAGATTATTTTGTACAAGCTTTACTTCATGGAGACATTTGAAAATGTAGTGAATTTAAACTTTTAGGCCTATTATATGAGTTGTAATAATTGTTTTCCTCTCGTAGGACATATTATGTCATGGTATTATATAGAATCTATTATTATGCGACTACTTCAAAAATCATTGTCTCAAAAGTGTGGTGTTTGCATTAAAATTATATATATACATTAGCTTGAATTTAAACTTTTTGTTAGTTCAATGGTGAACCACTTTGTTCAGGAATTTAAGAGGAAGTACAGTATGGGAAAACATTTATTGTCATTCTATACTGTTGAATTTCCTGTAATTCTATTTGTCTCTCAAATTTCCCAATAAGTTTGATTTTGCAAGAAATCAATTAGTTATTTGTTGATAACTTAGTTGATAAATGATATCTAGGGTACAATCTCTACTACTCATTTAGTACATGCAGACCTTGAGTTAAATAAAGCTATGAGTAAAAAATATCTTCAATTGGTAGCCCTTCACTCTATGGCAGTTGATTTTGCAAAAACAGGAGTAACAGCTGAAAGACCTAGGGCTTTAAAACCGATGATGTTTTCCGATTTCATGCATGAAGAGGTGGGTCAAACCAGCTTTTTCACTTCTCAATGAGTATTGGGGGAAACTTTATCTTGCTATATAGTGTATGAGAAGTCGTAATCTGTTTGTTCAAAGAATATAATATCATCGATCAAGACGTTTATGTAAAATACTGAAAGATATATATGTTAATATACTAAAATGACAATGATTTAATTAAAAAAATAGAATGTCAATGATTTAATTAAAATAAATAAAATAGAGAACATACTCTATCAATAACTCAACTGCAGCATCCTTATGATCAACTTTTTTTGAATGCATGTTTTGTAACCAAATATAAGCATTTTCATGGCAAATAGTTTATATCACATTAATCTCTATCATAAAAGTATACTATGAATCTGCGATCAACCATCCTCGTCTTGAATTTGAATCCACAAAGTAGTATCCTCGAAATATATACAACAAATTGGAACAGTGATGAAAGTGTGCACTTACTGAAAGATAACTTGTCACAATTAGATGGAAATTTCATGTTATAATATAAAACAAATACCTTAATCATCTCCCATGAATAATGACAATTTGGAGAAGAGTCAAGGACTTCTGTAAGACCCCAATTTTTTTTTTAATAAAATGGAATTTCCTCTATTTATTATTTTGAAATAGTAAGGGTTTATTTGATTAATGTGGTTAGTTATGGGTAAAATGCGCAAATATTTATAAAATATTCATTATTGTCGGGGAATATTCGTTTGGTCGTGGAATATTCTTGCTGTCGGGGAATATTTGTACGACGTCGCAGCCTTGTGTGGGCCCCATAACAGAAAGCGATTGGATGAAAAAAATGACAAGTATAAGTTGTTTATAAATAATGGCGTAGTTGTTACCGTTAACACTATTGGAATACCGTTGGTTAAAACACGATGTCGCGATTGTAGCCATCAGAAGCATGACGTATTGCACCAATTATTGATTCTTACGTGAGAAGGCCTACTCGATAATTGTTACGATAATTCTTATTCAATATTTTATTTTATTAATTCAATAATTGCTACGTTGATATTTTATATTATTGTTGTTTTGATAATTGTCACTACACAATATTTTCTATTATCAGACAATAATTCATATTATTTGAATAATATTATTAGATAATATTATTGGCGATGTCTAGAAAGTTACATCTCAAGGAGATGTTTGGTCACCTAATTGCGGCGCCAAGGAGAGAGAAACCCTTATTGGAAAGCCCCCCTCTTTCTGAGAAGCTACACTGGTTGTCGATTATTGTGATTACGTAATATTATTTGTGGATAATTAATTATTGATTTATATGATAAGGAAAATATTCATTTTATGTGGATATAGATGAAGAAAATTTTTAATGTGACAATTGTTGAAAATTGATATTTTATCTTTTTTTGATAAAATAATTCATTTAAATATATTATTATATTTTAATAATATAATAATGGTGATATTTTTACAATGAAAGTGTGATATATGAATAAATGAGAACGAAGAATATTTTTGTTACAATAAATATTAAAAACATGTTTTTCATGTTTGTGAACCCCATTTCTTGACTGAAATTTGATTATAGCCTGTAAAATTGCCCGTTTGTGGATTTTGGTCAATTTATGTTTGGAATTTGGAAAAACTTTCTTCTACAAAGTTGTAGAGAATGGAATTTCCTATGGAAAGGATATTAGGTTCGAATTTTTCTGATAAAAGGGCTATTTATTATGAATTATTAAAGTTCCGAAGTTCCAAAATAATTGATTTTGAAGTTTTAATTATTTTTTGTAAGAAAAACATTTTTTTCATTATTGGTGGGCCCCACATGTGTGGTAAATGAGCTGAATTCAGATTCCTTGGTGGTGGGCTTGAAAATTTAATAAATAAAATTATTTTAATAAATTTTCTACTTTGGTGTTCTAAACATTTTCCTATAAATAGGGTACTTAGGTTAGAATTGAAAATCACACTTTTAAATCGAAGTTTTCTCTCTATATTATCGAGCGTATTCTTGTGAGTATTTTGATATCTTGAGTATTGCTATACGCTGCAAGTTTCCTTCAGCGTTATATCTGATATTCCAGCTAGAAGTACTGACTTTTCGAGGTAAGGGATGTTATATTTTTTTTTTAAATGATATTATTTCTTCTAATATCATTATGCCAGAATATTGGTAAGATTTTTCTTGTAAAATTCTTGTCTTTTAGTGTCGGGGTTACTATTCACGTATACGGCACTATTCACATAAAAATTAAAATTTTATTTTTTGTCCAAAATATCTATTATGGATACTAGCTTTGATTGTATCTATGTTTTGATCATTTTTGAATTTTACTTCACTATGATTATTAATGAAGTATTTTTGAACTCGGATTGTTTAAAGTACAAATCCTTAATATTTGTTCTTTTGTTTCCTTTGGATTCGCTTTTCTTTAAAATATTTTTCATCATCCTCACTCCCTAAAATGATGGTATTCTTGAATATCTTTGGCACCGTAGTGCAAAGATGGTTGATTTTCTTATGAATATCTTTGGCCCGTAGTGCAAAGATGTACAGTGTTGAGATGAACATGACCGGTGATGAATATCTTTTTGGCACTGAAGTGCAAAGATGAATATTTGATTCAAGATGTATCTTTATTGATGTTCTGAGGGGATAAAATATTGATGATGGACTTTTAAATTCATAGATATTAGTAGATTTCATTCTCTACGTAACTCTTACATGAATTATTATTTCATTCATGAATATTGATCTCAGAAACTTGTTGTTCATTGTATTCTATCGATTTTTCCTTGTTGAAGACTAAGGATAATTTGTTGTACATTATCTTAGTCATAATATTCTTTCTTTGGGCTAGTTGAGCTCACCCTTTTCCTTTTTGTTCATTTTTCATCTCGTGGAGGCGAATATATAGCGGGGAACTAGTCGGGGTATGGAGTGATGGTTCAAGATAGTTGTTTTAGTAGTCCTCACTATTCTGTAAAATAGTGTATCAATAATTATAATGAGGGCTTCATTTGAGTGTTAATATTGTCTAGAAGACAATATTTGTATTTAAACTCACAGTATGTGTTGTCGTATTTTGCACGACAATTGTAATAATGAAGTTGTAGTTATTTTTGTACCATGTATTTGGCGACTCAGAATAGGTTGGGTGGAATGGACCTATTTTGGGGGCGTCACAACTTTCTTGTATGCAGGATTCGACATAGCATTTGCAGCTAATACTACAACTGGTTCTTCGGCATAAATAAAAATGTATGGGCCGTAGTTCCTATTTTTGTCCCATACTCGAATGGAATAATTGAATTACTACAAACATTCATCATTGTTCCATCATAACAGATGACATCCCGAGGGAGGGCCATTAAGTTGTTGAATAAAGTTCCAGGTTCAGCAAACCCTCTAAATAAATGAGTGACCACTTCTCTTTTAAGAGTGATCATCGACTAATATGGGTCCAATCCATGAAATAGACAACATCTCACCACTCTGAATTCTTCAGATGGGTAGTTCTCACGGAAGATGTACTTTTTTTGTGAATAATCGTTTCACTTTTTTAGAAAAAGTGCCTCTTCTGTGAGAACTACCCATATGAGGAATTCGGAGTGGTGAGAAGCTGTCTATTTCATGGATTGGACCCATATCAGTCGATGATTCACTCTTAAAAGAAAATTGGTCGCTCGTTCATCTAGAGGGTTTGCTAAATTTGAAACTTTATTCAGCAGCTTAATGACCCTCCTTCAAGATGTTGTCATCTATTATGATAGAACAATGATGAATGTCTGTAGTAATTCAATTATTCAATTCGAGTATGCATGGGGACACAAACAAGAATACGGCTCATACTTTTTTATTTATGTCGAGGAAGTTGGAGTATTAGCTGCAATTGCTATGTCGAATACTGCATACAAGAAAGTCCTTGACTCTTCTCCGAGTAGTCATTACACATGGGCGATGATTAAGGTATTTGTTTTACATTATAACATAAAATTTCCATCTAATTGTGACAAGTTATCTTTCAGTAAGTACACACTTTCATCTTTCTCCAATTTAATTGTTATATATAATTTGAGAATACTACTTTATGGATTCAAATTCAAGACGAGACTGGTTGATCGCAGATCCATAGTATACTTTCATGATAGAGATTGTGATATAAACTATTTGCCAAGAAAATATTGATATTTGGTTACAAAACATGCATTCAAAAAAAGTCGGTCTTAAAGATGCTGCAGTTGAGTTATTGATAAAGTATGCAGTTGAGTTATTGATAAAGTATGTTCTCTCATTTATTTATTTTAATTAAATCATTGTCATTCTATTTTTTTAAAAATTTATTTATTTATTTATTTTGAATTATAATATATGATATTATATTATTTAAATTAATAAATTTAAGGAATATAATTAAGTTAATTAATTTATTTTATGTTATGTTATGTCATGTTATGTTATGTTATGATATATTATTTTATTTGATATTATACTATCTTATATTATACAAAGTAATATAAATTTATGTTATTATATAATTTTATTTTTATTTAGTAGTGTAAAACTAAGTAAATTAATACTACTTAATTTATTTTAATTAGTATTGGGAAACTAAGTATTATTAACTAAGTAAATACTACTTAGTTGATATAAATTTAGTAGTAAAAACCATGTAAATGCTACTTAGTTGATTTTAGTAGAGGAAAATTAAGTAAACTAAGAAATTTTTTTTTTTTATTTTCTTTACTTTACTTTGTATTATTTTTTGTTATATTATTTATTTTATTTATATGTTATTATCTTTAATTTAATTTAGTTTAATATTTAATTTATGTATTTTAGTAATATTATATATATAATAATGGACATTATATTATTTTAATTATAATTTATGTCTAACCGCTATAAACAACTTACAAATTATACCATAAATTTATACACTAGGAAAAAAACTCAAATTTAAGCAATTATCTCATTCAATACACTAGCATAAGCCTCAATATCAAATTATGAACATGCATGCCCTGAAATTGAACAAATTAAAGTCAAATTGAAACTAAATATCACACTGTTATTATATAATCAACATGCAAGCTGTCATTTCATAAATCTAGCACAAATTCAAACTAAATAGCTAAATCAAACTCATATAAACACATAAGTATGTAATATATATAATTCCAAATCAACCCCAAATTGAACACTATATATAGATGAAAGAGATAGATTGAATACATGGGGGTACAGTACGGCAGCGGCAGTGAGTATATAGGCGGCAGTCATGCGCAATGATAGCGGCAAGTGGCTTTCTTCTTCTCTCTTTCTCTCTTCTTCTTTTTCTTTCTTTCTCCTTCTGGCAGACGATTCAAAAGCTGATTGCTTTTAAAACGATCAGCGACCGCGTAGTGCGACTGCCTGAGGTCACTAATTTTAATTGACTTGGTGGTCAGAGTGCTGAGAAAGTCAAAACAATTGAAACCGCAATACGCAACCGCAGGCAGTCGCAGATGTTTGTTAGTTTTACCCGACAACACTTGCGCTAAAATTAAAGGAGACAAATTCAAATTAGCGACCAAGTAGCGACTGCATGACGATCGCTAATATTAAATAGCGACTAGTTTGGATACCCGTCGCTAATAGCGGTCACTAATAGCGGTCGCTAATGCTATCATTAGCGACTGAATATGGAAGTCGCAGAAACTTTTGGTCACTGATGGACCATTTTCTTGTAGTGTATAAATTATATCAAATTAAACATTTGATGTAGTCAATTGTAAGTTCAAATTCAATAGGGGCTGAATCATTAATATGGTTGTACTTGAGATATAATAAATTGTATTTAACCCTATATTTAATGTAAATGACTGTGAAAAAGTAATAAATTGTCGAGTTTTGGAACTAAGGGTGTAAAATGAGCAAACAGTTCAGTCTCGATTTATACTCGCTTGACTAAAAATTCGATTCGAGCTCGACTCGAAATATAAAATATTCAAATATGAATAAATTTTAAAGTTCAATAAATTACTCGAACGTTCTCAAATTATAATTTTCTAGTGATACTCAGATTATATTCATTTGAAAAATTCAAACTATTTGAGCTCAATTCGAAATCGTGCTCAACTCAGTAGTTAAATGAGCCTCAATCAAATTTTATTTTCTAATCAATAAATTTTGTGAACCAAATCTAAACAACTCAATACTCGATTCGACTACATTGATTTACACACTTATTTGACATAAGTCACTTTCATGAATCGGAAAATGGAAATTGAAAGTGATAACATGCATGTTTAAAATGTGAATAATAAATGTTATTAATTGTGAAAGAGGTGTTGCAATGAACTCCACAATAAAACTTTTCATAAACAGGAGAAGATACTATAACATATATATATGTATATAATATGATAAGGTACTAATATATATGTAGCAACAAAGCTTTGATCAATAGAATTTCTCATGAGCCGAGCAATGAGCTTTTGGGTAACATAAATAAAATTGACAAATTAAAGGAAAAGAGAGGAAAAAATACTAGTAATTAATAATTAACAACTAGAGCAACACATGATTCTCAAGCTCAATCCATGCATGGCATGAAATATATTATAGAATATTGTAGTTTAACTAATGTCCACCACCTGCTCCAAATCCTGCACCACCACCCGCACCGAATCCACCACCTCCTCCTCCTCCAAAACCACCTCCACCACCAGCACCTCCTCCAACACCACCACCAGCTCCAAAACCTCCTCCCGCTCCAAACCCTCCTCCTACACCTCCACCCCCACCAACACCACCACCTACTCCGCCACCTAAACCGCCTCCACCACCTAGTCCTCCACCCGCACCAGCTCCACCTCCAAACCCACCTCCAGAGCCCCCACCTACTCCTCCACCTCCTCCGGCTCCACCTCCAAGCCCTCCACCTGCACCCCCTCCTGCTCCACCCCCAAAACCACCACCTGCTCCAGCACCACCACCTAAGCCTCCACCTCCACCTGCTCCACCGCCCAGTCCACCACCACCACCGGCTCCTCCACCTAGGCCACCACCAGCTCCTCCTCCTAGACCACCACCTGCACCTCCACCAAGTCCACCGCCACCTCCAGCACCTCCACCAAGTCCACCGCCACCTCCAGCACCCCCACCAAGTCCACCGCCACCTCCAGCACCCCCACCAAGTCCACCACCAGCACCCCCACCAAGTCCACCACCAGCACCCCCACCAAGTCCACCACCAGCGCCCCCACCAAGTCCACCACCAGCGCCCCCTCCAAGGCCACCCCCACCACCTAGTCCACCACCAGCACCACCACCTAGTCCACCACCACCTCCAAGACCACCCCCACCACCAACACCACCACCGTGCCTAAACCCTTTCTTATAAATCCCATGCCCTAAACCACCACCAATACCTCCTCCAAAGCCATGCCGACGTCCCAAAAGGTTTTTCCCATCTCCAAAAGATCCCTTAACATGATGATCTCCTAAAACTAACCCATCAACAACAAGAAAAATCACCAAAACAAAAAAAAACCTAGTACCCATTAATTATAATATTATACCAAAAAGCTTGAACAAGAAAAAGATGACTAAGCACAAGTACTCGTCACTGAACAAATGCAAATCACTTATGCACCATATATATAGTAGAGCTAGGGGATATAATTATGACTGTTAATTAATATAATAATAATACATATAGTGAATAGTGAATGGTGAAGCGAAGGCAACTAAGAAGGTTCTTCCGATCGAGTCTTCTGATCATATATAGCAATGAATGCAAATAAAGCACATGGTAGGTCCTGTAAATACTACTCAACTACAATCTACTCAGGAATAAATGAATGTTGATCTCTTATTGGACATCACATTTATGTTTTCAACTGCTTCTTCCAAATCACACTCGCATTTTCAAAATCATACTGCCAACTAGTACTACTTAATACTACTACTACAACTTTTCTGCATTGCATGCATTATAATTATTTGAGAATTGACTTAACGTTATGTTTATGAATTTTATGGTCAACGGAAAGGAAAAGAAAAGAAATAAACGAAAATATTGAGAATATTGCAAGCTCATATATACTCCTATATGCTTATTTAAAATTATATTTTGATTCAAAATGTTAATTAATTCATTAACGGGCCGTTTGGTTGGATGGAATCGTCAGAATGAAATAATTGATGCTAATTGATGCATGGAATTGGTAAGGCTGAAAATGGACATATCTGAATCCGAATACATTGATATTCGTATCGGTATCCAAAAAAATATTTTATATGTATTTATATTCGATATTTGACGAATTTCTTAAGGCATCAATTCGAATATTATTTGTTTCTAAATAACTATATGAATTTATTAGTATAATTAATTAAAATTATTAAATAATTGATTTAAAAAATAAAAAAATTACTATTATGATATTAATATAACATAACACAATCATCAACCATATGATTAAATTATAAAATTCAAAAGAAAAAAAATTAATCACTATTTATAAAATATCTTTACGAAAGATATTTAAAAATATTATAATTTTATAATAAGACTCGTTCTTTGCTTGGGATTATGATACCGCATATCTGATTCGATAAATATGTTGGCAGACGGATGATAAACGGATACGAATAGACATGTATCTGTATTCGTATTAGTTTATTTGCGAATATCTCTAATCGAATACGAATAATATCCGTTTAATTTAAGTCAAATACGAATAATATCCGTTTTAAACGAATACGAATACAAACGAATATTCTATTTTTCGGTTACCAGTTTTAATTGGGAATTAGAATCAGAACATATTGGAATCGGAATCGAACTTTTGATTCATACATTTGGTACATTACTTAAAATTAAAATTATATCGGAATAGAAAAAAATAGAATATAATAACCAAAATATCCCTAACAAACTAAGTAATATATAATAATTCAAAATTAAGTAAAATATATTAATATTATAAACTATACTAATATATATATATATATATATATATATATATATATTCATATATAATAATAATTCAAGGTTTACTCTATTTTTTTTAATGAACTCACAAACAACACAAACCAAACCTCCAAAACTTATAATCTTATACTCTTCCTGTTAGTTTCATTTATTTATGTCCCAATTTAAGTTTCAATATTTTTATTAATTTTATATTCCATCAAAACCAAAGAAACCCATTCCAAGGAAAGATTAAATTAAGCCCTATCACCTATCCCTATCCTATGTTCAGTGTTCAACTCAGTGTTCAACTTTATAATCCGCGTGAGCCTGTTGCTTACTCGATCTCCTTAAATGTGCCTTTCTGTCCTCATCAATGCTGCGACGAAAAAAATGCCCGCCAACTGACACCGTACTGTGTTATACGTAGGTGCTGATTGTTTATCTCTTACTAAATTTTACCACTATGGTTAATCTGTGATTCCGATACTACGAATATTCGTGTAATTATTTAATATTTAAAGATAAATTTAAATAAAAAATGTGAGTTACAATATTTAAAGAGTATATATTTGATAAAAATTAAAAAAATTAGTAAATATTTGTTGTAAATAAGAAAATTTCTAATCAAGATAGACATCTCACCCAAAAAGTAAAGAAGTTAAGAATTTTGCCACAAATTGTATCTACATGCTCATTATTTACAAATCGAGACTGGCAAGAAAAAATAAATTTGTTAAGGAAACAACTAAAGCCAACATCCACATTCACTCAACAATAAAATTGACTGCAGAATTCGAACTACATTTATTAAATTCGAAACAATCTCAATGTCAATGACCTTCATATTTTCTTTAAGCACATTTAAAAGCACTCCTCCACACCTATATGCTATTGATTCCCTTCATTTAATTTGCAATTTTAGATAAAACATGGATTAATTAGTAAAACTAATTTAAGCACAGTCAATCATACAAATGTGTCCATTGAAGTAAAAACATTGTAGTAAGGAAATAGCGTAATGATACCCACTTGCTTAAAAGGTTCATGTGCACCAAATTGGTTTGGAGCTCCTTTGTCTGATTAAAGAAAAAATAAAATAAAATAAGAACTTCAAAAATAATTGACCCAACCACCAAAAAAGGTAAATTTGGTCAAACATATAGCCAAAAAAATAATCTGGGCCATCCAAAATTTGAAATAAAACCCACAATCCATGGACACAACTAGAATATATATATTGTAGCAACAAATTCAAAACAAAACTCTACAAATAATTATGTACTTTACCTTTTTACAACACCACGGTTGAAGCGTCTGAAACTCATATTACAAAATGTATTGAAAACAACTTCGATTAACATCATAGAAATCTTTGGAGCTTCTCATGTTACCATTCTCTTATGATTTCGTCTATGAGTTCATCAACCACGTCTGGTTCACATCCTTTATAATGTCATCTGTTTCAACATATGTAAACATCACCTCATTCCACCCAAAGTCTCACATAAAGTTAACATTTGGATCTGTAATTTTGATGTTTCTCTCGAGCATTTTGAGCAGGTTTTCAGCAGCATCACTACATATTCAAACTACCAAAACAATCATCATTCCATACCCAAAATCATCATAACCATGTATAATTAGTTAACTTTACAAAATACGGAATACAAAAAATACACACATGCAGAAATTAATACATACTCAATCATCAGCACATATCTAACCACCAAAACAGCAAGCTAGTCGCTACTGATTTTAAAAATTTTTGGCAGAGTTTCGTTTAAAAATAGATATCCAGACAAATCTAAACCTGTCTATAAAACTTATAATCATCCATACATATCCAAGCCACCAAAAAAACAAGCATTTCATACCCAAAATCATCATACTATGCAGAAATTAATACATATTCAATCATCAACACATCCAACCACCAAAACATCAAGCTAGTAGCTACTAATTTCAAGAAATTTTGGCAGAGTTTCCTTTAAAAATAGATATCTAGAAAAATCTAAACTTGTTTAAAAAACTTACAATCATCCATACATATTCAAACCACCAAAAAAAACATCATTCCATACTCAAAATCATCATAACCATGTATAATTATCCAACTTTACAAAAGACGAAAAACAAAAATACATATATGCAAAAAATAGAGAAACAACATGTTGAGCATAACCCTTTACTTTACAGCTTATACCAAATATATTCTTTCTGACTTACACCAAGTATCCTTGATATATACGAAAATATTTGGAATTCCAAAATTATCAAAATATGTGAGTAAAAATAAAACAAGTGTAAATCCGAAACATACGACCCCTTACTTTACCCTGAATTATCTAAAAAATAAATGAGCACACATATTTGTATGTAATGGGGGGGAATGATTTAGATTGATGTAAGTAAGAATTTAGAGAGATTGTAATAAATAATCAATTTATTTAGAAAAAGATATGGACTTGCGATCAAATAAAGTTTTCTTAGTACCATTTCAACAAACGGTTCATTTGCTTAATGATTTAAATCATAAATCTGTATTGGTGGCAGTATAATGGTGTGTGAGTTTGATTTGTGAGTGTTTGATTAGTTCTGATTATGTGTGTATTTTGCATATATTATGTGTGTTGTGTGTTAGGAGACAATTTAGTTCATACTCATTTGCAATTACCACTCCTACATTATTACTGGCGAAATTTTGAAACATGAACAAAAAAATAATGAATAGTAAATAAGCGGGTAAAAGATTAGATAAAAGGTAAGAAAATGATGATTAAAAAATTTATCATACGGTATTTTCTAAGTCGTCATCCATCTCATCACGACATTAATGAAAATAAATTAAAACAAATAAGTTATTAAAAAAGCAATAAGATATATTTAGAGAGTTAATCGGATGATAAACTTACACTACCAAATATAACAACATCATCCATTGGTCGATGATTATGCGCTTAAAAGCGGTTGTAGCTACACTGATAAATTTCATAAGCCATATATATAATTAACAACAATTACAATGAAATTTCATACAATTAACATGCATTTAATCAAACATAATACATACACATCCAATTTCCAGAACCAAAATTAAAGAAAAAGACAACCTAAATTAGCCTACAAACTTTACAAAATGAACACTCAATAATAACCAGCTCAACATCCATTCCATCCTAACATTCATAATTAAAAATCTATTTCATCATAACTATAAACCTATTTCATAATAAAAAAAAAAAATGACCAAATTAAAAGACACCCAAATGTGTGTTGTTGTGTGTATGCGTCTTTATTGGTGTGGAGAGAGAGAGAGATAGAGTGAGAACACAAATTTAAAACAAATCTAAACACCCAATTTGTGTGTTTTAAAATAAATTTTAAAACACACAAATTAAACCTAAAACATTCAAAAGCTGAAGTTGTAAATCGACTTTAAATATTCTTTGTATTGATTATTTTATAAGAAGACTTTAAATATTCGACAACTTCAGTTAAAGATTTCAAGCTATGATGAAGTAGATAAGAATATAGAGGCCTTGTGGAAAGCATCGAAATGAGAATAAAAAGTAAAAAAGTATCGATTTCAAACCTTCATACCACCAACCATAATCAGTTAAGTAAAAGCAGCGGTCATTGATAAAGACTTCTAATACATAAGAAATTATTTCATTCAATGATATTTATTTTAGCTCACATTTCAAATTAAAGTATGCATCCAAAGAAGTAATAAATAACTTAAAGCTAATTCTCATTTTTAAAATAAACTCCCAACAAACAATTAGAATTTAAAAGGAAAAACCCCAATCTAGCTGGGATGGGACCAAATCATGAGTTTGGACATAAAGTTCATGTGGTGTAGGTTTCTTTCAAAAACTCATTACAAATTAAGCAAATCTTATGTAATTAGCTAAAGAAGCATAAAATAGGTTGTATTTCTATCATTTGTCCCACAATTTCAACAACCAATCAAAGTAATAAAAGCAATCTTTGCTCACGAAAAAAAATATTTTTTTAAAAAAAATATTTTAAAATTATACCAACACAAAAATTGATCTTTACGTCTCAAATGTGAGAAATTGAACAAAACCAACAATTCAAACCCCCCAAAAAAAAAAAAAGTAAATAAGAGCTATTTTCGACATACAATCCCACATATAAATTTGAATAAATATCATAAAAATGAATCAAACAGAAGCAACAAAAAAGTGGACATAAAAACCAACAATTGAACCTGCAATTTAATTTTCAAGGACAAATAAGAAAACTATGGTTCTCAGTATATGTCAAATCAAGCTTCAAGATGTTGTTTAACATACCTTAGGAGGTTTGAAAGGATCATCGCTCGAAAACTTTGTGTCAAGGAAAAATATCCAGCCTTGATAATGTGTTCCTACAAAAAAATTTGATGTAATTAGATTTTTACTTGGGGAAGTTAAATTTACAACAAACTTCTTGGAATAAAAACTTCTTGGAATGTAATCATGACTTCCAAACTTCTTGGAATAAAAACACAGATCAGTTCATGGTAGCCTCAGCTAAGTCACAAAAACTTTTCAATTATGCCTTCAGCAATCGACCTAATTAACCATAATCAACAGTTCCAATTGCGAGAATATGGATTTGCGTATGTGATGATGTTTATAACCTTGCTAGGGCAAAGCATGAAGTACTCTAGGTAAATGTACAACATTCTTTTTTTTTATTTCAGCGATCGATGTTTACATGTTGTTTAAGCTTCAATGTAAAACTTCGATGTATGCTTTGGTAACTTAAATTGAAATAATAAAAACTTAAAAGCGGATTTGGTCATATTTTCTTAGAATCTTTATTAATTAATGTCTATTAAGCGTGTGAGGTTTCAAAGTTGAATTTTTAGCTAACCTTGATATTGGAGGCGGTGAAATTTGGATAGTTTGAGTTATTAATATCATTTCACCAATCAAGAAATGAGTTTTAGGCACTAAGCCCAATTCTTTGGGTTAACCAACATAATATTACCAATATTGATATACAAAGATTTGGAGAGTTTTATTTTTTTGATTATGATTCTCCTCTCATTGGTGTGCTTTGTTGAATAAATATAAAAATTTTCAAAATCTACTTGAACAGCTGACTGATTTCAAAATTTTATTGTTCCATGAGTTGTTTTTGGTTACCAAGTGTTTGAGTTACCAAGTGATTCATTGTTTAATGAAATCCCATTACAACTGTTATTTGGTTCCATAAAGTAGCAGGGGATTATTCCAAATTAGATTTGATTGCAATTTGTTAACAAAATGGTCGACAACCCCAGCCCCTCGTCAATCACCAAGCAGTCCACCTCTAAGCTTTCTTTGTCTTAAAGAAAATATGGAAAGCCTAATATAGATAACACATAATATCATAATGAGCATGGACTGATTTTGACATAATGTACATGAATGAGTTTTATTTCCATCATATATATATATATATATCAGGATGACTTAATAGATAACATCTAGTAAACCGTCACCAAGCTACTTGGCTAGTATACAAACATCCCAAAACAATCATTATACTTAGGCATATATAAAGGATATTATTCCTCACTATTTTTTTGAGTTCCATACAAAACCTAAGGTAAACCCAAGTACAGGGTTTGGAACCAATAAACACAAAACTTTAAAAGCATAAAGATTTACCTCTACTACGTGAGTTGTTTTACAAAAAAAATGTCTACGCATATATAATTGCATGATTAAATTATAAATAGTTGGCATGGAAACTAATAAATAAACATCAAAGAATGGGATGTAAGAGACATCACTCTCTCCAAAACCACAGACATCACATCACCTATGCCTCCCAGTGTCTTGATAAAAAAAATCAAAATAACAAATATAAGAGTTAACCTCAAGTTTAATAAATTATAATTATATCCTTCATCCGTCTTACTCCCTCATCTTTAGAACGCCATTTCCTCCTAGTAAATACACACACATGTAATAGTTTCATGTGCATGCTTATCAATAATATAGAACTTGTTAATTTTTCCCTCAATTTGAATAGAACCATTTACATTATAGATAGATTTTGGTTGGTAAATATCTCATTTTGAATGAACTGCTTAGAAATGTAAGACACTACTAAAATACACCATTTTGTTATTCGGGGGTCATTTTTAGATTTTCATTTAAAGACATGTAAATGGTTTCATTCAAATAAGTAGCAAATAAGTTTGTCTTATAAAGGCGGGGGTAGTCGAGAATACCATTTCTTGAGAATGAGACAAAAACATAATGCTCTAATTTTCTATCAACATACATGATTTTGGTATCCCATAAAATATATACTCCAAGACACCACTACAAATTAGACAAAAATTAGTAGTAATAAATAAATACACTGAAGAATATCTTATATCACTCACAGTAAAATAACACCTGAGATTTATGATAAATAATAATAATCTGAAAATAAGATTGAACCTCTAAATTAAAACCAATAATAGTAGCATCGGCAACCCACCAAATCTCAAAGAGCTAAAACCCAACAAAGTGATAGGATATCCACTACTTCTATAAAGTCCTTAAATTTTCAATTAGATTCAATTAGATAATCTGAATCTGAACTAAAAACATAAATTTTCAATTAGATTCAAGAAAGTAATCCACAACCTCAACACAAATCATCACTTCAAAAAATAAAATCAAACAAAAAGTATGATTGTGATACTTTTTCTTCTTCAGGTCATGTTCCTCTTTTATTATATTATGGAGGTCTTAGGAGAGGATTTCATACTCATATTAGGCTTTCTATCCATTATTAGCGTTTATTTGTGGATTTGTGATTGTGATTTGCATATGTATTCCAACTCTTGAGAGGATGAAACACTGATTCTTCTTTTCTTCTTATGTTTCATATTTATTATGAAGTATACAAAGCCATACACAAACCACCAACTCGGCTCAAATTCTTCCTAATGACATTGTTCTATTTTTATTAGTTGTGGCCTTGGTTTTATCAAATCAATATACTCCACATCCGAAACTTATGCCTACTGTCCCTTTTTTTATTTGTAAGTCTTTTGTTTTTCATATCAAGGAATTATGTGATAAAAAGTTGCCATAAAACTTAATTGAAGAGTCAGTATCCAAAGTCCAACACTGAAGTGTCTGATGTATTTTCATTTCATGTATTTAACAAAGTTAGTTGAATAGTTGATTGTGCCATGAAAATTTAGGAAAGTAGCTGCTACATCTTAGTATAGTTAATCTGAAGTTTTTTTTTGGTAAATTAGGTGAGTGGAAGTGGGTTGGCTAAAGTGTGTACTATATACTGCATTTTATGTTGTTAGGTATGAGTTATAAGTAAGATTCAGGTTCTGAGGTATAGAAATGTTTGTCTTTTTTCTTTAGATAATTTATGCAAACTTTACTTGACTGTCTTGTTTATCACTTTACCATTTGTATACATACTGAGTAAATAATAAGATATTAATTAACTTTATTAGCGTGAAAGGCGGGTTTGAGTCATGAGTCAATTATAAGCGAGGTAATGAGTCATGAGTCAATTATCATAAAAATCACAAATGAAAACAAACTCTAAAAATATGGTCCTAATGTATATACACAATACACATACAAAGATATATGAATGAGCAACAACCTGAGGGTTTATGAACAATCTGAAGTGCAAAATTTACTGGTGGACCGGGTTGCAATATAGCCTTCCTGAACAAATCCTGACATTTGAAAAACAATTTAACCTAATTATGGATATACCAGGACATACAAAATAAATAAAAATAAAAATACATGTATAAATCTCACACATTTTAACATAATTGATGAGAACAAATAAAAGGATATTAAAATATACCGAAACTTGCTTGGGAACTAATAGTGAATTAAAGATATGATGACGACCCATAATTCACTTTGACTTTAATACTTGGAATTGGAAATGATCTTTATTCTGAATCAGAATTCCTCTTCTGTACCACCATTCTCCCTGGCCTCATTTCCCAAGCTTGACCCAGCTTCTCCTGCCGTAGCCTCCTGCCGTCGTTCTCCTCTTTGTCGGAGAGAAAATTCCAATCATTTTCATCATCTCTTTTGTATATACTTGTTAGTGCTAATAAATTTTTTGTCCAGAACAGGTGAAAATGTAGAGTGTTGAAAATGTATGGTTTCAAGTACTTAAGTTTTAAGCTAAGAGGAAACTGATGAATGAAGAAAGAACCAAACTTTTCTGACCCACTTATAAGTCACAGAAAAAAGAACAACAACCAATACATACAAATCTATTGGAGTTGATAAGCACCAAATAAGCTATTTCTCTATTGTAAAACTCTAAGCTACTTTGCCCATATATATAATTTAGTCAAGATAAGTGAATTCCTAAATTCATTATGCAAACATTTTAAAAAAATAAAAACAGTTAAAAAATAAATAATAGAAGTAGGCATGCTAACATTACTCAAGTTTGCTTCCATCTCTAGGTACTTCAGTATATGGATATACAAGACATAAAAAGTTAAGCAAAAATAGTTCTCCTCCAACTTGTCATGTGGGAACACAAACTTTGGATAAAAAGCAAATCTGATTCCTTATCCATAATATGTATTCAAGGCTATGCAGTAGACTAAATAAAAAAATATTGTTTAATCAATGACTAGCTATGCCCTTTGAAACACCACATGCCGCTTTGCTTCCCCATTCCCCCACTCAAAAGGTTTACTCTTTTCAATGAAAACCTTTCAAATGCTTCTAATATGAAAAGTTTTTTAGAAAATGATATAACAATCCCATAAAAGATTTTTACATACTAAACTAAAAATTTACATCCCTTAATTCTTAATCAAACAAATGACTCTATTAGTCCATAACAACTCGGCAAAGAATACCACATTACAATCCCAATATTATATTCAATAACCCAACTGGAATTTGATTCATATGAACACAAAACACAAACATAATATAAAAATGATTTTTTTTAAAAAAAAGAAATCCTACACCTAATTAAACATATATAAAAAGAACTCAACAAACAGTCAAATCAATCTACAGTGCAAATGTGTATATGGAATATGTATATGACTATATGTACAAACCATAAGAAACTTACATTTCTCCTTGGAGAAGGATTACCCATGATCATCGGTGATTTGAAAAATACATTATGTTAATTAGTTTTCATGTGTTTGCGACGGTTTCCTATACATAATAGTTTCATCTGACATTACTTTTTACAAAACCTTCGTCCTGCAAAGATTGACTAATTGATTAAATTTTTTCCAACAAAATGATTCTTAAATTTTTGCTCAATTATGAACAACATATGCTGAAATTATTTAAGATATCAAAACGGACAAATCTTTTCAGGATTAATGGAGTGAACCAAATGAAATGGAAATCTCGCTTAACATCACATCATTGCAATCACAAAAATGCTCAAATTTTATCATAATTTTTTGAGATGCAACAAAATGAGCCATCAAATAGTATAATAGTATACAAAATTACACTTCTAAAATGCCCAATTAACCCTTAACCAAGATTAAGATTTGGAAACTGAAGCAACCAAACACATGGACGGTGGGATTTATCTCAAATTTTGGACGGTCCAGATGATTTATTAGGGTGAAAGGGAAATTCAAAATCAGTTAGACGACCCAACATGTGTGTTCCTATCCATCCCATTCTAAATCACATAAGCTTGTAAGCTTTTACCATTTCTCAAACTGTTGGCTAACTCTGCACATAAAGGATCTTAACATTCCACTCTTACTATACAAATTCATTAATGCATTTACTGTGAACAAATCTTTGCAAAAGTCAAACTTTATAGCCATTTAATGAACTTGCCATCCAACTTACAATATTCTTCAAATATATTAATTTGAAAACCACACACAAAATTCTCATATCAAATCTAAAAAAAACTCCCTTAAGGCAGTACCCATGTGGAAATTCAAACCAAACAACCCATTCTACAAACATTACACGTGAATCACCTTCCCACGCCTTAAATCTACACACAAAATAAATTTGAAGCCCAAGCCAAAGCAAGTAGAAGCCAAAAAACTGACCGGAGGTTTTAGCGGTAGAAAATGTAAGCCCAAACCCCGCGGGTTCACGGGCGGGCCGAGGGTGTTTTATGCCTATTTTTTGGACTTAAAGTAAATGGGTGGTAGGTAAGTGGCAGTCTTTCAACTACGGAGCCAAAAGGCCAGGAGTTTTTGTGGTAGTAAAAAAAAATGGCCCAAAGCCCACTTTTTGGCGGGCGGGTCGGGTCGACCCGCAGGATTTGGGCCCGTTTGCCGGGTCAACTCAAATCCAAAAGCTCCCTACACACCCAAAAATCATGGCATCGCATGACCACACCACATCTCGGTCACCATTTCATCAACCACATAACAACCATTATAAATATAATCATTCTCTATATAAAACTTAAATAAATGAACTACTCACAAACACATCCAAATCGAAACCTATAAATTTAATCATGTCATGAATCAATTTACACAACTTTACCGCATGTAAAACTATACTTCCCATAACTCAACATCTTAAAATAAACTACCAATGAAAAATCAAAGCAACCCACTATAATAAACCTTCTAATCATCCAATTCCAAAGCGAGACATAAGACAAATCAAGATGACAAAACATATTTTTCAGAATCAATTAACCTACTGGAAAGATCCCTGATTCCATTAACATGAATTGATAAATTAAACACACAAACTCACGGAATTGACGTTGTCGACCGAGAGGCGTTGGTGTGGGGCACCTCTTCGACCTCTCAACCTTCCGGAAGTTTGAAGCGCGAGGTCGTAATGGCGGAGGAGTTATGGAGCAAGACAAGCGGCGGCGGCAAAGGGCTGAAAACGTCTAGTGGTCTTTGGATTTCGACTTCTCTTTCTTCTTCTCGGAGCGGGAGAGCTCGAGTTCAGACATGGCGGCTTATTGAAAACCCTAATTCTATGAGGGTTTTATTGAGATGGTAAAGGGATTAGGATTATGAGGATTTGATGTAGAATGGGTTAGGGTGTAGAGGTATGCTAAGGTTTGGCAGTTTGATTGACATAGGGAATGAAGAAGAAGAAAGTGACTGAAACCCTTAGAAGAAGAAGCAAGTGACTGATAGTCTAACCCAGTCGTACCCCTCCATGTTTTGTATAGATAGATTTTTGAAGGGTTTAATTTATCCCAATTTTTCGATGGTCCGGATCTCTTAATAGACTTTGAGGGAGATTTTTTTTTTTCAAAATCAATTCTAATTTGTTCAAGTACTTTGAGGAAACTGATGGATCTCTTAATCAGTTCTCTTAATAGACTTTGAGCATGATTTTTTTTTTCAAAATTAGTTCTATTTTGTATAGATAGATAAGTCTACAGCGACCGACATCTTCTGATCGGGGTAGTGATCGGTTGAATTTTTTTTTGACTACCAAATAATTAATATGATTTATTAAAATTAATTTTTTTACAAAATGCAATGATTTAAGTATCATTTGGATACATATAAAAAACAAGGTTGCACAGACTATACAACTCAATTTTTTACATGTATCCAAATGACACCTAAATCACTGCATTTTGTAAAAAATTCAATTCTAATAAATCACATTAATTATTTGGTAGTTAAAAGAAAAAAAAATCGACCGGTCACTACCCCGGTCGGAAGACGCTGGTCGATCGCCGTAGAAGGATTCTATATTTTAATCAATCCTTCTAGGGCGACAGGAGTAGTGATTGGTCAAATTTCATTTTTTTTATGACTCAAATAATTTATAAAATTTATTGGAAACAAAATTTTTACAGAATTCAGTGATTTGGGTATTATTTGGATATATATAAAAAATAGGGTTGTACAGACTGTACAACTCAAATCTTATATATATTCAAATGACACCCAAATCATTGAATTTTTACCAATAAATCTTATAAATTATTTGGGAGTCATTAAAAAAAAAAATTGGCCGGTCACTACCCATGTTAGCAAAACTTGATCCCCCTAGCATTTTTCTATTTTAACAGTTTTAAGTTTAATTTTGTAAGAAAATAAAGTTGTTTGGTAAAATTGTATTTGCATTTTATGATCGTAAAAAGAAGATATAAATTCAAATCATTAAAAACCGTCTCTTAATAAAAAAAAAACTATGAAGTCTTTATAAATATTGTACTCCCTCTATTTTAAATTTTAATATCATTATTAATTTTTGAAAATTCAATTTGAAATATTTTTAAATTTAAAAGTCATTCAAATGTTTTATACTTTTTAGTTACCAAACAAATTTTTAAGTTAGGATGTTATTTCACTCAAATAATCTAATTTATTAAAATATATATATATTAACCATTCAGATCTTAATTACTCAATTTTATCAAACATAATCTCTCTTGTCAAAACAGCAGTCCCAATTCTCTATGGACTAAAATCAAAATTTAGAATTTATGTAATTCATGCAAGTTTTAAAAATACTAAATTTGATAATTTTTAAATTTCGCCTTAATAATATCATGACAATAAGTATTTTATCGGATAAATATTATTGAAAATTCAAAGTATTGTTAAAAGAGTAGTACTACATACACAAACTATTTTATAAATATTTTATAAATTGCTGATTTATGGCATATTTCACATCAACATATTAATCAATAAATTATTTCAATGTAGTATTCGGCCCTACATAATATGCTGAGATGGAATATATTACAACAGTAATTTATAAAATATTTATAAAATAGTTTGTGTCTGTAATATTATTCTTATTAAAATACGTGTAAAAGTATGGGTAAATAACCGCAACATAAATATTAAAGTATGTAAAACTCGATTCAATTTTAAACTTGAGACTTAAAAGGTCAAAATACGACTAAAAAGGGATTAGCTTAATTAAGAGTAAAGATTGAGGTCAGAAGAAGATGCCCGAACAAACTAGAGTTTCCATACCTAATTAAATATAATCTTTTTTTTAGAACGTAGCAGTCTACATGAGCTTGCAACAAGGTATATTTACCTATGGTGATTTTGCTTTAAATCAATATATTCCCACTAAGCCATGCATGTCATATATTCTGCAAGAATATAATGGAAAGCTGTATATATAGATAGCTATTGTTTTAATTTATTGCATTACCTAAATTGAACTAGACTTTTCGGTAGTTATTTATAAATTGGTCAAACCAATTCATAAGTAATTTGTCACTATTCCCCTGTTTAGTAATGACTTATTTTTTTACTAATAAGTTAATTTTTAAGTAAAAAAAATAAACAACTATTTATAACTTATTTTAAAATAACTTATAAGTCATTTTAAAATAAGTTAGTATACGTATACATATACGCATGTACTTTGTAGTAAATAAAAGTGTATTTTTGTGTTATTAATGATATTGAATAATGTTGATTGTAAAATGGTAATATATTTGTTTAACTTTTTTTATGTTTAATGCTTATTTTTGTTGCAATTAGTAAAAGCATTAATCTAATTACTTTCTCTTGCAAAACTCACCTTGGTAGGAATAAAGATCATACGATCTCAACCCCTGAACACCTCTGAAGACAACTACAACGGTTTCTGGTTGATAAGAACAAGTTTTTCTGAATGTTTACGAGATATAAACAAATAAAATTAGTTTGGGACGAAAGACATTGTTCAGACGAGTAAATGCATGTCTCCGTATATTCGTGCAATTAGGTAGGGTAAATTAATCCATGTTCTTGGACCTCAAGCCTTAATCTTTTCGGGTTTCAACTTAGCTGGGTCGGGGCAATTCAAATTGCAGACTTTTTAAATTATACGAGGGTTGTATCAATTAAAATTAAATAAATTGATATTAATTTAAAATTTATCAAATTGTATCTTTACTTTTAGAATGAAGAGAGTATTATATAAAGTGAGAAGAGAGAAAACAATTATTTTTTGGCATAACTTTTCACATCTCAAGTTATTTGGTATATTTATTAAAATATACTCCAATAGAATAAAACTTTCTACACCTCTTTTTCCCTAATTATTTAAAAATTTTGTTTTCAAATAGCTACCCACATGTATTATAAAACATAAGGTAAATAAACATTAGACAATGCTATTCAGCTTTAAACATATTTGGAAAAATTATTAGCCTGAACCGAATTTTATTCTGAATGCACCTTATTTAATATTATTTATAAATTTTAGTAATGTATTTTAATTTATTTCATGTTTACTTTCCAATTTATTAAACTTTAGTTTAGTAATAATAGCATAATAATACAATTTTGATGATAATTTTTAAAATATTTTGCTTTTTAAAAAAATAAAACTAATGGTAAGCTAATTTTTTGTGGATATTACTCCATTCGTACCAAAATATAGAATTAATATTATCAATTTAAAGCTAAATTTATAGTATTTTTATATTTAAAATTAATATAAATTTATTTAAATTTAAATATATAAACAATACAAACTACATAAAAATATTATTAAATAAAATTTATTATATTAAAAAATTAAATAAATCACATTAATTTTAATTTTTAAAATAAGTCATATCATCTTAAAAACAAAATTGATCTTAGAAAAAAATAATATAAGGAGGGTGTATTCAATTAAGATTTGTAAAGACTTTTTTTAAATGACTGACTTTTATAGAGTTTGTGAATTTTAATGACTTTTAAAGACTTTAAAGATTTTTTTTAAATGACTTTTATAGACTCCATGAAATAAATGACAGACTTTAATAGACTTTTTACCAATATTTTGATAGACTTTGGTATACTTCTAATATATTTTGCAGCCTATATTAATTGTTAATTAGCCCATGTGTACAGCTTCTCCCTCTTTTTTAATGAACTAGAGGAAATCTAATTATTTCATTAAATTATTGTGGCATGAAATTTTATATATGTTGAAAGCATTCATATTATTCTACTCATTTCATGATAAATTTGGATACTCGAATACCAATAAAATTTTAGAAGCTACAGATGTAATACAAAAATTAAGCTCACTTTTCATTGAACTATATATACTATATATGCGTACATTTTTTTAGTAGGAGTACCAAACTCTATTTTTCACAAAATAATATGACAATAAAAATTTATACGATCAAAAGTCGCAAAACTTCATGCATGTGAGTAAATTGCCACCAAGTTATAGAAATTTTACCACAATTGAGTACCAAAAATCACACATATTTGTAATCACCAAAATAAACACAAAATAATTCAAAAATTTTAAGAATTTCAAAACGATCACCCTTGTTACCAGTCATTCTTATTATTATGATCGACATCTCTCCACATGTCAGAAGTTATACCAATCCTCCATTCATTAGCATGCTCTCGTTGTTGCTCTTGAGTTTTAAAAATTTGTTCCAAATTATCTCCTTGATTGACTGGTAACGATGAAGATGGTGAAAATTCGTTATCTAGTTCAATAGAAAATTTTACGAAGAAAATTGTGGAGTCCTGCACAAGCTAGTACAAGCTCTGCTTGAGTTTTATAAGAAAATGGAGGTGCAGACTTGAAAATTGTGAATTTCGATTTAAATATACCAAATATTCTCTCAATTACGTTCCTTAAGGAAGCATGACGAAGATTGAACAACTCGATTGCACACTACAACAAAAAGGCTTATTTCCGACGGAATTTTTCGTCGTCAATAAGGATATTCCGTCGAGGGTAATATCATTTCCAATGGAACATTCGGTCGAAAATTCGGTCGTATATAAGCACGTCGAAAATAAGTCTGTCGATTCTTTGGTCGAAAATACTTAGAGTCGACGGACTTATTGTCGACCGAACATTCAGTCGGAGTTAATATATCCCCGACTGAAACGTGTCTGTCGAGGATATTCGGTTGATGATAAGCATGCCACGTGACAGCCTGACAAAAATGAAAAAACACCTTACGCGCGACGGACTTCCATCGACCCTATAACTCGTCCGTCGAGGTTATTCGGTCGAGGATATGTATGCCACGTGGCAGTATGCCGAAAATGGGAAACACCTTAACCTCGACGGTTATCCGTCGAGAATAACCTTATTCCGTCGAGGTTACTTTTTTTTTAAAATATTTTATTTGTTTTTGCAATATCCAGGGATTTAACCCACATCTTGTACCTGTACCTGTTTTCCCAACATCACATACACAAACTAAATTAAGCTAAATGTCAAAAACATCCCATTACTACTAGCATAACCGCAACAAACCAAAGTAATGAAATGTAAAACCGCATTAATCAAAGTAAATTAAACTAAGGTAAATTACAAAAGATCCCATTAATCTAAACTAACTATAACAAACATCCCATTAAGCTAAATTAAGCTAAGTGTCAAACCGCAACAATACCAAAGTAATTAATGATAAGGTTTAAACTACTGATATAATACGTCAAAAGTTATGTAAAATTAATACAAAAGAATTTAAACTACAAAAGAATGTAAACTAAGTCAAGCTAGTAGAGCCCCGATTGTGAGGAGGACCATCGAATTGGGCGTAAATTATCGCTTCTACGAGTATGAAAATCGTCATCTCGCTCGTCGTCGGTCACACGTCGTCACCTGTTGATACAATATAATGTAACTCATTAGTCCATATATATGATTCAGTTAACGATAACTAAATGAAAATTAAATAACATGCAGAATATATATTTGTATTTAAAATGAAATATACGAAGCGATGAAATGACTCAACATCTACCAAACGCGTCCTCAACTAAGGTAACCACCATCCGAACAATCTCGTCACATATCGCGGCCCACGTGCTCCGGAGGGATACTCGTACTCTCAGCGGTGGCACCAACAGAACGCCCTTAAGGTGATGGAGGCGAAGCAGTGGCGACTCGACGATGGAGCAATGGATCGGTCTAAAACCTCTCAAACATCGCAACCATAACACGCTGGAATAAAGCATCATCTAAGCGATGTGCAGTATGTGATGGTCCCCGGGGCTCTCGGACGCAGTGAAGCAAGCTAGAGCTACAAAAATAAATATAACATGAATAATATTACAAGTTTACTTTATTCATAAATCTGAAATAAACACAAATATTATACCCTCTGGCGGTGTATAAATTTGGTATCCTCGGTAACTTGACAAGTCTGCACCGTGAAAGAAGTACTTAATGGGAGTATCACGAGACGCGCGACCAAAGAGTCGCTCTCCTCGTCCAAGATAAACTAATCTCAAGGCGGAGGGACGGTGGAATCTAACGTCTCAAAGATCGCCCTAGCGACCTGTGACTCTGCTATATCGCTAGGCTGAGCTTCTCAAACCGCTACTGTAATTTGATATACAAGTGAGTTATCTTGGTATCATCATATAAATTACGTAATATTATCCTAAATAATATCTATTATAGTAAATGTATTACCCGTATAGCTAGTGCTGCTGGAGATATCGTCTGTGACGCCCCCAAAATAGGTATACACAACACCCATTCTGAGTCGCCAAATACGTGGTACAAGAAATAAACTACAACTTCAATAATACAAATGTTGTGTGAAATACGACAATATATCTTTGTGAGTTTAAATATAATATTGTCTTCTAGACAATATCCACATGCAAATAAATCCCCATCATAATTATTGATACATTATTTTACAAAAATGGTGAGGACTACTAAACAACTCTCTAGAACCTTCATTCCATACCCAGACTAGTACTATTTACATTCTCGCCTCCCGAGAAGAAAAATGGAACAACAAGGAAAAGGGTGAGCTCAACTAGCCCAAGTAAAGAATATTATGACTAAGATAATATACAAAAAATTATCGTTAGTCTCCAGCGAGGAAAAATTTGATAGAATACAATAAACAACATGTTTGAGATCAATATTCACGGCGGAAATAATAATTCATAGAAGAGTTACGTAGAGAATGAAATCTACTATAATCTATGAATTTAACGATCCATCATCAATATTTTATCCCTGTAACATCAATCAATATTCATCTCAAATCAAATATTCATCTTTGCACCTCTGGGCCAAAGATATTCATCAATCGATCATGTTCATCTCAACACTGATCATCTTTGCACTAAAGGCCAAAGATATTCATCGATCGGTCGTATTCATTTAAACACTGTTCATCTTTGCACTCTGGGCCAAAGATATTCTTGAAATTATTCATCTTTGCACTTCTGGGCCAAAGATATTCAATAATATCATCATTTAAGGCTGAGGATGATGAAAAATATTTTTAAAGAACGAATCGGTGAAACAAAATGACAAGGATTAAGGATTAAGGATTCGTACTTTGTTTTATCCATGTCCAACAATACCTCAAAAATAATCATAGTGGTGTAAAATTCAAGAATGATCAAAACATGGATACAATCAAAGCTAGTATCCGAATAGATATTTTAGACGAAAAAGAAGAAATTTTATTTTTAAATTGAATAGTGTCAGAGTATCGTGAATAGTCTTGAGTACACGTGAATAGTAACTCAGACACCAAAAGATAGAAATTTCACAAAAACATCTTCACGCGCTTCATGAATAGTACTCGTGAATAGTAATCGTGAATAGTAACTCATGAATAGTAACTCGTGAATAGTAACTCATGAATAGTAACCCCGAGCATGAAAAAGTTCCAAATTTGATAAAAAGTTCCAACTAATATTTCAAAGATAATGATATTGAAGAAATAATATCATTACGAAAAAAAAAATAATATCCCTTACCTCAAAGAATCGATTGCCGGAAGGAAAGGTCGGAAGTGATCTTTGAATGAAACTTATCTTTGAGCAACAACTCTCAAAGTATATAAATACTCACAAAATCGCTCAATAATATAGAGAGAAAGAGAAAACTTTGTTTACGGTGTGATTTTCAATTCTAACTTAGCCCTCTATTTATAGGAAAATGTTAGCCGTAGAAGGCAGACTTGACACTGCTACGATGGCTTTACCTGCTACTATTTCCACCCATCACATTTGAAATAAAATTCAGCATATTTTTTCACCAACCACAAGTGGGGCCCACCAATTCTAGAATTTTCCACCAAAATCATTTATAACCTAATTTACGAATCGGTCACCTCTTAAAATTCATAATAAATTATACGCTCATCTTTAACGGTTCAAAATTTGTGGACATATACTCAACTTATATATGTATAACATATCCAAAAATTACAACGATCCAACGGTCGAATTAAATATTATAACTCACACAATAAAGCTGTAATAACACCGATTTGATCTTTTAATACCTCCAATCCGACAAAATACAAATAAAACATCTCAGCATTAATTCCTTCATTAATAACCACATAAATAAATCCATCATTTATATTCATATAAAATAAATATTTCCTTATCATATGAATCGATAATTAATTATTCACAAATAATATTTAGAATCACATTTATAATGCCGGTAGTTCCCGAAAGAGGGGCTTTCAGATAAGGATTTCTCCTTCTTGGTGGCGCAATTAGGTGACCAAACCTCTCCTCGATGAGAACTTTCTAGACATTGCCAATAATGCTATCTAATAATATTATTTAAATAATATGAATTATTGATCGATAATGGAGATAATGTGCGTTGACAATTATTGAATAACAATAATATAAAATATCAACGCATGACAATTATTGAATCAATAAAATAAAATATTGAGCAATAACTCTTGTGAAAATTATTGAGTAGTGCCTTATGCTACGTAAGGATCAATAATTCAACAATGCGTAAATCTGGTGTCTTCTTTGTGCTGACGCCAGCGTATTCTTGTATTTTAACCAATTAGGGTATTCCAACGGTCTTACTTGGTAATAACTACGCCGTTATTTTTAACCAACTTATATTTGTCGTTTTCTTCATCCAATCGCTTTCATGGTTATGGGGCCCACATATATGGCTACTGCAGTAAATGCGAATATTCCTAGGAAACGATGCGAATATTCCACGACCAAACGAATATTCCCAAGCAAAAATGAATATTTTATAACCACTTGCTTATTTTGAAATATTTGCGTATTTAACCCTTAACTATCCACATTAATCAAATCAACCCTTACTATTTCAAAATAATAAATAAAGGAAATTCCTTTTTATTTAAAAATTTTTCGGTCTTACAACCTCCCTCCTTATGAAATTTCGTCCTCGAAATTGACGTCGCATTACACAGTGTTTGAAAAGGTGAGGATACCTCGCTTTCATTTCCGTTTCAATTCGGTCATTTCCTCTATAGCATGATTCCTCCACAAAACTTTAACTTGTGGTATGAATTTTCATGGCGTAGGACATGCTCCTTCCTATCCAAAATCTTGGTGGTACCTCCTCATACGTTAAGTCTTGGCTATCTAAATCCAGGTTCTAACTCTATAACGTGGTTCGGGTCTTTCACATATTTCTGAAATGCTGAGATATGTGAAACATATTATGAAACACGAGACATACTAGGAGGTAACGCAAGTCTACATAGGCTACATTTCCTACTCGGTCAAGAATTTGAAATGGACCGATAAATCGTGGATTGAGCTTTCCTCTCTTCCCAAATCTTGTAACTCCCCTTCCATGGAGCAACTCATGATAATACATGATCCCCTACACTAAATTCCACGTCCCTTTCGATGAAGATCCGCATAACTCTTTTGTCGATCTTGTGTGCGTTTGTATCGTTGTCGAATCATTTGGATCTTTTCGGTAGTCATGCGTCTTAACTTTCGGGTCCCAACAATGTTGCTTCACCCACCTCATCCCAACATATTGGAGAAGCGACATTTTCGTCCATATAATGCTTGAATGGAGCTACACCTATACTTGCACGATAACTTGTTGTTGTAGGAGAATTCTACCAATGGTAAATACTTATCCCAAGCGCCCTTGAAGTCTAGGACACGAGTCTTAATATATCTTCAAGAGTTTGAATAGTCCTCTCGATTGTCCGTCCTGGTTTGGGGATGGTATGCTTAGAACTAAATCGCAAATCCGTGCCCATAGCTTTTTGCAAGCTAACCCAAAATCTTGAAGTGAATCTTGGGTCACGATCCGAAACTATGGATACAGGCATGCCATGCAACCTCACAATCTCATTCACGTCATACTAGCAAGGCGTTCGAGGAATAAGTCTCCGTGTCGGCAAGAAATGAAAGCGATTTGGTTAATCTATCAACAATAACCCAAATAGCATTGATGCCTTGAAAACCGTAGGAAGACCCGTAACGAAATCCATGGTAATGTGTTTCCACTTCCATTAGGAATCTCAAGTGGTTGCAACGGACCCTTAGGTACTAGATGCTCCGCCTTTACACGTTGGCAAGTTAAACACATCGAGATAAACTTTGCAATCTCTCTTCGTATTATTCCACCAAAATGTATGTCGAAGATCACGATACATTTTAGTACTTCGAGGATGGATTGCAAATGGTGTATTGTGTGCCTCCATCATAATCTTGTTCTTCAAATCAGTCGTTAGGAACCACAAAGTCTAGAGTGAACTCGAAGTATTCCTTCTTCATCAATTCTTGCTTAGGAATAGCTCCTTCTTGTACTTTTCTTCTTCATATGCGCATCGGCTCCGGATTATGGATTGGCTTAGCGACTTTAACTTTATCGATTAAAGTCGATTATACTCGTATATCATCACGTGGGTACCTAGAGTTTTCATCTCCATCTCTATTATTTATAAATTATCTGAAATTAGTCTTTGACAATATCGTACTTTCGTACTTGTATATACGATCTTCTACTCAACACGTCACTACCACGTTCGCTTTTCCAGGATGGCATGGTCGAACATGTCTTTGAAATGAGTCTCCTCTTGAGTTCTTCAAGCTCTTCCCACATTCCTTGCTCCATTCAATTTTGTATCTCTACGAGTCATTTTGCGATAATGGAATAGCGATTCGAGAATATCCTCCGATAATAACCAACTAAGCTGAAAGCTACGTATTTCGATTCTCGACTTAGGTTGCTCTCAAGCTGTGACTCATATCCCAATCTTGGATAAAGACGTCACAATGACACCTATCGGTTTCTTATCGCATACGAATATAGCGTCCCTTACGGAGAGTTAAAGCTTAGGTGAATTCCATAAAGGAAGTCACAAGATAAAGGCTCGGTACCAAATTCTATAGTTGAATTTTTAACTCACGAAGTTCAATAGGAGCCATTCGATATGAGATTTTAGAAATGAGTTTTGTCTAGGGTTCAAATTCGATACAAAATTTAATATCGGGCTTTGGGAGTAAGCCGAGAAATTCTTCAGAAATCGTCGGGAAAAATCAATAACAACAGAATATTATTCAAATCGGCGTGTTTTTATTCAAATCCATAACATGGACTAAGAAAACTTGACATCCGTAATAAGCGAATGACTTCATGGCTTGATATGAAAATGTTTGATTACAATAGTTTGATTGCTTGAATTCGAATAACAGGTTGCTTAGGAATATGAAAACTAACAACTTTACGAAAACAATCAATTTTGGCATGATGAGTAGTTAACCTTAAAATCACATCAAAAGCAAATATCTCTATAGAAATAAGGTTAACAGGTAATGTGATAGTGCCAACCTGAATCAAGCAAGATTTTTTAAACAACGGATGTAATGAAAGTTTCTCCTAATGGAGTCTCCACAGATAGGTCAAAGTTTAATTTCTCCGTAGTCAAGTTCAAGCGCAAGTAAGAGAGATAAAAGAATGGGTAGAACCGATATCTAGTAAGGTATAAACTTCGCAAGAATTTATAATTAACTAACCCGTGCTAAATTCGTTCGGGTTCCTCGCATTTTGACCGGTCACGACAAACGCTCTTCCAGGAATCGTTGACTTTGACTTTTACATGTCACTTTCTGGTGCCAGCGTCCCATTGGACTTGATTTCGCTATAGGACAAAATCGAGCTATGTGACCATCTTTTCCACAACTAAAACATACCTTGGAAGGCTTTGAACAGTTTGACCTTATATGTCCCTCCTCTCCACATCTGTAGCATCTAACTGGCGATCGTTCTCTTCCCTAGAATTTGTTGATGGTCGCGATCTTCTGCCGCCGACGTCTTCCGTCATCGTTAAATCTTCTCTTTTTAGATTGGACATCTCTTTCCATAATATCAACGCGTCGTGCGGTTTTTACCCATACATCACTCATTCTCACTCGTTCGATTATTTCTTCTTTCAGATTCGATTCGGCTTTATCATCTTATACTACGCCAAAGAGTGCTTACATTCAAGCATCACATATCGGGTAACACAAGCTTAAATCGTTGCATCCTTTTGCTCCACATCGCCTGCAATTCTTGACTGTTCTTCTAACTCATGAATACGATTTTGCAATTCTACATTTTGATCATAAAATACCTCTAATAAACTCTCTTGGTACCTCTTCTTCTCTTCTTCTTCCTCACTCTCGGTTGTTACCTCTGCGACTATCTAAGGGTGCTAACTATCGATTCTTCACTCACCACATGGATATCTCTAATTCCTTCTTACTTTGACATCACATTATCACGGTTGGCGATTAGAGGTGTCTCCACGATCTCATTCACTCCATTGTTAACGTTACCGTGACCATTCTTAAAAACTATCATAAAACAAGGGTTAATTAAATAAATTAACAAATCACATAATACCCCTATATTATGACCAACCAACAAATAAGCTTAGGTAGGACACCTTAGCGAAGGATTTACTCGTCTCTCCCCTCCTAGTTCTATTTCCCGATCTCGCTTGAGAGAGATATATCCTAAGCCACGATACCAATTTGTGGCGCCCCCAAAATAGGTATACACAACACCCATTCGAGTCGCCAAATACATGGTACAAGAAACAAACTACAACTTGATAATACAAATGTAGGTGTGAAATACGACAATATATCTTAATGAGTTTAAATATAATATTGTCTTACAAAGGCAATATCCACACGCAAATAAATCCCCATCATAATTATTGATACATTATTTTACAAAATGGTGAGGACTACTAAACAACTCTCTCTAGAACCTTCATTCCATACCCACTAGCTAGTACTCATTACATTCTCGCCTCGAGAAGAAAAATGGAACAACAAGGAAAGGGTGAGCTCAACTAGCCCGATAAAGAATATTATGACTAAGATAATATACAACAAATTATCGTTAGTCTCAACGAGGAAAAATCGATAGAATACAATAGACAACAAGTTTCGGATCAATATTTAGCGTGAAATAATAATTCATAGAAAGAGTTACGTAGAGAATGAAATCTACTATAATCTATGAATTTAACGGTCCATCATCAATATTTTATCCCTGTAACATCAATCGATATTCATCTCAAATCAAATATTCATCTTTGCACTCACGGGCCAAAGATATTCATCAATCGATCATGTTCATCTCAACTTTTTGATCATCTTTGCACTAAAGGCCAAAGATATTCATCGATCGGTCGTATTCATTTAAACACTGCATTCATCTTTGCTTCTGGGCCAAAGATATTCTTCAGAAATCATTCATCTTTTGCACTACTACAGGCAAAAGATATTCAATAATATCATCATTTAAAGGCGAGGATGATGAAAATATTTTAAAAAACGAATGCGTTGAAACAAAATGACAAGGATTAAGGATTAAGGATTAGTACTTTGTTTTATCCATGTCCAACAATACCTCAAAAATAATCATAGTGGTGTAAAATTCAAGAATGATCAAAACATGGATCTGATCAAAGCTAGTATCCGAATAGATATTTTAGACGAAAAGAAGAAATTTTATTTTCTATTGAATAGTGCTTGGTATACGTGAATAGTCTTAGTATCGTGAATAGTGCCATATCGTGAATAGTAACTCAGACACCAAAAGATAGAAATTCCACAAAAAACATCTTCACGCTTTCATGAATAGTACTCGTGAATAGTAACTTCGTGAATAGTAACTCATAAATAGTAACCCGACATGAAAAAGTTCCAAATTTGATAAAAGTTTCAACCAATATTTGAGATAATGATATTGAAGAAATAATATCATTACGAAAAAAAAAATATCCCTTACCTCAAAGAATCGATTTGCCGGAAGGAAAGGTCGGACGTGATCTTTGAATGAAACTTATCTTGAGCAATGAACTCTCAAAGTATCTAAACACTCACAAAATCTTGTAAGACCGAAATTTTTTAAATAAAATGAATTTCCATTATTTATTATTTTAAAATAGTAAGGGTTGATTTGATTAATGTGGATAGTTAAGGGTTAAATCTGTAAATATTTCAAAATAAGCAAGTGGTTATAAAATATTCATTGTTGTTAGGGAATATTCGTTTTGGTCGTGGAATATTAAATGCTTTGTCGGGAATATTTAAATACGACATGCCATGTGACCATGTGTGGGGCCCATAACTTGAAAGCGATTGGATGAGGAAAGCGACAAATAAAAGTTGGTTAAAAATAACTTGGCGTAGTTATTCTGAATTAAGGCATTGGAATACGGTGGTTAAAATCTGATGTCTGGCGTGGTTGCATGCGATGGCGCGCGGTATTGCGCGTATTGTTGAATTATTGATCCTTACGTAAGATGGCACTACTCAATAATTTTTCAAAGTGATTCTTGTTCAATATTTTATTTTATTGATTCAATAATATTGCGTTGATATTTTATATTATTGTTGTTCAATAATTGTCCACCGCATGATTTCCCATTATCGGATCAATAATTCATATTATTTGAATAATATTATTAGATAACATTATTGGCAATGTCTAGAAAGTTACATCTAAGGAGAGGTTTGGTCACCTAATTGGGCGCCCGATGAGGAGAGATCCTTATTGGAAAGCCCCTCTTTCTGAGGAACTACTGGTCATCATAATTGTGATTACGTAATATTATTTGTGAATAATTAATTATTGATTCATATGATAAGGAAATATTTATTTTATATGAATATAAATGATGGATTTATTTATGTGGTTATTAATGAAGGAATTAATCTTTGAGATGTTTTATTTATATTTTGTCGGATTGGAGGTATTAAAAGATCAAATCGGTGTTATTATAGCTTTATTGTGTGAGTTATAATATTTAATCCGACCGTTGGATCGTTGTAATTTTTGGATATGTTATACATATATAAGTTGAGTATATGTCCACAAATTTTGAACCGTTAAAAATGAACGAATGATTTGTTATAAATTTTAAGAGGTGTTTGATTCGGAAAGTAGGGTTATAATTGATTTTGGTGGAAAATTCTAGAATTGAGTGGGCCCCACTTGTGGTTGGTGAAAAAATGTGCTGAATTTTATTTCAAATGTGGTGGGTGGCAATAGTAGCAGGTAAAGCCATCAGGTAGTAGGTCAAGTCTGCTTCGGCGGGCTAACATTTTCCTATAAATAGAGGGCTAAGTTAGAATTGAAAATCACACCAGAAACAAAGTTTTCTCTCTTTCTCTCTCTATATTATTGAGCGTATTTTGTGAGTATTTAGATACTTTGAGAGTTGCTGTTCAGTACAAGTTTCATTCAGCATCACTTCCGACCTTTCCTTCCGAAGTACTGATTCTTTGAGGTAAGGGATATTATTTTTTTCGTAATGATATTATTTCTTCAATATCATTATGCGTTGAAATGTTGATCTGAAGTTTTTATCAAATTTGGAACTTTTTCATATGGGGTTACTATTCATGGGTTACTATTCATGAGTTACTATTCACGAGTTACTATTCATGAGTTCTTATTCACGAGTTACTATTCACGCAGTACTATTCATGAAGCGTGAAAATGTTTTTTTTGTGGAATTTCTATCTTTTGGTGTAGGAGTTACTTATTAACGATATCGGACTATTCACGATATCTGACTATTTATTCACGATACACGGCACTATTCATCGAAAAATAAAATTTCTTCTTTTCGTTCAAAATATCTATTTTGGATACTAGCTTTGATTGTATACATGTTTTGATCATTCTTGAATTTTACACCACTATGATTATTTTTGAGGTATTGTTGTACATGGATAAAACAAAGTACGAATCCTTAATCCTTAATCCTTTGTCATTTTGTTTCTTTGGATTCGTTCTTTAAAATATTTTTCATCATCCTCGGTCTTAAATGATGATATTATTGAATATCTTTGGCTGTAGTGCAAAGATGAATGATTTCTGAAGAATATCTTTGGCCTGTAGTGCAAAGATGAACAGGTGTTTAAATGAACATGATCGTGATGAATATCTTTGGCCTTTAGTGCAAAGATGATCAGTGTTGAGATGAACTTGATCGATTGATGAATATCTTTGGCTCAGATGGTGCAAAGATGAATATTTGATTTGAGATGAATATTGATTGATGTTACAGAGGATAAAATATTGATGATGGTATTAAATTCATAGATTATAGTAGATTTCATTCTCTACGTAACTCTTCTATGAATTATTATTTCATTGCGAATATTGATCCGAAACTTGTTGTCTCATTGTATTCTCATCGATTTTCCTGTTGGAGACTAACGATAATTTGTTGTATATTATCTTAGTCATAATATTCTTTTTTGGGCTAGTTGAGCTCACCCTTTTCCTTGTTGTTCCATTTTTCTTCTCAAGAGGCGAGAATGTAAGCGAGTACTAGTCGGGATATGGAATGAAGGTTCTAGAGAGAGTTGTTTAGTAGTCCTCACCATTTTGTAAAATAATGTATCAATAAATGTGATGAGGATTTATTTGAGTATAGATATTGTCTAGAAGATAATATTTGTATTTAAACTCATTAATATATATTGTCGTATTTCACACGACATTTGTATTATTGAAGTTGTAGTTTGCTTCTTGTACCATGTATTTGGCGACTCGGAATGGGTGTTGTGTATACCTATTTTGGGGCGTCACAAACACGCTTCAATAAATATAGAGAGAAAGAGAGAAAACTTTGTTTACGGTGTGATTTTCAATTCTAACTTAGCCCTCTATTTATAGGAAAATGTTAGCACCAAGCAGACTTGACACTACACGATGGCTTTACCGCTACTATTGCCACCACCACATTTAAAATAAAATTCAAGACATTTTTCACCAACCATAAGTGGGGCCCACCAATTCTAGAATTTTCCACAAAATCATTTATAACCTAATTTACGAATCATCACCTCTTAAAATTCATAATAAATTATCGCTCATCTTTAACGGTTCAAAATTTGTGGACATATACTCAACTTATATATGTATAACATATCCAAAAATTACAACGATCCAACGGTCGAATTAAATATTATAACTCACACAATAAAGTCGTAATAACACCGATTTGATCTTTTAATACCTCAATCCGACAAAATACAAATAAAACATCTCAAAGATTAATTCCTTCATTAATAACCACATAAATAAATCCATCATTTATATTCATATAAAATAAATATTTCCTTATCATATGAATCAATAATTAATTATTCACAAATAATATTACGAATCACATTTATAATGACGGTAGTTTCGGGAAAGAGGGGGCTTTCAGATAAGGATTTCTCTTCTTTGGCGGCTGCAATTAGGTGACCAAACCTCTCCTTGATGAACTTTCTAGACATTGCCAATAATGCTATCTAATAATATTATTTAAATAATATGAATTATTGATCGATAATGGAGATAATGTGCAAAGTGATAATTATTGAACAACAATAATATAAAATATCAACGCAGCAATTATTGAATCAATAAAATAAAATATTGAGCGAAGAATCTTTGTGAAAATTATTGAGTAGTGCCTTCTACGTAAGGATCAATAATTCAACAATACATGCAATCTGAGTGTCTTCTTGTAACGACGCCAGACATCAGTATTTTTAAACCAAGGTATTCAACAGTCTTAATGATAATAACTACGCCGTTATTTATAACCACCCAAACTTTGTCATTTTCCTCATCCAATCGCTTTAGTTATTATGGGCCCATTACATGGTCGCTGCGTTGTCATACGAATATTCCCGACGAAGCGAATATTCCACGACCAAACGAATATTCCAGAGCAAAATGAATATTTTATAACCACTTGCTTATTTGGAAATATTTGCGTATTTAACCCTTAACTATCCACATTAATCAAATCAACCCTTACTATTTCAAAATAATAAATAAAGGAAATTCCTTTTTATTTAAAAAAATTTGAGGTCTTACATCGTCGACCAAGTAGAGCCCCTTCACAGTATGGACTCTATCCCGAACTCGATCATAGTAGGAGGTCGGCCCAAGCTACTCCGCGGCCTAGATCATATACATTAAATAAGATCACCTTAATTTACTATAGTTGCAATATAAGATTAAACTAAACTAAAGAGAAATACATACTGACTTAACCTCCTCGAACGCATTGCGAGCCGTAAGTATATGTATAACTTCATGACTTGCCACGATTCTTCTTTATCCGCTCGACTTGGTCTTGAACGCAAGATCATCCCAAGACCTTACACATCGCAAATTTATGTCGATCTCTTCTTAAATGTAACGATGATCTCGCAAAGTAGTACTGGGCGTTTCTTCTATCGCTCGGACTGTCCTCTGTCGCATCTCGTAGAACCAGCCGGCATAATTCTTCGAGATGTGGGCAATGATAATGGCGTCACCATCCGCCTCAGTGATGTCGGCCTCGTATCTGTAGTATCTCTATCAAATAGACATAACATACGTATAATTTATTATTTGAACAATATGTAAATAACATGCATGGACCTTGATTTAATATATGTAATTTGACTTACGTGAAACTCCCGCAACATCTTGTCACCATAGGCCAGATCGTAACGCTGCAGCGTCTTGTTAAATCGCATGTAGCCAGAGGAGATACGCCAGCGGATAGCGCGATGTCTGATCGCTTTAGTGGATGGATCCATAATACTAGAATACAAAATTTATTAAGAATATTTTAATCTATTAATCACATGATAATATCATTCTAATTGAACATAAGTGATATATTATAGTTGAAACCTACACGCAGAAAGTCGACATCAATCGGCGTGTCAAGAAATCGCTTTGTAGGTGGATGACCTAATCGACCGAGGTTAGGCCCTCGCAAACGCCGACGTCTAGCATCTGTATGTTAATATATATAGTTATGACATTGTCCAAAAATAGTAAATGAATGTATAATATAGTTATGAATATAATGTTACTAAGCAAAAAAAGAAATCAAATCACTAGCATTTGAAGACGACCCTCCCTGGGAGCCGTCACCCGATCCGGATTGGTCGCCACCACGGCCACCTCCACCGCTATGTCGAGGCATATATAGATGTACTACTGAAATAACAGACATAGATACGATGAACGATCAAATGGCCATCAAATGATTGATTTTATATATATAATGATTGATTTTAGTTGTATAGTATTTATAAAACACCAATTAGTGAAGAAGTAGTACGTCGTCAAACCCGTCAGAATCAAAATCATTTTCATCCTCTAATTCTGTCTCTTCCTCTTTTGTATCAATTTCTTCCTCAATATCATCTTTTACCATCACATACGGACTAACAACCACATCTTCCTCCACTTCCTCAACATCGAGTACGTCAACGACATCATCACCCAACACATCGTCATCATATACCACAACGTGGTTGGGATTGCTAACTTGTTCTTGCAACGGGTCATCCGTTCCAGACAAATTAGTACCATCAAATGGCTGAGTCTTCGTTGTCACAACTGTATACCAGGGGGTTCTACTATGAACGACATTAGGGGCGTAGTACACTTGAGTTTCTTGGTTGGCTAACACAACACTACTAGAAAATCAATCTATAGCGACGGGATTTAGCGACGGTCGGGACGAAACCGTCGCTATAGACATACATATGACGATGCCTAAGTCGGCCCATCGGTATAGGCCTCTGATGGTAGTCTATTACGAGGGTCACAGTTTGGCCGTCGGTATAGGAATTTTTTTTTGGGGATTTTAACGAGGGTCATAACTCATAAAGGAGGCGTAGATAATAACGCGGGTTAAAGGGGTTCATCTCAGTCAGTCAATCTCTCCATCCGGATTCATCTCAGTCAATCGATCTCTCCGTTCGGCTTCATCTCAGTCAGTCGATCTCTCCGTCCGGCTTCATCTCAGTCACTCGATCTCTCCATCCGGATTCATCTCAGTCAGTCGATCTCTCCGTTCGGCTTCATCTCAGTCAGTCGATCTCTTCGTCCGGCTTCATCTCAGTCACTCGATCTCATAAGGGGAGGCGTAGGTAATAACGAGGGAGGCGTAGGTAATAGCAGGTAATTTCAGGCTTCGATTTATATTTAACCCTAAGTTATGATTTCCTCTATTTCTCTCCTCCATCTAACAAGCCCTAAATTTTGACTTGACTGTCACCGGAGTCTTAGATAAGTTTTCAAAAGGAAGATTCAAGTAGCGGATGCGATTTTATTTGTGATTTGAGTATTTGAGAAATTGAACTTGATTAGACTAGCATTTTACGGGTAAGTGGAGTTTTTATATTGGTTTATACCTTGTGCACTTACAGTCTTTATTTCGATGATATTTGTTATTTCTTTGGTACTTACGGTGATATTATATCTTGGTGCATTCGTTTCATTTCCTTGATTGTTTGGTTATAAAGTTTGAAGCTGTATGATTTTTTGAATATAATAAGGAACAACTTTAACTTTGAGTATTTTTATCTTAGTCCTGCCATCGACTATTGTTTTCTCTGCTAATTTGCAATTGTAGAGAGTATCTTGGTAGTGAGACATGACATCTTTTGATAATTTTTTCCTTGTAGTATTAATATCAATATTGGAAACTTGCAACATGCTTTAAGTAATATTTTCTTTATCTTATAGTAATTGATATATTATAATTAAGATTAACTTGGATTTTAAAAACTTATTTGTGTGGCCTTCCCCCTTAAAAACTGGTTTGTGTGGTCCGTTCTCGTGTGACATTTGTTCAAATGGGCGATGGGGGTAGTTCGAGCTCAAGATGCCCGGGTGGTGGTCTTGGGGTCAAAATGAGGAGGATAAGATGGATCAAAACGTAACCCTTATGGAAAGGAAGTATTTTCCTTCCTTCTATTAATTGGACTAGAAGGAATCCAATGATGATGTTAAACCGAGGCGGGACAAACGTATATGCAATTAATTTGTAGGAATATTTGAGGCTTGTAATTAAAAGAACTTCCATGTCCAACATTGAGACCTTGAATGTAATGTTTTGGTGTAGTCACCCTTAATTATTACCTGCGCTATTTGAAATTCGTTAATTATGATAATTAATATTTAAATTATCTACGATGTGACGCCCCCAAAATTAGGTATACGTCACCCATCTTGGGTCGCCACTTACATGGTACATAAATTCAAATACAACTTACTAACCTAAGCTGTCGTGGTACAATACGACATAAAGCGTGAGTTTGAATACAAATATTGTCTACTAGATATTATACAAACTCAAAAGGAGTCCTCATTACAACTATTATCACACTATTTCACGAATAGTGAGGACTACTAATGCTATCCTCTCGGACCATTACTTGCGTTCCTCGATCTCGTCCCAACTATGTTCTCATTTCAAGAAGAGAAACGGTGAAAGAAAGGGTGAGCTCAACTAGCCCAAGAAGAAATATTATGACTAAGATAATGCGTAATAAATTATCATTAGCCTTCAACATGTTGTTAAACCGATAAAATACAATAGACAACCGGTTTAATCTGCGGTGGAATAAGCAATCCATTAAAAGAGTCAAGTAGAGAATAAAGTCTACTATCTTTAGGTTTTAAAAGGTTTTCATCAATTTTTATCACGAGACTCGATTTTAATAAATAAACCACCACATCTAATCATCCCTATACCACGGTTAAGGATTTTCATCAAATTATCAATGGTCATGACTATACCGAATCACCCCGGTCATAATCATACCAAAACTATCCATCATCGCATTACGAAGCCATCGAGGACTTTTGTCACATCATTTATATCAAGTCGTGATTATACCGAATGATCCTCGGTCATAATCATACTAAGTTCATCTACGCACGTAAGCCAAAGATAACATAATATAACATGAGGATGATGACAATGACATAGTAATTCAATAAAACAAGTTCAAGAATTATTTAATCCATGAATTATTAACGTCAAATTGTCAACATGATCTTTGTTTTCGTGAGAGTAAAATTCAAGAATGATCGGAAGAATATTTCCATGAAAAGATCTTTGGATGAAACGCAAATATCAAGGATATTCTACTAATTTCATGGAGTATAGAAGTCAAAGTTTTAACCATTTGGGTATAATAAAGAATGGAATAACAAAAGAAATCACCATGCATGCAGATTGCAGACAGATAAAAGTTATTCCAATGTAATAATAATAACGGAACCGTGTCGGTGAAATTCACAATCGACGGGATGTTCCAACAGAATAATAAAGATGGAACCGGATCCGGTGTAAAAACACATGATAGGATATTCCAATGAATGATAAAGACGCGGAACCAGTCCTGTAAAAACACACGCATGTGATGTTCCAAATGAATAATAAAAGCGGAACCAGTCGGTGTAAAACACATGCATGCAGGATGTTCCAAATGTAATAATAGAAGAATGTCACCAAGTATAGGGTAAATCACAGATACAAAGGTTATTCCAATGTAATAATAAGCAATGGAATAACATAAGGATTTCACCAAGTATAGGTATGCCTGCGTGACACTGAGTTATGTATAGGGTATGCCACTTTTACAAAGTTATTCCAATGAATAATAATGAATGGAATAACAGAAGTTCTCTTCAAGAAGAAAGAATAACACCCCTTACCGTAAAAGAACTGAATATAGAAGTAGTGAAGTAGCAGAATACTTTTCTTCTTTCTCTCTATAGATTTTCTCTCTATAGCTTCTCTCTATAATTTCTCTCAGAGTTTCAAATGAATTGTAAAGAAAATAATGAAGGAATGAGCTTCTATTTATAGGAAAATAGAATGCATAGTAATTAATCCATGAACGGTCCAGATTGATTTACTTTTAATCGACGGTCCATATTTAAAGCAAAATCTTTTAAATAAAATATCATATATTCTATTTATATAAAACATTTTACTATGCAAACACTATGCAACACTATGCAAAACACTATGCAAAAACACTACGCAACACTATGCATAATAAAATATAATATATTCTATTTATAGAATAACTTTAATAAAGTATTCTATTTTATATAAAAGATGTTTCTTTTTTTATTACGTTAATAATACGAATAAAACAAAACGTCATTATCGCTATAATAATTCATATTATTAATCGTGATAATAATAATCAAACCGAGTGACTTCTCACATAAGCATCAATAATCAATACAGGTATGCTCTTATGCAACCACACGTATCATATTGTCTTTTACTACCGAGTAGTTCAACAAAGATCAACAGTAAAACTTCCGCCGTTATTTTAATAAAATATTTTTGTCTTTTTCTCAATCCGACAATAATTACATTGTAGGGTCCACCAATGATTGAGCCATTGTTATTTAATATTCCCTCGCTAAACCGAATATTCCCCACCAATCGAATATAATATAACCACTTGCATACTTTGCAAAATTTATAAATACTACCCACAACTATAATATTATCTTAAATTCACACCATAATATTAAAAAATTATTTTGACAAAATTTAAATCTTTATTGATAAAATCTGGGGTCTCACAATCTCCCTCCTTATGGAATTTTCTCTCGAAATTAGGGTGCGATGCACTGGTATGATAAGAAGTGAAGATACCTTAAATACCTTTATCGTTGAAACATTAAATTCATCTTTGCAATCCTACCAAAGATATTCATTAACAATTCATCTTTGCACTACAGCCAAAGATATACAAGCGTAAAACCAATAATCTTTGAGACGCGACTTAATAGTATCACGACCACGAATTATCCATGCACCATCGCCAAGGATATTCGTGTTTTCAATTACTGGCCATGATTATACCGAATAATCCGTGGTCATAATCATACCAAGTCTATCAATGCACTACTACCAAAGATGACTTTTACCACATCCATGAATTAATATTTCATTTTGAGACTCAAATTTTCAATAATTAATCCATATCATCGAATCATCCCCGCACTACGTGCCAAGGATATTCATTAGTATCACGACCACGAATTATCCATGCACTACTACCAAAGATAATCGTGTATTCATTAGTATCACGACCACAAATTATCCATGCACTACTACCAAAGATAATTGTGTATTCATTAAGATATCACGACCACAAATTATCCAAGCACTACTACCAAAGATAATTGTGTATTCATTAAGTATCACGACCACAAATTATCCATGCACTACTACCAAAGATAATCGTGTATTCATTAGTATCACGACCATTAAATTATCCATGCACTACTACCAAAGATAATTGTGTATTCATTAAGATCACGACCACAAATTATCCATGCACTACTACCAAAGATAATTGTGTATTCATTAAGTATCACGACCACAAATTATCCATGCACTACTACCAAAGATAATTGTGTATTCATTAGTATCACGACCAATAAATTATCCATGCACTACTACCAAAGATAATTGTGTATTCATTAGTATCACGACCACAAATTATCCATGCACTACTACCAAAGATAATCGTGTATTCATTAGTATCACGACCACAAATTATCCATGCACTACTACCAAAGATAATTGTGTTTTCAATTACTTGTTATGATTATACCGAACAATCCTCGGTCATAATCATACCAATTCCATCTATGCACTTCACAGCCCATGTATGACTTTCAACATAATATAAGCGTGAGGATAATGATATAAAGAATCAATCAAATGAGATAAAGGATAAATATTAAACATTTATAATATAATTTATCCAGATTCAAGAATATCCCCATGTTATCAATCACTTAATAATCTCATAATCTAATAACATTAATATTATAATAATATTTTAATCACTTCTTAAATTTATAAACAATTTATCTCAATTGTTTACGCTTTTACCATATAATGCATTTAATCATTCAAAAATGCCATACTCATAAAATATCATCACCAATTATCAAATCCCTCATCAAAAAATATGCATATACTCTATATAGGATTCTCTAGCCATAAAATCCTATTTTCAACTTTGTTACTTCACATAACATATTTAACTCATATGTTCGTAACTAAACTATTTTCATGAAAAATACCAAATTAGTCCCAAAAATATTTCTTTTCTGGGATTTAGCATAATATAGTCCCATAATGAAAATATATTTTTCTCGGAATTTTAAAATTCATTTACTATTTTTCAAAAATTAATTTCTAATTAATTCCTTAAGAAATTAGCTACCTCAAGTTTAACTCCAAAATTCCCAAATCTTGGCAGGATCTTACACATGTTAACGTGAGCTTCTAGTTTAAATTTCATGGTCATCTGAGTTATAGAACTTGGTTATAGCGTTTTTCGTCAGAAAAACCCAAATATTGAAATAGTCATAACTTGCTCATTTTAAGTCAGAATGAGCTCATTTTTGGACAGGAGGTACTTTATACCATATACCTTCATGTCCCAAAAGACCAGAATTTTTCTCATAATTTAAGTGGCCGAAACAGTCCCTTAAAGTTTCTGGGCAGTAGCATTTTCGAAATTTACAGCTTTGGCCTCCTTTGCTAAAATCAGTCCACACAAAAATCTACAACACCTTTTCCAGTAATTCCACTTGGATTAGTTAGGTAACTCATAGATCTAACTCTAGGACTTGACCACATTCAAAAATTCAAAATATAATAGGAGATATGGTCAATTGAATTTCGTGTTACGTTTTTCACCAAAATCTGATTTTCAACTCTTTGTGATTTCTAAGAAACTTTCATGTTTTCACATACTAACCAACATAACCCATTATAACACTTACTAATACCACGTATACCCATGATTTTCATTAGTCCAATGCTTTTATTATGACTTTCATCATAATCCACGTAAATGCATCCTTTTAGTTGAAGAAATATTTGAGGGTTTAAGAAATGGGTTTTTTATCTTTGGGGTCAATACAAAATTCGATTTCATGCTCTAAGTAGGCTAAGAAGTCTTCAAGAATACGCCAGAAATTTATTAATAATAGAAATATCATTCAAAATCGTGACTCTCATCCAAGACTTGGATAGTACATCACATTGATACCAACTGTGACTTCTATCCCTTAACCTGGATAGCACCTCACAATGATACCTATCAACTTGCCATCTTCAGTCACGACGTCGCCTACAAAAAGTCTGGCTTCGGTGCATTCCACACAATGAAGTCAACAACGAAAGGATCGGGCTCTTTAATTATGGCTTGATATAACATGTTGATTAACTTTAGGGTTTGGTTACTTTGAATTCAGATAATAAAAGTTGGTTAGGAATATGAAAGCTAACAACCTTACAAAAAGAATAATGAGTAGTTAATCAATCATTTTCAAAAATTACCTCAAAGGCAAGTATTTTCAAAGAGTTAAGATCGACAGGTAACGTGAAAGTGTTTATTTGAAAAAAACAAGATTAATAAACAGTGGAGGTAACGAAGGTTTCTCCCAACAAAGTTTCAACCAATAAGTTAAAGTCTAACTTCTCCTGAGTCAAATTTAAATGTTGAACGCAAAGCAAAGCGAGATAAAATAATGGGTAGAACCCAGATCTTATAAGGTATAGACTTCGCAAGAATTTATAATTAACTAACCTGCTAACTTCGCTCGAGTCACTTGCTTTTTAAGAAGTCATGAAAACGCCTTCATGAAAACCACCGACTTTGTTTTATCCAGATCCGCCTTTGGTGCCACCGTCCCACCGGAATTTCGACTTGACTTTGGTACACGACAAAATCGAGCTAAATGACCTTCTCTTCTTGAAATTTCCACTTCTATTATCTTGGCCATGATTACCACCAAGTGGTTACCATTCTTGGCATGATAATTTCTCCCACGATGGTCATCATTGTTCGATGGTCATTACTCACGGTAGATGATTATTATCGTGTTGTTGGTCGTTACCTTTTGGTTGAGTGACTCATTATCGCGCCCAATAACCGAGCCCTATTCACAACATCTAAATACAAACACCGCCACAAAACAAGGGTTAATTAACATGCAACATATTATCACTATACTCCTAATTCGACCAATCAAATACCAAATAAACTTAGTAGGTCATACTAGCGAAGGAATTCCCGTCCTCCCTCCTAGTATTATTCTCACATCTTAGCTGTGGATCATATCCCTAAGCTCGATACCAACCGTGACGCCCCAAAATTAGGTATACGCCACCCATCTTGGGTCGCCACTTACATGGTACATAAATTCAAATACAACTTATTAACCTAATCGTCGTGGTACAAATACGACATAAACCGTGAGTTTGAATACAAATATTGTCTACTAGATATTATACAAACTCAAAAGGAGTCCTCATTACAACTATTATCACACTATTTCACGTAATAGTGAGGACTACTAATGCTATCCTCCGGATCATTACTTCGCTCCTCGACTCGTCTCCGCCTATGTTCTCATTTCACGAAGAGAAACGGTGAAAGAAAGGTGAGCTCAACTAGCCCAAAGAAGAAATATTATGACTAAGATAATGCGTAATAAATTATCATTAGCCTTCAATGTTGTTAAACCGATAAAATACAATAGACAACGGTTTTAACTCGCAATGAATAAGCAATCCATTAAAAGAGTCAAGTAGAGAATAAAGTCTACTATCTTTTAGGTTTTAAAAGGTTTTCATCAATTTTATCATTTGAGACTCAAATTTTAATAAATAAACCACCACATCTAATCATCCCTATACTACACGGCCAAGGATTTTCATCAAATTATCAATGGTCATGACTATACCGAATCACCCCGGTCATAATCATACCAAAACTATCCATCATCGCATTATGTGCCACCGAGGACTTTTGTCACATCATTTATATCAAGTCATGATTATACCGAATGATCCTCGGTCATAATCATACTAAGTTCATCTATGCACGTAAGCCAAAGATAACATAATATAACATGAGGATGATGACAATGACATAGTAATTCAATAAAACAAGTTCAAGAATTATTTAATCCATGAATTATTAACGCCCAAATTGTCAACATGACATCGTTTCAGAGAGTAAAATTCAAGAATGATCGGAAGAATATTTCCATGAAAAAGATATTGGATGAAACGCAAATATCAAGGATATTCTACTAATTTCATGGAGTATAGAAGTCAAAGTTTTAACCAATTGGGTATAATAAAGAATGGAATAACAAAAGAAATCACCATGCATGCGGTACTTCAGATGACAAAAGTTATTCCAATGTAATAATAATAACGGAACCTGTGTCGTGAAATTCACACCCAAGCGGGATGTTCCAACAGAATAATAAAGATGGAACCTGCATCCAAGGTGTAAAACACATGATAGGATATTCCAATGTAATGATAAAGATTTTAACCAGTCCGGTGTAAAACACATGCATGTGATGTTCCAATGTAATAATAAAAAGCGGAACCAGTCGGTGTAAAACACATGCATGTGATGTTCCAAATGTAATAATGAAGAATGTCACCAAGTATAGGTAAATCACAGATACAAAAGTTATTCCAATGTAATAATAAGCAATGGAATAACATAAGGATTTCACCAAGTATAGGGTATGCTTGCATGATCAAAGGTTATGTATAGGGTATGCCACTTTTACAAAAGTTATTCCAATGTAATAATAATGAATGGAATAATGTAAGTTCTCTTCAAGAAGAAAGAATAACATCCTACTACCGTAAAAGAACCGAATATAGAAGTAGTGAAGTATAGAATACTTTTCTTCTTTCTCTCTATAGATTTTCTCTCTATAGCTTCTCTCTATAATTTCTCTCTCTACAGAGTTTCAATGAATTCGTAAGAAAATAATGAAGGAATGAGCTTCTATTTATAGGAAAATAGAATGCATAGTAATTAATCCATGAACGGTCAGATTGATTTACTTTAATCTGACGGTCCATATTTAAAGCAAAATCTTTTAAATAAAATATCATATATTCTATTTATATAAAAACATTTTACTATGCAAACACTATGCAAAACACAACATACTGCAACACTATGCATAATAAAATATAATATATTCTATTTATAGAATAACTTTAATAAAGTATTCTATTTTATATAAAAGATGTTTCATTTTATTACGTTAATAATAACGAATAAAATAAAACGTCATTATCGCTATAATAATTCATATTATTAATCGACAATAATGGAATCAAACCGAGTGACTTCTCACATAAGCATCAATAATCAATACCGTGTGCTACTACTATGCAACCACACGACATCGTACTTTTTACTACCGAGTAGTTCAACAAGATCAACCGGTAAAACTTCCGCCGTTATTTTAATAAAATATTTTTGTCGCTTTTTCAATCCGGCAATAATTAATTTCGCTGGGTCCACCAATGATTGAGTCAGTTGTACGAATATTCCCCGCTAAACCGAATATTCCCGACCAATCGAATATAATATAACCACTGCATACTTTGCAAAATTTATAAATACTACCCACAACTATAATATTATCTTAAATTCACACCATAATATTAAAAATTATTTTGACAAAATTTAAATCTTTATTGATAAAATCTGGGGTCTCACATACGACCTTTTTTGTTTTATTTGAGTGAACTGGGAGTTTGGTTGGCATTCAAGGTACTTAATTATGATAATTAATTATCATAATTAATTATGATAGATTTCTATACGTAATATCATTCATGTGGTTCATTTTGAATTAGGGACACAATATCATGGATAAGGGGTGGATGGAATTACCAAGATATTCTAGAGAATATCTTGCAGGCCTTGAAAGATTTCTGAACTTCGGTTTGGAAAAAGTGGGCATGGTCACTGGAAGAATTCCTTGTCCATGTAAAAATTGTGTGAATGGAAGATACCAGATTCGAACAACTATTCGTGAACATTTGATTTGTGATGGATTTATGTTTGGCTACACGAATTGGGTGCATCACGGGGAAGATGAGATTGTCAGGGATGTGAGCAATGATGATATTCATGACGAACCATCACAATCAAGATGATCATCGTATATTAATCGAGATGATAAATGATATATTTAGGGATTACGATTGTAGATTCGTAATACCAAGCTTCAAAATACCAAAAGTACATGTCGAGAGGCCAATTAACCTTTATATCCCGGATGTGAAAATGAGAGCAGATCCTTTTATTCATTGTATGGCTTTTCAATCATAAAATGTTAGCAAATGGGTGATGTGTCCTTTGATGGATTGCTCAGTAAGTTCAAGTCATCATTTCCATCATTTGCAAACTTGCTTCGATAATTTTTATGAAATGAAGAAAATGGTTGGAAATTTAGGTTTTGGTTATGAGAAGATTGATGCATGCGAGAATGATTGTATGCTCTTTTGGAGGAGAATGAAAAATTAGAGTCTTATGCAGTTTGCAAATCATCGAGATGGAAGCGTACAGAGATGGTCAGATCGTAGAGAAGACACAAATAGATACAAAAACTAAGAGGAGCAAAGTAGTAGTGGAAGCATTACGTTATTTAAGCGTTAATTAAGAGATTGCAGAGGCTATTTATGTCTCGTAGAATCGCAAAATACATGACGTGGCATCGTGTAAAGCGACGAAAAGATGGAGTGAATTGTCATCCGTCCGGTGACTCTACTGACTTGGAAGCATTTGGATACAATGTACCCTACATTCTCTCAAGAACATCGAAATGTAAGACTCGGACTGTCCACTGATGGCATGAGTCCCTTTACCCATGGGTCACCGTATAGTATATGGCCAGTGAAAATTGTTGTATATAACTTACCACCGTGGATGTGTATGAAGCGGGGAGTATTTTATCATGCCGTTGTTAATACCTGGTCCAAACTCTCCATGTAATGATATTGACGTGTATATGCAACCTTTAATTGAGGAGTTGAAGATACTATGGAGTAATGGGGTTGAAACGTATGATGCATCTAACGGTACAAAGTTCCAAATGCGTGGTAGCCTTTGTTGTGGACAATTAGTGATTTTCCAAACTCTTGCTATGTTATGCGGTTGGAGTACTAAAGGTAAGTTAGCTTGTCCATCATGTCAAATGAACACTCGTTCTTGTAGATTGCAAAGTAAGGAATGTTATATCGGGCATCGTTGTTTTACGAGTCGGGTCATAGTTATAGGTTTGATACACGAAGATTTAACGGAGAATGTGACCATAGTGAAGCTCCGGTGGTGCCATCAGGATTTGATATTCTTGAACAAGTTAATGCTATTAATGTCACTTTTGGAAAGACACCCACTAGCACAAAGACCATTCCCCATAACTCAAAACATAATTGGAGGAAGAAATCTATTTTCTTTGAATTGCCATATGGCGGATACTTTTGTTCAGGCCACAATCTAGATGGAATGCACATTGCCAAAAACATTTGTGATAGCTTTGATTGGGACATTGTTGAGTGTGCAAGGAAAGTCAAAAGATAATTTAAAAGCACGATTGGACTTGATGAAAATGGGTATAAGAAGAGAGCTCCATCCAATACCGTCTGCAAGCAAGCAATTCAAAGTACCTTTTACTTGCAAGTAAGTTACTCAATGTCTAAGAAAGAAAGACATGATTTCTTGCAAGTGTTGAAAAATGTTAAGGTACACGATGGATATGCTTCAAATATTTCACGTTGCATCAATTTGAAGGGGGCAAGATCTCGGGTCTTAAAAGTCACGAACGCCATATTTTAATGCAACAATTACTTCCAATAGCAATACGACAAAAACACTTGCCTGTACATATACGCTTTCAACAATAATTGAACTTTGTAACTACTTCAGAGAATTATGTTCCAACTATAACACATCGGAAGATTATGAAGCGGTTGAACAAAAAAATTTCGTTAATACTTTGCAAGCTTGAGATGGTGTTTCCTCCGCTTTCTTTGATATAATGGTACATTTGTGTGTCCACCTTCTTTCAAGAGGCGAAGATAATTTGAAAATGTTAAATATCGACAAATGTGGGCTTTTGAAAAGATACATGGGCAAGTTAAAAGGGTATATTCGCAATAGAAGTAAGTCGGAAGTATGGGTCAATTGTAGGCGGTATATTCTTTGAAGAATGTGTTACATTTTGCTCAAGATATTTGAGTTAAAACAATCTTTGCATGGAAACGAGTTGGAAGAAATGAAGTTTGGATATGAACAAGGAAAAGAGATTCTCTCGTATTTAGAAACATAGGTCGATTTCTTAATGTCCCAAAAGTTTGTACTCTATGTAGCGATGATGTCAAGAGTGCACTTTGTATGTGCTTTATTTAATTATACAGAGGTTGAGTCATATCTAAGGTGAGTAAATAAAGAATGACATTTATTAATCAAAATATTAATAACTTATGTTATTGTACTAGCTATGACAAAAAAATTATTTAATTTGTTTATTTATTTGTAGTATTTGCAAGATTCATATATGTTGCGACGTGGAAAGCGTAAGCAAAAATCGACGCCAAGGGAAATTGACAATGCTAAGAAAAAGGAATTTCCTGAATGGTTTAAGAATTATGTAAGTACTACATTATTTGAACGTAATTTTATGCAAAATTTTGTAATGGTTATTAATAATAAATGGATGGAATTTGCTTATATCGCTACCATTTTGTAGATGGCAACTATGAATAACGATGCTTCAAAGGAAGTTCAAGCTCTTGCATTTGGCCAAAATTTGATAGGCAGGAGAGGAGATGGTTATTTAGTAAATGGGTATCGATTCCATTCGACATGTTGTGAGAGTAAGAGGAGAATGCAGAATAGTGGGGTATATGTGGTAGCAACTACTCGTGGATATTCATCTGCTAGAGATCGAAATCCTAAGGAAGATATAGTTGAATACTTTGGTATTTTGGAAGATGTTGTTGAATTAGATTATTATGGATCCGCAAAGTTGTTCTATTCAAATGTAAGTGGTATGACGGTTTAGCACGTGATAGAGGGTCAAATCGATGACTATGGCTTCACGCTTGTAAATCATCAAAAGTTTGGTTCAACCGATGAGCCCTTTGTAATGCCGCTTTCAGGGTTCAACAAATATTTTATGTTGATGATCAAAGGGATAACAATTGGCGGTGGTTATACTGAACAAAGCCGAGAGATTTATGTGAAGATCTGTCAAGTAGATTCTCGATAGTGACGATTTACCCAATACCAATGAAGAATTCATCACTCCGATTCGCGAAGTTGATATTGAAAACATAAATTGGGTTAGGAATAGCGTTGATCTTTGAATTAGTTGAAAATGGACGAAGAAGACCGAAAAGTAAACGAAAACTAGGATCTCAAATTGATACATCTCGTTTCAAAAGACGAATGATTGAACATATTGTTGATGAAAATGAAGATGAGAATGGAAACGGAGACGAAGACGAAGACGAAGATGAAGGAGAAGATGAGGGTCCCGAAGATGAAGAGGAGGGTGATAGTGAGAAAAATGAAGATGACGAAGAATGAAGAGGATAAACATCACAATTGATAGATCTGTTTTTTACACTTTGTCCATTTTCTCCAAAAGAGAAACCGTTACACTTTGATAGATCCATTTTTGATATTATATCTTGGTGCTCCTTGTACTATTAGCAAATATCTAGCAAATATCAAAAGATGTAGTATATGTAAGACCCCGAAATTTTTAAATAAAAAGGAATTTCCTTTATTTATTATTTTGAATTAGTAAGGGTTGATTTGATTAATGTAGATAGTTAAGGGTTAAATACGCAAATATTTCAAAATAAGCAAAGTGGTTATAAAATATTCATTATTGTGGGAATATTCGTTTGGTCGTGGAATATTCGTCATTGTCGGGAATATTAAATATTTACTCAGTAGCGACCATGTGTGGGCCCCATAACTGAAAGCGATTGGATGAAAGAAAAAGACAAATATAAGTTGTTTTTAAATAAACTGGCAGTAGTTATTCACAGATTAATCTTGTTGGAATACGGTTGGTTAAAACACACTAATACGCGTTGTTGAAAGCAACAGACACCAGTATTGCACCAATTATTGATTCTTACGTGAAGAAGGCACTACTCAATAATGGTTACTGATGAATTCTTTGCTTGAAGATTTTATTGAGTTAATAATTCTGCGTTGATATTTTATATTCTTTGTTGTTTTGATAATTGTCATTACGGTATCTTTCATTATCGAAGCAATAATTCATATTATCTGAATAATATTATTAGATAACATTATTGGCAATGTCTAGAAAGTTACATCTAAGGAGAGGTTTGGTCACCTAATTGCGCGCCATGAGAAGAAATTCTTATTGAAAGCCCCCTTTCCTGAACCCGCTGGTTGTCGATGTTGTGATTACGTAATATTATTTGTGAATAATTAATTATTGATTTATATGATGAGGAAAATATTGATTTTATGTGGATATAGATGGAGAAAATTTTTAAAAATGACAATTGTTGAAAATTAATATTTTATCTTTTTTCGATAAAATAATTCATTTAAATATATTATTTTAATAATATATTAAGCGGTGATATTTTTACAACGAATGTGGGATATATGAGTATACGAGGAGGAAGAGTATTTTTGTTGTAATAAATGATTAACACATGTTTTGTGTTATTGGACCCCATTTCTTGACCGAAATTTGATTATAGCTTGTAAAATCGCCTGGTTTGTGGATTTGGTCAATTTCGATTGGAATTTGAAAAACTTTCTTCTCGCAAAGTTGTAGAGAATTGAATTTCCTATAAAAACTCGAGAGATTCGAATTTTCTGATGAAAGGGATATTTATTATGAATTATTGAAGTTCAAAGCTCAAATAATTGATTTTGGAAGTTTAAAATATTTAAAATTAGAAAAACGTTTTTCTTATTTTTTCTAGAAGGTGGCATGTGTTTGATGGCTGAAATCAGATTCTAGACATGTGTAGAAAATAATATAATTATATTATTAATTTATTAAATTTTCGCTTTGGTGTTCTAAGCATTTTCCTATAAATAGGGTGCTTGGGTTAGAATTGAAAATCACACCGTAAAGCTCAAGTTTTCTCTCTATATTATCGAGCGTATTCTTGTGAGTATTTTGAGTATACTTTGAGTATTCTTTATACTGAGTGCAAGTCCAAGTCATAGCTTTATATCAGTGTTTCAAATTTAGAAGATCTTGATCTTTCGAGGTAAGGGATATTATTTTTTTTTCGTAATGATATTATTTCTTCAATATCATTATCTTTGAAATGTTGATCTGAAGTTTTATCAAATTTGGAACTTTTTCATGTATGGGGTTACTTATTCATGGGTTACTATTCATGAGTTACTATTTACGAAGTTACTATTCATGAGTTCTTATTCACAAGTTCTTATTCACGTAGTACTATTCATGAAGCGTGAAGATGTTTTTGTGGAATTTCTATCTTTTGGTGTCGGTTACTATTCACGTTATACTTGTAAGACTATTCACGATACTGATCTTATTCACCTAAAATAAAATTTCTTCTTTTCGTCGAAAACATCTATTCGGATACTAACTCGATCAGTATCCATGTTTTGATCATTCTTGAATTTTACACCACTATGATTATTTTTGAGATATTTTTGGATGTGGATAAAACCAAGTACGAATCCTTAATCCTTAATCCTTGTCATTTTGTTTCACTGGATTCGTTTCTTTAAAAATATTTTTCATCATCCTCCGTCTTAAATGATGATATTATTGAATATCTTTGGCCTGTAGTGCAAAGATGAATGATTTCTGAAGAATATCTTTGGCCTGTAGTGCAAAGATGAACAGGTGTTGAGATGAACATGACCGATTGATTAATATCTTTGGCCTGTAGTGCAAAGATGAATATTTGATTCCAGATGTATATTGATTGATGTTCTGAGGATAAAATATTGATGATGGACTATTAAATTCATAGATTATAGTAGATTTCATTCTCACGTAACTCTTCTATGAATTATTATTTCACTGCGAATATTGATTTAAAATTTGTTATCTATTGTATTCTATCGATTTTTCCTGTTGAAGACTAACGATAATTTGTTGTATATTATCTTAGTCATAATATTCTTTACTTGGGCTAGTTGAGCTCACCCTTTTCCTTGTTGTTCCATTTTTCTTCGGGGGAGAATGAAATGCGAAATCTTAGTCTGGGGTATGGAATGAAGGGTTCTAGAGAGTTGTTTAGTAGTCCTCACCATTTTTGTAAAATAATGAATCAATAATTATGATGGGGATTTATTTGCGTGTGGATATTGTCAGATGGCAATATCTCGTATTTAAACTCAAAGTTTATATGTTGTAATAATAAAGTTGTAGTTATTTACATACCATGTATTTGGCGACTCAGAATGGGTTGGATGGAATGGACCTATTTTGGGGCGTCACGGTTGGTATCGAGCTTAGGATATGATCTCTGGCGGAGATCGGGGAATAGAACTAGGAGGGAGAGACGAGTAAATCCTTCGCTAGTGTGTCCTACCTAAGCTTATTTGTTAGTTAGTCAAGATATAGGGATATTATGTGATATATTGATTTCCTTAATTAACCCTTATTTTATGACGGTATTTGAGAATGTCGATTGAGAATATTAACAATGGAGTAATTGAGACCGTGGAGATGTCTCAGATTCACCAACGAGGAGAACGTGCAACAGTGGCAATGTTCCTCCTGTGAACAACACCACTGAGAATGATGATGAACGAGGGATGTTTAGAAGTTTTTGCGATTCATGCAAAATCGACGAGGAGACTCGTGTTCACTGTCTGAGGAGGAAATGATAGCAATTCACGGGTGGTCACAAATTGCAAGCTTCAAAGAGTTGGGACCACTGAGTGGGAAAGCCGATCCGATTAAAGGCGAGACGTGGGTCAAACAAATTACCAAGATATTCGATGTCTTGGGATGTACGGAGGAACGAAAAATTCCATTCGCTACCTTTATGTTCCGTGGCGAAGGCAGATTCATGGTGGGAATCGTGAAGCGTACTCCATCCACCGCACTCGGCGATGTCGTGGGAGACGTTTGAAGCAGATTCAATGACAAGTACTTCCACGAAAGTATTCGTATATATGAAGGAAGTGGAGTTTATTAGACTAGAAGAGAGAATAACATGGCGGTGTCCCAAAGACGAGGCGAAGTTCGCGGAGTTATTGAGTTTGCACCTCATTTGGTGGAGAATGAGGAACGATGACGCGGATGTTTCGAGAGGTTTGAAACCCGACATACGTCGAGATCTCATTTCTCATAAATTTTCTCTCTATTCGAGATGTTGTCAACAGGCTCATTGTTAGAAAGCGGGATAACGAGTACGTTCAACCGAGGGACCATAACCGAGGATCATATCAAGATAGCGATCATCAAGATAACGATAACCACGGAGAAAGAAGAATACGAATTAAAGGCGGTAACCACTCGGTGGTAATCGTGGCCATGAAAATAGAAGAAGCGAGTCGGGAGGAGATTTTAAAAAGAGGAGATTCAACAACGACCATGTGAAGACGTCGTCACAAGATGAGCAACTAGTTTTAAGGGAGGAGAACGACGACCACCGGTCATATATGCTACAAATGCGGAAAAGAGGGACATATCGATCAAAGCGCCCACAACAGATTCAAGGTATGCTATAATTGTGGAAAGGAAGGACATATCGCTCGAGATTAGACAAAGATGGCGAAACCTAGTTCAATGAGGGGACGGTGACTCAAAAGAACATCCCGAGAAAAGTCAAAGTCAACGATTCCGGAAGAGCGTTTGTTGTATTTGGTCAAAATGCGAGGAGGAACGAACGGTTAAGTTAGCAGGTTAGTTAATTATAAATTCTGCAGAAGTATATACCTTACTAGATATTGGTTCTACCCATTCTTTTATCTCTCTTACTTGCGCTCAACGTTTGAACTTGACTACGGAGAAATTAAACTTTGACCTATCTGTGGAGACTCCATTAGGAGAAACTTTCATTACATCCGTTGTTTAAAAATCTTGCTTGATTCAAGTTGGCACTATCACATTACCGTTAACCTTATTTCTATAGAGATATTTGCTTTTGAAGTGATTTTAAGGTTAACTACTCATCACGCCAAATTGATTGCTTTTGTAAGGTTGTTAGTTTTCATATTCCTAAGCAACTGTTATTCAATTCAAGCAATCAAACCATTGTAGTCAAACATTTTCATATCAAGCCATGAAGTCATTCTTTTATTACGGATGTCAAGTTTTTTAGTCCATGTTATGGATTTGAATAAAGACACGTCGATTTGAATAATATTCTGTTGTTATTGATTTTCCCGACGTATTTCTGAAGAATTTCTTGGCTTACTCCCAAAGCTTCGATATTAAATTTTGTATCGACTTTGAACCCCAGACAAAAACTCATTTCTAAAATCTCATATCGAATGGCTCCTATTGAACTCGAGGAGTTAAAAATTCAACTATAGAATTTGGTACCGAGCCTTTATCTTGTGACTTCCTTTGTGGAATTCACCTAAGCCGAACTCTCTGTAGGGGACGTCATATTCGATGCGATAGTAAAAGCGATAGGTGTCATTGTGATGTCTTTATCCAAGATTGGGATATGAGTCACGATTGAGAGCAACTAAGTCGATTATCGAAGACGTAGCTTTCAGGCTTAATTGGTTATTATCGGAGATTCGTGGAAGGATTTTCTTGAATCGCTATCTCAGTTAACTTAGTTGACTCGAAAAGATACAAAATTAGTATGGAGGCGAGGAATGCGAGAAGATTTTCCAAGAGCTCAAGAGGCGACTCATTTAAGCACATATTCTAACCATACCATCTTGGAAAAGCGAACGTGGTAGTACGTGGCGTTGAGTAGAAGATCATATCAAGGAACGAGTGCAATGATGTCAAGTATACGCGTAGAGCCAACTTTAATAGAAAAAGTTAAGGTCTTTCAAGCCACGCAACCCGGAATGATGCGTATATGAAGAAGAAAGTACAAGAAGGAGCTATTCGAGCGAGAATTGATGAAGAAAGAATACTTGAGTCCACTCTAGACTTTGTGTTCCTAACGACTACGATTTGAAGTACAAGATTATGATGGAGGCACACAACACGCCATTTGCAATCCATCTTGGAAGTACTAAAATGTATCGTGATCTTCGACATACATTTTGGTGGAACAATATGAAGAGAGAGATTGCAAAGTTTATCTCGATGTGTTTAACTTGCCAACGTGTAAAGGCGGAGCATCTTGTACCTAAGGGTCCGTTGCAACCACTTGAGATTCCGGAATGGAAGTGGGAACACATTACCCTGAATTTCATTACTAATCTTCCTGCGGTTTCTCAAGGCATCAATGCTATTTGGGCTATTGTTGATAGATTAACCAAGTCTGCTCATTTCTTACCGATACGAGAGACTTATTCCCTTGAACGCCTTTCTCGTATGTACGTAAATGCGATTGTGAGATTGCATGGCATGCCAGTATCCATAGTTTTAGATCGTGACCCAAGATTCACTTCATGATTTTGGGTTAGAAAGCTATGGGCACGAATTTATGATTCAGTTTGGCATACCATCCTCAAACGGATGGGCAATCAGAAAGGACTACTCAAACTCTTGAAGATATATTAAAACTCTGTGTCCTAGATTTCAAAGGAAGTTGGGATAAGTACTTGCCATTGGTGGAATTCTCATACAACAATAGTTATCAGGCAAGTATAGGTGTGGATCCATTTGAAGCATTATATGGACGAAAATGTCGTTCTCCAATATGTTGGGATGAGGTGGGTGAAGCAACATTGTTGGGACCCGAGTTAGTACGTATGACTAATGATTCGATAACGATACAAACCGGCACAAGATCGACAAAAGAGTTATGCGGATCTTCATCGAAAGGACGTGGAATTTAATGTAGGGGGATCATGTATTGTTGCGAGTTGCTCCGTGGAAGGAGTTACAAGATTTGGGAAGAGAGGAAAGCTCAATCCATGATTTATTGGTCCATTTCAAATTCTTGACCGAGTAGGAAATGTAGCCTATAGACTTGCGTTACATCTCGAAAGTATGTCTCGTGTTCATAATATGTTTCACATATCTGTGCTTCAGTAAATATGTGAAAGACCCGAACCACGTTATATAGAGTTAGACCCAGGACGAGATAGCCAAGACTTAACGTATGAGGAGGTACACATCAAAATTTTGGATAGGAAGGAGCATGTCCTACGCTAAGAAAGGTTATACCACAAGTTAAAGTTTTGTGGAAGAATCATGCTATAGAGGAAATGACACAGGAATTGGAAAGCGGAAATGAAAGCGAGGTATCCTCACCTTTCGAAAACACCAGAATACGTCGACGTCAATTTCGAGGACGAAATTTCATAAGGAGGGAGGTTGTAAGACCTAGAAATTTTTAAATAAAAGGAATTTCCTTTATTTATTATTTTGAATTAGTAAGGGTTGATTTGATTAATGTGGATAGTTAAGGGTTAAATACATAAATATTTCAAAATAAGCAAGTGGTTATAAAATATTCATTATTGTTTGGGAATATTCGTTTGGTCGTGGAATATTAAATGATCGTCGAGAATATTAAATGCACGACGGTAGCAGCCCATGAGTGGGGCCCCATAATGAAAGCGATTGGATGAAAAAATGACAAATATAAGTTATTTTTAAATAACTAGCGTAGTTATTCAAGATTATCTTGTTGGAATACCCTTGGTGGTTAAAACACACTAATACGCGTTGTTGAAGCGAGTTACACCAGATTGCACCAATTATTGATTCTTACGTAAGAAGGCACTACTCAATAATGGTTACTGAATTATTCTTATTCAATATTTTATTGAGTTAATAATTCTTTGCGTTGATATTTTATATTATCATTGTTTCAATAATTGTCATTACACAAGATCTTTCATTATCGAAGCAATAATTCATATTATCTGAATAATATTATTAGATAACATTATTGGCAATGTCTAGAAAGTTACATCTAAGGAGAGGTTTGGTCACCTAATTGCAGCGCGATAGAAGAAGAAATTCTTATTGGAAAGCCCCTCTTCCTGAGGAACCGCCTGGTTGTCAATATTGTGATTCGTAATATTATTTGTGAATAATTAATTATTGATTTATATGATGAGGAAAATATTGATTTTATGTGGATATAGATGGAGAAAATTTTTAAAAATGACAATTGTTGAAAATTAATATTTTATCTTTTTTACGATAAAATAATTCATTTAAATATATTATTTTAATAATATATTAATTGGTGATATTTTTACAACGAATGTGGGATATATGAGTATACGAGGAGGAAGAGTATTTTTGTTGCAATAAATGATTAACACATGTTTTGTGTGTCGGTGGACCCCATTTCTTGAATGAAATTTGATTATAGGCTGTAAAATCGCCCGTTTATGGATTTCGATCAATTTCTGATTGGAATTTGGAAAAACTTTCTTCTGCAAAGTTGTAGAGAATTGAATTTCCTATAAAAACACGCGAGATTCGAATTTTCTGATGAAAGGGCTATTTATTATGAATTATTGAAGTTCGAAGCTCAAATAATTGATTTTGGAAGTTTAAAATATTTAAAATTAGAAAACGTTTTTTCTTATTTTTTCTAGAAGGTGGCATGTGTTTGATGGCTGAAATCAGATTCTAGACATGTGTAGAAAATAATATAATTATATTATTAATTTATTAAATATTCTGCTTTTGGTGTTCTAAGCATTTTCCTATAAATAGGTGCTTGGGTTAGAATTGAAAATCACACTTTAAATCAAGTTTTCTCTCTATATTATCGGGCGTATTCTTGTGAGTATTTTGAGTATACTTTGAGTATTGTTATACGGTGCAAGTCCAAGTCATAGCCTTTATATCAGGTGTTTCAAATTTAGAAGATCTTGATCTTTCGAGGTAAGGGATATTATTTTTTTTCAGTAATGATATTATTTCTTCAATATCATTATCTTTGAAATGTTGATCTGAAGTTTTATCAAATTTGGAACTTTTTCATGTCAAGTTACTATTCATGGGTTATTGTTCATGAGTTCTTATTCACGAAAGTTACTATTCATGAGTTCTTATTCACGAGTTCTTATTCACGAGTACTATTCATGAAGCGTGAAGATGTTTTTGTGGAATTTCTATCTTTTGGTGTCTGAGTTCTTATTCACGATACACGAAGATTATTCACGATATCTGATGATTATTCAATAGAAAAATAAAATTTCTTCTTTTCGTCTAAAACATCTATACGGATACTAACTCGATTGTATCCATGTTTTGATCATTCTTGAATTTTACACCACTATGATTATTTTTGAGATATTTTTGGATGTGGATAAAACCAAGTACGAATCCTTAATCCTTAATCCTTGTCATTTTGTTTGTTTTGGATTCGTTTCTTTAAAAATATTTTTCATCATCCTCGGTCTTAAATGATGATATTATTGAATATCTTTGGCACGTAGTGCAAAGATGAATGATTTGAAGAAGAATATCTTTGGCTGTAGTGCAAAGATGAGCAGTGTTGAGATGAACATGACCGATTGATTAATATCTTTGGCTCAGTAGTGCAAAGATGAATATTTGATTCGGATGTATATTGATTGATGTTACTGAGGATAAAATATTGATGATGGATCATTAAATTCATAGATTATAGTAGATTTCATTCTCTACGTAACTCTTCATGAATTATTATTTCAGCCGCGAATATTGATTTAAAATTTGTTGTCTATTGTATTCTATCGATTTTTCCTGTTGAAGACTAACGATAATTTGTTGTATATTATCTTAGTCATAATATTCTTTCTTGGGCTAGTTGAGCTCACCCTTTTCCTTGTTGTTCCATTTTTCTTCTCGGGAGGCGAGAATGTAGCGAAAGTACTTAGTCTGGGTATGGAATGAAGGTTCTAGAGAGAGAGTTGTTTAGTAGTCCTCACCATTTTGTAAAATAATGAATCAATAATTATGATGGGGATTTATTTGCGTGTGGATATTGTACAGATGGCAATATCTCGTATTTAAACTCAAAGTTTATATGTTGTAATAATAAAGTTGTAGTTATTTCTGTACCATGTATTTGGCGACTCAGAATGGGTTGGATGGAATGGACCTATTTTGGGGGCGTCACAGTATATCTTTTACTTTAATTTGTTTTCTACATCATCTTATTAGTGTTTTAAACACACTTCTTTGTCAACATTTCAATGTAAGTAGATTTGAAGATCAAATTGGACTAAAACCGAAATTAAATGGACTACCACGCCTCCCCCCCCACACCTGGTGTCTACAAATTCTGTATTAGCTAGCCAACTTATTTTCGGATGTATTTCATTTGGATGTATTTGTTAATTTTGGGGACTTAGTTTAGGATGTGTATGGCAAGAGGAGTTAGTAGTTTTAGGTTTAGTTGGTTTTATGGCCATTTTTCTGTGTTAAAATTTGCCCTGCATCCTCTGATTTATTGATAATATGCTAATTAGGTTCATCAATGGAAATGGCTTATATAAAACAAGGTTAACCAAATACTCCATTAGATTTAAGGTGCTAGTGAAACTGTGAAAGCTCTACTGTTCATTAGATTTAACTAATAACTTTTCTTACGAGTGTCACATTCATATTTTTGTTTCTCGGGTTGCTTTAATGGCTTCTAATAGAGCGCTCTAGATCTCGTCTTTAACTGCTTCAATGGCCAGGAAATTAATGATAATGAGATCCATGCCGATGAACCACATGTAGAGGAGGAAAGTATTCATGAGAATGTTGAAGGTACCATGCATATATCTACACTTATACTTGCATTGTCATGAAGGTAACTTTTACACACTTCACTTTAAAAGTTAATTACACTCCAGTGATACCATCATTTAGGGACTAGAAAATGGGTATTCATTATGTTGTTTAGCAAGCTTAAGACTAGAGAACTAAATCAATTTCAAATACCCATAGGCTGATTTATGTAGAAGTTGACCGAGCTACAGGTTTGGTCATCATTGTCAGCTTTAGGCTCCACGGAACCAATTAAAAGAAAGTGTGAGTCAGTATCTTAAACCAATTATGCTTTACCCAACAATGAAGGAAAAAATTAATCAGTGTTGGCCTGCATCCAAAAGAAAAACTTTCTATCGTCTGTCTGGAACTTCAAGATGTAAACCCTTCCAGATGCTTGATTAACCTGGAATATTCAAAAATAATGAAAAGTAAATATGAATTACATGTATCTATAGTTTTTTAGAACAAAAAGCTAAACTAATCTAGAGAGAGAGAATACCTTCTCAAATACTCCCTCCTCAGGGAAAATAATCTGATCCTACATTTATCAGGAGTCAGGGAAAAACACAAATTCTAAACAAAGTAAAGCTGATATACTACTTATCTAAAAGTAAAAAAAAAAGGGTTTAAATTTTATAGATGTGCATGAACTAGTTAGTAGTACTAGTAGTATTTTCTAAAAAGATCAGTCTGAATAGACGGATGGATTAGAAAGAAAAGTTTATGTATATATATATATATATATTTAAACTGATTTATTTAGTACTCACTAACTCTATATTAACTAAGGACTAGTAGATATATGTGTCTGTTTGATACTTTTGTGTGAATCTATGTCTGTTAGATCTTAATTAAAAAGATCATTCACTCCTCAAGGTTTTCTTTGCATTGATTTGAATGATTTTTGTTACTTTTTTTTTATATATGTTGCTTGTTATCCTAAACATTAAACAAGAGAACGTGCTTAAAGATGAAGAAATAACAAGAGATTATAATTCCATCTACCAAAAGAAAACTAAACAAAATTCTCAAACTGAATCAAGTCAACAAAGCACACCACTGCAAGTTAAAAACAAAATGTACCCCATAACACTTTGGTTACTGAAAGTTTATTGGCTGAAATCAATAATTACATCCCAATTTAACAAGAAAGAATTTTATGTAAATTTCAAACTTTTCTTTCAGCTCCAAACAAAATTAGCCAAAAACACGAGCACTCACAGAGCTAGTTGGGGTGGGCAAGAAAGGATGTGCAGCAAGCACGCTCCATTCTAGATCACCTGCGTTACCATGAGATGCATAACCAGGAAAGTTAAACATAAGAAAATAAAATACATCGCCCAAGCCACCATCAAAATTGTACAGGATAAATCACTGCCGCTCATCTTCAGGATCAGGGACCTCCTCACCAAAACCACGTTGAGCAATTCTGTAATACAGAATACCCACTATTGCCATGCAGGCCCTGAAAACAATTGTAAAATAGTTGCATTAGTGTAGATATAAAGATAAATAAATAAAAAAAGATGGACAAGGATGGTTATGTTGGAGAATAAGAGAGTGAAATTATGTAATTGTTTCATTTGGACCTTTTTTTAATCAGTAATCACTGTTTCTTCATCAATTATCAAGGCCCAAGTAAATCTAAAGCACATTATTTCTTGTTCATTCACTTGACTATATGGCTAGCCTAGGGTTCAAACATGAGATAACCAAACTTGCATGCATAAGCCTTAAAGAACATTAGCCAGGGATAGTATACCACAGCAAAGCCAAATTTAATCCGCTGCAATAATTATTTATTCTTTCTTATTTGTTTGCTTATTGGCTATGGAACTCCACGATATGCACTTTATGTGTATTAAGGATATCAATATTTAAACGCCATAAATACAGGTAACACTGAAAAGCCTAAGAGGACTAGAGCATTTGATAAATTTATTTATGTGTATTAAGTTTTCTTTTGAGTTCTATTATGGACTGTTTGTAAATTTATAGCTAAAACTGTGCCTAAATATGGACTGCTATGGTAAAATGTTGAGACTGAAGTTGTGAGTCAGTATAGAGTCCCTATATTGTCTATGTATACCATTTGAAAGTTGTTCCTCATGTTATATTTTAGTTTTGTTTAGTTCATATATCTTGATTCTTTCTCTCTTTTAGGTTCTCGACCTAAGAGGAAGCGTGGACCAACGATGGGAGCAAAATTATGGTCAAATATCGATGCACCCAAGAAAGTAATTTATGATGCAAATGGTCAACCTGTTGGGGGAGAGGCCAATAAGTTAACCACTTTTCTCGGGTGTCTTGCTCGCAATGGAGAATTTTTTCCAATAAGTACTCCAACATGGTCCAATATGACAGAGGCTAACATGACAAGGGCTTGGGATGAAATTCAGGTTATTAATCATACCATTTTATAGAATTTGACATTAAGCACATTGAAACAAACTAATATATGTGTAAATTTGTTTGTTGTAAAAATGATTTACCACAGATCACCCCAATGCTAAGAGAAAACTGATGACTATCATGAACAATAGGTGGAGAGATTGAAAGTCTAACTTAAAGAGTAATAATTTTGTGCCTGGTGACCGTGCCAAATCGATAGCGAATACTATCAACAATGATCGAGTAAATCCTAATCAATGGGCTGCGTTGGTTGATTATTGGCTAACTGATGATGCACAGGTTGTGTTTATTCTAATTTATGTATTATCAATTCTTACTTATTGTTATATATTAATATTAATTTATAAATACATACAATGCAGGATATAGCAACAAAAAATTATGAAAATCGGAAAAAAAATTGTTGGTAGGTCATACATTGGGCACTAAATCAATTCCAAAAAAGAAGCGTGAATTGGTAATATTTGATGTTATTTCAATATTTTTATCGTTAATCATGTATTAGACTTTTTTATAAATAGAGTATTTCTTGAATTATGAACTATTTTTGTTTTATTTGTAGTACCAAATAAATAAAAAAGAGATTGATCGAAAGAGATATGTATATACGATCCCCACACCAAGTGATAACTCAATTTTCTGGGAGCATCCTCGAATGTGGTACGATTTATCAATCCTCAAACAATGGGTTTTTTTAACTCTTTATCCCCAGTATGTGTGTGTGAGTTTGTTTTAGAGCATTCATTTACATGAATTTAAACCCCGACCTTTTTGATTCTAAATACTGTGATCCCTACAAGAATATAGTTAAGTCACATTATGGAGGCACCAAGAAAAACTTCCTACTTTAATATGTTCTGAAGCATAGACCTTTAATTTGTTCATTAATAAATTAGTCACTAAACTAGAGTATCAAATTCCCAAAAGATCAACAAAATAAATTAGTAAGCATAAATAGAGAGACCATTTCATTTTATATAAAAACACAGACGAATGAATAAATTAAATTGAATGGTTCTACATAAATAGTTGCCAGCTACTATATTACACACTAAATTAATGTCATTGAACATGTTGTATATGGAACAAAGCAATACGTCCAACCTTATAAGTAGAGTCAAAATAGCCATACATGCAGTTCCAGATAAACATATGATGTCATGAACTTGACATTTATCGGACTAATTCTCTCCCCCAAGATCGAGGGAATGAACAACTCAGGAAGACTTTTCATAAAGAGTAAAAGAATATCGTGGAAACAATATCACATAGACCTCAACAAATATAGTGTTACTTCTCTTCTAGTTTATATTAGTGTAATTATTTTAATTTTCAAGTTATATGTTTGTTGTTTGCATACGGGGTATGCAACCAATGAGGAAAAGCAAAAGGAAATGTGGCAATGATGAAAAATCAATCTCTCACTCTTTAAAATTCAATACTCATTTGTTGTAGTGTAATTATTTTAATTTTCAATACTCGGGAAGCTAAATACAAGATGGTATCTCAAGAACAATGTCTAAATAGGTAACCAATATAGAAAGAAGGAACATTTAAGTAAGTGGAATAGAATATCTTGTAAGTTACTTTTCGAACAAGATTAAAAATAATAATAGAATAACATAATGTAATTACTACTATTATTTTCTACTCTTCTTTAAGTTATGTTGAATTGCCTTGTATATTTAAGTTGCCTTGTATATTTAAGTTGTGTATAATTTGCCTTATATATTTTCACGGGAAAAAATTATTGAGTTAAAGAATACTCGAGAATCGATGGTGAAAGCAGAAGAGTGACAGAGACGGAATGATATACTTGCACAAGTTCTTGGACCAGAGCAACATGGTAGACTTCGACAAGGTGGAGTTGGTGCCACAGCTACAAACACTTGGGGGCCTCGTGACATAAATAATGAGGTACAACGTGAGAATCAAGAATTGAAAGTCGAGTGAAAAAGGTGCGGGGAAAAGGAGATGATATCGCAAGGAAAGTGGATGAACTATTATCAATTATGGCATGTAATTTATGAAGAATTCATCGAGTTCCAAATGCTCAATCCAACAATCGGGTGTTGCTCTCTCACTTCACTTATACTTAAATTTTGGGGCTATCATTATGTTTTTATGGATTAACAAGTTCACTTGATAATTAATTTGTAGGATCGATACACAGAAAGAGATAATGGTGATATTAGCGGATCAAATAATCCTATAGAGGACCTGTGACATGTCACGTGCTGCTGGAAATTTGTTATATGTAACACTATTTTTGATGAAAATTTGTTAGATGTGATACTAAAAATATGTTAAATGTCTTTGTTGGTTATGTCTTGTTTGATACATTGTAAAGATTTTGGATGGTTATGTATATTTAGATGATATTATACATTAATAGACTTTATTTGTTTTATTCTTTTAGTTGTAAATGTTATATTCAGATTGGATGGTTGAATGTGGTTATGTTTCTTAACGGTAAAAATAAATAAAAATTATTGTATAAAACAAAGATGTTCTTTAAAAATTTGGGAAGATATAGCGACGGCCACTTAATCGTCATAAAGTAATTTCACGTACCAAATCTACTTTTATAGCGACGGGCCACTTAATCGTCGCAGAGCTCATGTACCAAATCTCACCTATAACGACGATTCGCTACGATCGTCGTAATAACTTCATAGCCAAATCTCACTTCTATACCGACTACCACTTAATCGTCGTCATGAATAGCTCCTGACCAAATCTATATGGCGACGGTCGTGGTCGTCGGTATATCCACTTTCGATCGTCGATAAAAACCTTCAAGCCGCGCTTTTTGTGGAGTTTTCTAGTGATTTGATTCGACCGTCGCTATAAGCAAAAAAGACCGTCATTATAGGTTTCAATGATCATTTATAATGACGATCGTCAACCGTCATTATACTTTATAGCGACGTCAGTTTTATCTATATAGCGACGGTCACAACCGTCGCTATAACCGATTTTCTTGTAGTGCAAATACATCATCGATCAGAAACAAATTTTATATCTACTGTGACGATTCTATTACGATCAACTTTAACACCCTTTGTAATATCAAACCAGCGACACTTAAATGTAACGACCTTTTTAGCCCCTGGATAATTGAGCACAACCACTTCCTTTAATCTTCCATAGTAATTGGATTCAAAATCTACATAACAACTTCCCAACACGACAACGCCGGAGTTGACTGATGTCAATTCATTCAAGTCATCAACCTTGAATCTATACCCATTCACGATACAACCTGGAAATGAACTAACAAGTTTGTACGGGTCTGAAATGACATCTCTAAAACGATCATACGCGTTCTCTTCTTCGACCCTTCTCTTAAACCACTGGTGAAAAATTGCATTAGTGAATGCTTCCATCTATGATTCTATCAACCCTGGGTTAGAAGCATGCGCTTCCAATTCGAATGAACTGCGTACAATAATATGACAATTAATTAATTTTTGATTAATGATAGATAAATCATTTTAACTTGTAATAATACATACTTGATGTATGACGATACTACAGGCATATTTAGAAGCATGTATGTAGAGACAATCTTTAAATCTTTATCGGTTAGGTAAGTCTTCGTCTCATGTCCAAATGGTTTAATCGATCCCCGACCTCATTCCGACTTAGACGGTTATGCTTCGTTGCGACTACATCTTCAAAGTATAACGAGCAGAAGTTGACAAGCTCTTCCTCCGTATAGCGTTCAGCAATAGAACCCTCTACGCGCGCTTTGTTTTTAACTTTCTGCTTTAATCGATGCATATACCTGAAATATGAAAGTATGTGATATATATTACCTGATAAGTTAAATATAAAGATGACAAATATTACACAATATATGTGATATTACCTCTCAAATGGATACATCCATCGATATTGCACTGGTCCTCCAAGCTTAAGTTCATATGGCAGATGAATAGGCAAATGCTCCATGCTGTCAAAGAACTCCGGTGGTAAAATCATTTTGAGCTTGCACATTGTCGAGTGAGTCCAGTTAAATATAAAGATGACGAAGTGCTAGTGTGACCCAGTATGGTAACTCAAACCAAATTAGCGAGTGAGTCCAGTTATGACTTTTCCCATATCCTATAGCTCTCAACGTACCATGCTCCTTCCCAGGGGGGTGGAAATGTTAGATCATTTAGCCAACCCAATATGTCGCTGCCCGACAAGCGACCAACAACCCCTTTCTTCTCTCGCTTCTTCATTGAATTGTGTAGACATGTTTCTATAACTGTGCTCAGTAGGCAAGAATCTACGAGCAGTTCCAAAGAAACTAGTTTTCCAGCCATGACGTAGTTGAGTGCCTTGCACATCCCCCATGCAGACTGGACATGACAACTTTCCATGGGTCGACCAACCACTAATCATCCCAAGTGCCGGAAAGTCAGTGATAGTCCACAACAAGGCTGCCTTCATCACAAGTCTGAACACCTATTTCCCACAGCATCTTAAGTTCATCGACTAACGGCCTGAGGTACACGTTAATGTCTTTTGTAGGACTCTTATCCCCCGGTATAAGTAAGGTCAAGAAAAGATATGGATCCCTCATGCACATTGACGGTGGAAGATTGTAAGCTACCATAATCACTGGCCAAACAGAATAAGGCTGACTAAAATTATTAAATGGACAGAATCCATATGTAGCCATGCCAAGCCTAACATTCCTAACTTCTTCGGCAAACTTTGGAAAATTGGCATCAAAATTCTTCCATTTATCTCCATCTGCTGAGTGAGTCAACTGACTAGGCACGACATCCCTTGTTCTATGCCAACTCATATGCTGAGCAGTGTGCGTAGACATGAATAGCCGCTACAACCTCGGCGCAAGAGGAAAATACCGTAAAATCTTCTTTGGAACATGTTTCTCCTTCCCTCCACGTTTTGTGATCTTGTACCTTGGAAGTTCTGAGATATCACATCGCTACTTTATCTTTGTCCTCCCTATAATATAACATGCAATCCTCGCCACAAGCATCGATCTTCTCATACCCGAGATTTAACCCCTTAACCATCTTCTTCACCTCATAGTAATTCAGGGCAACGTATTATCCCTGGGTAAGAACTCACTGAGAATATCAAGCAAATCATTGAATCCTCTCTCACCGCAATCATGCTCATTCTTGAAATGTAAAAGCTTCAGAATCGCAGTAAAGCTTTGGTGTGCTTGTCATTTTCAGGATACAATGGAACACCCGATTCAGATAGAAACTTTTAGAAAGCAGCTGCTGAATCATTTGGCTTTTGCTGAGAACTGCTTAACGCATGCTCGTTTTCAGCCTAGTCAATATTGGTAGGGCCATACGCATCAACCAATATTTTTATGACGTCATAGTTATCTGCTTGCGAATCCCCGTGATCCGAGTGGTCTACAGTACTATATGTTCGTTCTCTAAACTCAGCTGATTTCTCGCGATGAATCCATACCGAATACCCATCCACAAACCCACGTGAATATAAGTCAAATTTAACTTCATCGGCAGTCTTCCATATCACGTTCCTACGCTTGGAACACGGGCATCTCATCTTTCTGTTCGGATCATCAACATGTTTTATTGCTTTGTTCATAAAATTGGACATCCCTTCACTAAGACGCATTAACTAATCCCTCCCATCAATTGGTATCCTACGGTACATCCAACTCCGATCTACCGACATCTTTAATTGAAGAAAATACCGATTAGAATATATATGCATGTATTTAGTTTACCTAGTATATATCTCCACTCTCTGGGGGTTAAAGCTTTATCCTCGTTTCTAGATGCGTCTCCTCTCATTAATGTCATTCACAAGGTGCATGTTTATAATATTTTAAGAAAATTTCAAAGATCACCTCCCCATGGTCTTCAAGATACACTAAATAGACCAAGATAACTTAGTCTAAGTATGCACTCGAAGAACATATGTAGAGACACCAAATTTGAAAAATCCTCAAAATATTATAAACACATACGCACCTTGTGAATTAGCACCAACCTAAGTGAGAGACATAACATCCAGTAGCAGTCCCAAACTGGGGACTATTCGGCATTCACTCCTACTGAGTGAATGTCAAATGGGTTTCTAAGTTTCAAAGTATATTACATATATATATATTTATGAGTGTATTGAAGAGCAAAGGGAGAGTATCATTGAGTTTATTAAAAATTATGGAAAACTAAGCAAATGCTACATAGTTTATTAGTTGCAAATCTAAGTTTCATATTAGTTGCAGTTGCAACTAATAATACTCTAACCGGTTCCGCGGCAGTAATCGGACAAAAAAAAAGGGTCGTAGTTCCTGTTTGTGTCCTATACTCTATTAATAAAGTTAATTGAATTACTGCAGACATTCCTCACTGTTCCACCATAACAGATGACAACATCCCAAAGGATTTCCATTAAGCTATTGAACAAAGTTCAAAGTTCCCATATGAGGAATTTGGAGTGGTGAGAAGCTGTCTATGTCATGGATTGGACCCATATCAGGTAATGCTTCATTCCTAGTAGAGAAGTGATCGTTCGCTCATTTAGAGGGTTGCTTAACCAATAACTTTGTTCAACAACTTAATGGAACCCCTTCCGTATGTTGGCATCTGTTATGATGGAACAGTGAGGAATGTCTTCAATAATTCAATTAACTTTATTATTCGAGTATAAGACACAAACAGAAACTATGACCCTTTTTTTTTAATCGTTGTTGAGGAACCGGTTGGAGTACTATTAGCTGCAACTGCTACGTCGAATCCTGCATACAAGGAAGAGTATATATATATGTAGGTAGAGTATTATCGATTTTATTGAAAATTATGGCAAACTATAAGCAAATGCTACTTAGTTTATTTTGCCAATGATAAACTAAGTAAACGGTACTTAGTTTATTAGAATTGTTATTTGGAATCTATAGAGATTACTGTTCGATATTCACTCCAACTTGTCAAACGGGTTTCTAATTAAGTTGCAAAGTATATTATTTTATTTCTACGACAACATTCTTATATATTCAATCTCTTTGAATTGCATACCAACTAAGCAAATGCTACTTAGTTTATTATTTTGAGTTGATTTAATGTATTATTTTAATTTATTTTATTAATTATTTTATTTTATTTTATTTTATTTTATTTTATTTTTTATTATATAATATAATTTTTAAATTTTTTTATTAAATTAAATTAAATTAGATTACCTTATAACATTTATTAATTATTAAATTAAATTAAATTAAATTTTAATTTAATTTATTAAATTAAATTTATTTATTTTATTTTTATTTTATGTTATTTTAATTTATTAATTATTTTAATTTAATTTATTTTTTTATATTATATTATATTATCTAATTTTTAAAATTTATTTTATTTAATAAACTAAATTAAATGAAATTTATTGTTTCATTTATTTTATTTATTTATTTATAATTTTATTTTTAATTTAATCTATTTATATATTAAATTATATTTATTTCATTTATTAAACTTTATTTTATTTTATTCTGAATTATATATTAGTATATTAAATAGTGAATTTTTATTTTATTTTGTTTTTTTAATTAAGTTGATTAAAATAATTGATATTTGAAGTATAAATTATTTGTCAAAAACTAATTAAGTAAATGCTACTTAATTAGTGAATTTTAGTATTATTAAATTAAGTAATAAATAGTTATTAGAGCCAACAGATTTTGCATCTCAAGAATTCTGACAGAATTTCGTGGGAAATTTCGTCGAAAATAACAAGCATAAAATTACTTTACTGTTATTAACATACAACATACAATATTAAAATTGAAGAAATATACACAGTAATTACATAAAAAAAATAAAACCAAACAATAAAATGGATGCTATACATGTACAGAAGCTGTAAATGACCAATTTCAGACCCAAATGACCAATTTCAGATAAATTATAAACAAAAAATAGAATTCATACATTATAATACCAAAATTCTAGTAATATCAATCCAAAAATAAAATAAATTTAGACCAATTGCACATTATAATACCAAATTCATACACAAATTTCATACTACTAACATATATATAATATATACTCAATACCTGAAAAATTAGGAAAGAACAGAGTCTAAGTCCCGTGGGTGGTGGTGGTGGCAGCAGAGTAGTGTTGGGTGGGGGGTGGTGCAAGGATGGGGAGTTCAGGGGTGGGGAGAGGGGTGGGGGTACTGGGGAAGGGTTTGGGAGTGGGGATACAGGGGTGGGGTACCGGGACGTCTGATGGGTGGGGGGACGACGTCGGCGGGGGAGAGGGTGGGGGTGCAAAGGCAAGGTGGGGTCGTGCAGGGGACAACCCGGTTGGGGGAGGGGGGGTACTGCAGGGTGCGAGGTGGGGACCCCGGTGGAGAGGGGTTGGGAGTATTCGGTCGTATGAGAGAGAGAAAGAGAGATCAGTCGACTGGTATTTAGAGGGAGAGAGGGAAAGATATGAAAATGAGAGGGCACAGGGAAGGGGAAGGGTTTTTTTAGGTTTATTTTCGACGGACTTCCATCGAGGTTATGTCTGTAAACCATAAGCTAATCTCGACGAAGTATTCAGTCGAGGATGACACATATTCTGTCGACTATATATTCGCGCTGGCGGGAAACCCTCGCGCCAAGGAGGAGGGCTTAAATCCGACTGATGTCCGTCGAGGATACATTAATGCCGACTGACTTAATGTCGACTAAATATTCAGTCGGTCTTAGATTAACATCGACTGCATATGTTTAGTCGACCATAATTTCGTTGGAAATAAGGCTTTTTCTTGTAGTGGCATTTTCGGAGTCACTACCCTGGCCAACAAAATCTTGAAGATGATATCGAACACCTAAAAAAGGAGCTTAAATTACCAATATCAGCTTCAAAAGGAGACACTAATGAAGGTGCCCTGTGATATGGTCATAAGGTATAAACAGTACTCTTTCAATCTTTCCTTTTAATGCAAAGTGAATTGATAACCATCTCCACCAAAATGCATCAGTTAGTTTCAATAATCTCCAAATCAAAAATATAATCTCTCATCTTTAGCATATGACTCCTCAGAGAATGAATACTACCATCAAAATTATCCCTAGGAGGGTATATAAAATAAATAATAAACAAAAAACATTCGTATAATGAACTTAGATCCATATAATTATACTTCTATAAAAATCCAATATAAATAATTATGGATTTAAAGTGTAGTGCAATGGATGGTTAGTAAAGGTTTATTGTAAGACCCCGACTTTTATGAAATAAAAGTCTAAATTAATTTATGGTTATTATTTTAAAACTGTAAAGTTTTAAATTGATAAATGGTCAAATGAGCAATTAATCGAATAAATGAGCTAATAATATAGGAGAATTAAACCTTCTAGAATATTGTGGTCTATGAGAGGGGCGGTTAATACTGATAGAGGTGGAATAATCTTGAGGCTTATTTTCTTAATACTTCAAACTTTCCACACATTCCTCACCAGTCTTTTCTTTAATTGTTTAATTTCATTTTAGTGGGACAAGGGAGTTAGGCAATTGATTGAGCCTAATAAGGCAAAATTAGAAGATGTCTTTCTCATTCTCCTCATAACCTCTTCCTTCCGTAGCCCAAAATATTGATAAGATAGAGAGAGAGAAAAGGAGAAAGAAGAAGAAGAAGAAGAAAGGAAGAAAAAGAAAAACACCATCATTTTTATTTTCAGCACACTTTCTCATTCTTTCATGCTCCCTCACATAGCCATGTTCAGAAGAAGAAAGAGAGAAGAGAGAAAAGAAAGAGAAAGAAAGGAAGAAAGAAGAAGATGAAATCATAGAAGCATGAAGGTAGATTATGAACTCAAAAGGTAAAACCAAAACTTTTCATCTCTTTAATTTTCCTAAGAGTTTGATTTGTTGAAGGTTGGGTTATAGGGAATCATGATGGATCCAAAGTAATAATGAAGTATATGATGATTTTATGTTTAATCCATATCATAATAGAATTTAAGATAAAAAAGTTGGGCATATGTTTGAGGATGAACAAAAGTTATGTTGAGGACTTAAATCAAACTTGTAATAGTGTTGATGGTTGATTTATATGTAAAATCCGAGGACGAGGATCTATAGATTAAGAAGTTATGAAAATATTCCAATTTGAATGGACTTAAAATGATTTAAATTGAAGTTGTGATGAAAGTTTTTGTAAAACAGGTTAAACGATGAAAAACTTAGTCTTGGGGGACTTTTGAGCCAAATTTTGAAATAATTAATGAATCTAAAAAATTATGAAATCATGGGGGTTTTATAGAGAATGTTACAAGCCTTTCATAGCCTCGAAAATGGACTAATTCCGATAACGGACGAAGAAGTTATGAATATTTGAAGTATGTGTGTCAAAAGTTACAAAATCTGGAAAATTGGAGTTAAGTGCCAAAGGTCGAGCGCCTAGTCACTAGGCTTGGCACTTAAAATCTGTTCTTGGGCGCCTAGGCGCTTGCCCAATGCCAAATTTGGGCGCTGATCAATTGTTGAGCCAAAATCTGTCCGGACGTCCTTTAGTAAATTGGGCATAACCTTTTCATATTAACTCCGATTGAGGTGATTCAGGATGATTCGGAAAGATAACGAGTATACCTAAAACTTTTATTCTTTATGTTTTGATATTTGAGGTCGTTATCAAGACCTAAAATGGCTATTTTAGGGACTGGTGTGCATTCAGAGGCAATCAGAGGACATCGGGCATGCACGTATGCAACGTGTAATGTTTTTGACGATAAAGGATGTTGTTCTAAGTTGTAAAACATGAACATTATTAAATATAATGATATTATACGATAAATATAGATAACTTAAATGAATAATGAATTATTAGTTAGTGTATATGTTATTCGAGATAATTATGATTTGATGTTGATCCTTACTTTTAATAGAATTTAAATTGTTTATAAGTAAGGTATTGATTTGATTCTTACGTAAGAAGTCACTCGGTATTTATTTCAATAATTACCACAGTAGTTATTATACAGTAACTCATATTATTTGATATGATATAATTAAACCAGTTGGCAGTTTTGAGAGTCTATGTTAATAATTGTGAATAATGGTTCAAAGATTGAAAAGGGTGTTGATTAAAGATAAGTATGATATACGGATGTTTGTTCAATTATTTTCTTTTTACAAAAGTAAGTTTGGCAGGACTTGCCGACACTCTACTTTTTTTAAAGTAGTATGGACCACAGCTCTATTATTGAATAAATTTTGTTAAAACGTGTACAAGTTGGTTTAATTTTCTCGGTGGGACAATAAATTCCACTACCATTATTATATACCTCATTTGGTTATTTTGTCAAAGTAGATGTGCTAGTTGTTTACTAAATTTTAGTATAAATAGGTTGCTCAGTTGAGTAACTAAAGACACACCATCACTACACTAAAAATATAGAATTCTTTTACTACAATATTGTGAGTATAATATTGTGAGTATTTCTATTGAGTGTAATATTACTCCAAGTGTAGGAATGCAAGCATTGTTTAAGTTGATCAATTTCACAGAAAGCAGAATCAAGTCACATGCTAAGGTAAGGAATATCATTATTGTGGTAAGAGAGTATCATTTTATGGTAAAACGAATATCATTTTCTTTCATATTCCATATTATGGTAAGATATTATTATTCGTTTATTCAGTTTATCATTAAATGGTGAAAAGTCCTGAAAGGATGAGAATATCCTTAATAGTTTGTGATTCATCTATTATTATGTTATCAATTTGGACTCTGGATAATTAAGTTAAAAATCACTAAGATCTATGTTATCTTATTATTCTGATGATTTATGTTTATTCATTATATATATCATTGTCATCATTCTCATGTTTATATTGTGTTGAAAGTCATTTATGGCCAGTAGTGCATAGATGGACTTGGTATGATTATGACTATGGATTATTCGGTATAATCATGACCGTAATGTTACAAATGAGGTGATAAAAGTCATCTTTGGCCTGTAGTGCAAAGATGGACTGTTGGTTATTAGTTTTACAGTTGTATATCTTTGGCCTGTAGTGCAAAGATGGACTGTTGATTTACTTGATTATAAATATGAATTGTGATTTAATTATAATCTATGGTGGTTCAGGTGAAGTCAGGTGATGAGAGTTCTCTTCGTCTTGGGTATAACCAAGAACTGTTGATGATTATTGCAGGAATGAAATATTAACGATGAACTTTTAATCTAGAGGAGATAGTAGACATTATGTTCTACTTGACTCTTCTAATGGAATGTTGATTCTGCTGCTATTATGGTTGGAAACTTTTATCTTCTACCATATGTTCTAAATATCTGAATTATTTTGATAATTTAATTATCTTAAGTCATGATATTCTTTACTGGGCTATTTGTGCTCACCCTTTTACTTCACCACCCCTTTCAGGTAATAAAAGTGTAATTTGGGACTAGCGAGAGAGAACATGGGTATAAAGTGGTGATCTGAATTAATTCTGAAGCCTAATCAAATTATGAAACGGTGTGGCATAATAATTGTACTGAGAACTTAAAATGTGTGTGACATGTTTTATACATCATTTGATATTTAATTTTGGTGAACAACAATAGGGTGAGGCGAATCAGAATTTGGAAGCGTCAAAGGTGCACTCTATTAGAATGAGGAGAACAGAAATCTTTTCGTGTCCCTTCGAGGACTTGATATAATTGCTGTTGTACTTTATATGACATTGTAATAAGTTCAATATGAATATTGTTGTATTATATACGTAACAATATTTGTATTGAAACTCACAGTATATGAGTCGTCGTATTTTGCACGACAGTTGTATAAATGGAATTGTAAGTAGTGTATTTTTTGGCGACCCAAGATGAGTGATGTATACCTATTTTGGGGGCGTCACATCTATGAAATTTTTCCTCTCATTTTCCAAGTTCTAGTCGGGAAAACAAAAGAAAAAGAAGAATACATACATCCTACATATTACAGAATATCATACAAAAAACTCAAAAAAAACCTAATCACACCACGGTGAACAAAATTATAGGACAAAATCATGCATAAATTAAAGAGGCAAATTGTATACCTCTACATCCCAGAAATTCTCCAACCTCAATATGTGTGCCAGCTTCAACAAAATCTCAGACTTAATTAATTGAAAACACCCCTTTAATTAATTATAATAATTTTCACCATTAATCAATATTATAATATTGTATTATTTTTATGCAGAAAAGTATGCTATTGTGCTTTCCGAATTTGTATATACTATATAAAGCCCTAGTAAAAACTAACATAATTAATTATGAGCTAAAATCCTTCGAACAGAAAAAAGAAGTCCTATATTAGAAGGAAAAGGATCTGGAATTACGACGATAGTAGAGAACTTAAAACGACCAAAGATATGCAATGTAAGACTGACAAGAAGTGGCGGCATCGGGTTCCCTCTTTAATTATTGGAATAGTTTCTTTACTGGCGATTTGAATTTTCACCTTTGTGTTTAATATTTGCAGTCTTTGGAGATGAGTTCAAACTTTGAATATAGATTGATAATTATAACTCTTCTTCTAAAGTCAGTCAATCTCTACCAACGGATAAAAATCTGAAAAATTTATAAATACCAAAATATTTTTATAGATTTTATAAAAATTTCAATTTAATACCACATAACTTTTAAAAGACATTTTAAAAATTATAATCGAATACTAAGAAACTTTTATAAAATGTTGATTAAATACAAACAAACTTTAAAAGTATAGTCCCTCGTAACTCGTAAGTATATAATTATTGCCCTTTCACTTTTTTCAATTTCCACGCCACCTAAAGCGGGTTATTTCTCTCCAGCTCATTTTAAATCTCTCCTTATCTGTTAGTTGTACGCCTGCATACGAACGCGATCAAATCAATCAATAATTCAACACCCCCCCCCACCGCGCGCCATTGATATGGAAAATCAGGAAGCTGAAGATGCGAGTGAGGATTTTCCCGAAGAATTTCTGTGCTGTGTGTGCCTGTAAGGAATTTACCCAATCCAATATATACAGACTTCGCTTTTTCATATTGCTTTGATTGTAATTTGAATTTTCTAAATTTTTGAGTATCCTGGCATAAAAACACAGAGAGAAGTTTTTTTTGTTTAGTTGTAATTTAAGTTGATGAATCTGTTGAATTATACTGATTAAATGCAAAAGTAGCCCTCTTGTTTGTACCATTTTTTTGCAAAACTCATCCTCTTAACTTTTATTTTTGCAAAACTCTACCTCCAAGACAAAACTCACCCTTCATGTACTTGAACTTCTTGTTAAAATTCCTAGCAATAGTCAAATTGTTTCATCTAATTCGTCAAACGACTTCCAATTAGTAAAAAAAGATTCTCAAAATACCATCACACTTGGAACCCTAGATTCTCACCCCCTAACGTTGCTGTGTGTCAATTGATTATTATTTTATTTTGTTAAATGTCTCGCACACTAGACTCATTAAAATATCAATTTTATTCTTGGTTTTTAAAATGTGCCATCATCATTAAACATTTCGTTCATCGATTTCCCTTGTTACTAGCACTAAAAGAAAATGCATCAAAGACAACCCAAAATAAAAAAATAATTGATTGACATATAGCAGAGGTAGAAAGTGAGATATATGAATTTGGCGATGTAATGTTGCAAATATATCTGTTGGTATTGTGAGAAATGTTTTGCTAATTGGAAGTCGTTTGGTGAAATACAAGGAGTATTCTAAAGCTAAGATACTTAAGTGATGAATTGGAGTGAAATAATCTGAGGATTTTTAACACAAAAATACATAAAGGGTGAGTTTTGCACAATTCATACATCTTAGAGGGAGAGTTTTGCAAAAATTAAAGTTAGAGGGTGAATTTTGCAAAAGAGGTACAAATAGGAAGGTTAGCTTTGCATTTTAGTCAATTATAGCAATGATGTAACACCTCAGTCTCACATCGAAAGATATTGAAAAATTTGTATGTATATAAGGAATTAAGTAACTATCAATAGTACTTTCAGTCATGACCTTTTGGGTGAGCCTATGGTGGACTAAGATGACCCATGAATATACTATAGGGCCAATGGTTTAAGGTCTTATTTGGATGGATTTGATTTGATTCGGACTTGGAATTTGACCCGAGATTTGTTCCGAAGTTGGGATTTGACCTGGATTGTTTCTTATGGTATCAGAGCCGACTCTCAAATGCTCGGGTCGGGTCATTCGATCGGGTTGCCGGATGTGGGGACACAAAAGTTGGTGGTATTATCTCACAATGGAGGGAGGTCCGGAGGTGGGGACACGAAACCAACCAGTATTTTTCACAATTGCTAGAGAGGCAAAGATCTGTGGACTGTGTGTGATTCTGACGGGGACGTCAGAAATTTAAGTTTGAGAGTTTGTAACACCCCAGTCCTACATCGAAAGATGTGAGAAAAATTTGTCTGTATACAAGTAATTAACTACCAATAGTAACTTCAGTCATAACCTTTTGGGTGAGCTTGTGGTGGCTAAGATGATTCAAGAATATACTATTGAGCCAATTATTTAAGGCTTTATTTGGATGAATTTGATTTGATTTGGACTTGGATGAATTTGATTTGATTTGGACTTGGAATTTGATCTTAGATTTATTCCGAACTCAGGATTTGACCCGGATTGTTTCAAATAGATGCCAAAAAATTTATGGAAATGAATCAGAATTAGGCGAACTCCAAAAGTTAAAAGAGAGTTTTTATGATGTTTGTTTATTTATTTGGAATATGGAAAATCATAGAAGGGTAGGCTGTAATGTTACTATTGAAGAGTAGCAACTTAATTTTTCAGTAAAGTATCCCAGATTTTATTAGTATAGGCTATATAGAATTCAAATTATTCATTTGAAAGGTTTTGGTAATTTTTCTCAAACACAACAAGGCCTTTTCTTGTTGCCATCCAAGTACCTTTCTAATGCTTGTAATTGTCCTTGGTTTTTGAAGCATAACTACTTCCCTAATATATATATATATATATATATATATATATATATATATATGTATATATGCCTTGACCAAATCATTTCTCTCCCTATTGGTAGTGCTGAGATTTTTTTTTTCACATAATGTAGCCCCCAGCGAGCGAATTATAACTTTTTTATGTTCTCTTGTACTTATTGTTCTACCATCTGCTGCATCCTTCTCTATATATGATATGCTTATATTTTATTTTTATTTTTGCTTAAACTCAGTTACCACCGTAATCCTTTTTGTTTGACTTTTGAAGCAGCTCTTTCTTTTCTCCATGATTGCTATCAATTTATTAACTGATATTGGTTCTATTTGGTTTTCAATTATTTTAGTGTATCTGAACGCAGTTTCTTTACGTTTTGTAGGGATCTCTTCTACAAGCCAGTTGTATTGGGTAAGAAGGCACTGTAAAACCTACATAGTGATTGTTATTTCATCACAAAAATTTAAATGCTTTTGTCTCTGTTTGCAGCCTGTGGCCACATCTCATGCTTCTGGTGTGTCTTTAAAGCTATGGATACATGGCAGGAATCATACTGTCCTGTGTGTCGGCACCCATATAATTATTTTCCTAGTATTTGTCAAATGCTTCACTTTGTGCTTCTGAAGGTGTACCCTCTAGCCTATAAAAGAAGAGAAAGACAAGTGATAGGTGTGTTTATTGAACACTAATTGATTCCATATCTCAGCACTATTTACTAATTAATTAGTTTCAATGATTGATCTTCCATATATATGCTCATTAGGGAAGGATTTTGACGTTAATGATTTGAGAATCCGCAAATTTGAATGTAATTGTCATCTTAGTAATTTGCCTCATCTTTTTTTACTTTAGTCCCTTTCTTTTTCCTTTATGGGACTACCTTAGTTTCAGTAACTTCAATTCTTGCCATAGAATTCTAGCTGATATGCAATATACTGTTGCAAGCACATCTCTAAAACTCCGTTCACTTTATAACCTTTTTGGTTCTTGAGATTGGAAGAATTACATGGTAGAGATGCTATACAAGTTGAACGTGCTAATAGTTGTATTTTTATTAATGAAAGAACGTTACTTTTACTTGTGCAACATATATGCAGGTTTTTGAATGTACATATATGCAAGTTAAGTTAGAAAGAGTTCATTAGTTTATCAATCTACTTCCTTCTTAAACAGATTCTTGGACCCACTCCTGATTCATCAGAGCTGTTCAGAAAAAGAGAATTGATGTAGGAGTTGAATAAGTTAGAATTACAAATCCCTAGAAAAAAGTATGAGCTGGTCTCACAAGACTTCAATGTCCTTTGGCCCACAAGAAGATGTCCTTGGTAGGTTAAATTAAGTTATTGATATTTCTAATTTTATTATTAAGTTTCGTAGTCCTAGTTGGTTAAGTCATCATATGCTCATAGCTGTTTTGTTATTTGGAATTGTCTTCTGTTATAGTTAGAAAAGTTTAGTCTTTTAAATAGAGTTAAAATCTCGAATTTTGTTAATTGAATAACAGAAAGTGTGTTAAAAGCTTTGTGCTTTTTGTGTTTCTACCGATCTTTTGCAATGGTAGGTTTGTCCTTCATGTTTTCTTTTTTCCTCTTTATCTTCTAATACTTATTGTTCTCTTCGAGCTCGATAACATTTAATTTTTGACTTGGACTCAAGCATGTTATTCCCTGATGAATTCTTCTGTTATTAACTTACTATTTTAATTTCTTACAATTCATCTTAACTAGATTGTTTTGTATAACTATAGGTCATCTCTTTAGCTATCGTTTAACTCCTCATATTAAATTCCAAGGGTACCTTGTAGTCAATTCTTGTACACCTTCCCATTGTTACGACTTTGGTTAAAAATGCATTCTGTTTTGAATTTGTAGTGTTATTATCTCTGTCTCATTGTAAGCTGCTACTAGGTTAAGCACATAGTACACTTGAATTAGAATTGTTGATTTTGAGTATATTTTCTCCTGTATTTGTAATATCTAATATTACTTCATTTCCTACTTTATTGCTTCAGAGGAAGAAAACGAATTTGGTGTCTTCTCACCCCAGTTTGACAATTATTTATCTGAATCAAATTCCAAGTAAAGAGTTCGATTACCACAGGAGGCACTTCTCCGCATTCTATCACCACTTCACACACCAAGAATCCTTCATCCAAAAATTCATCAGAAGTTAATGATAAAAATCTTATTACAACTACTCCTGCAACTTCAAGTAGTGTAGGTAGTATAAGTGCGGTCTTGCATGAAAAGTGTGTTTGAAAATAGACTTGTCAATGGATGTTGCAGTCAGGTGTTTATGATTGATTTACTCTCTGTGTCTTTGTATGCAAGCAACTGCTCTATCGACCTGTGGTTCTTAATTGTGGCCATGGTAATGAACTAAATCTTCAACCTTTCTCAGTTGACGTACTGAAAGTTGTTTAGTAGGGATTAATTCAGTATCATTCATGCCTCAATTTTTATTGTTTCCTATGTTGCAGTATATTGTGAAGCTTGTATCATCTACCCAAACAATAAATTATGTGAATGCCCAGTTTGCCAGTCCACACATCCAAATGGGTTTCCAAAAGTTTGTTTAGTTCTAGAGCATTTCTTGGAGGAACATTTTTCTGAAGAATATGTAGCACGAAAGCTTTATGTACTTGAGCATGCTGATCGTCAGTATGGAAGTCCATCAACATGTATGTCCAATTTAATCATTATTTGTTTCTGTTGAGCTTATGATTTTGTTTAGATCACTATTCAGACTTTAAGTGGCATGTTCTGTTGAACAATTTGCATGAATACTTGGAGACACATATAAGTAGATATGCTGTAGCACGAGTGTAGGATTTGTCCTACTCTTGATGCCACTTTAAGAAGTGTGAAACGAGGAATTGTCCCTCATTTCTCCGAATATTAGTTGCACTTAAGTGATGTCAGTTGTAGAAGTAGGGAAATCTATATGTGGAAGAAAGGTTAGAATGTCTAACTTGGCTTTTGGAGATGTTGAAAATAGCATCATAGCACTTTTGGCAGAAGTAAGAACAAGGAAACTAGGAGACACCCTTTATTACTACACATAAATATCATCATGCACTCGCGGCATCCCTTAAGTTCTGTTGTTGCTTATTACCTCAAACCCTTCTCCTTTTCGCGGCACGAGTGTAGATGTTCATTGCAAGTACCAAGAGTTTAATAAGAATGATCATGTGGTGCTTCGGCACAATGTCAAGAGGTTACCTCTAGGCATATGGAAAAAGGTGCATGCTAAGCGGATGGGTCCATTTCGTGTTAAAAAGATAGTCAGTGCTAATGCTTACGAGTTAGATCTTCCTAGTAGTACATGTATTCGTCCTGTATTTAATTTGGGCAATCTTACTCAATATCATTGACCTTCTAATTCGTCGACCACATCTCCTGCTTCTTCGTCTACTAACCCTGTTGAGCATGTACTTGTTCCTTCTTTACCTGTTCCACTTGCACATCTTGTTTTTTCACAATCTACAGCAGATGGTATCGACGATGTATTGGATGAGAGGTTTTTGTCGACTAGGCGTGGAGGTTATCGCCAATTTTTGGTTAAGTGGTGAGGCAAGCCTGACAGTGATTGCATGTGGATTGGTAGGGACGAGTTTCATTGCATTGATTGTGCATTGTTGGAGCGTTGCAAAGATTTCATTTCAACAAAGCCAAATTTTTCCCTGCTGGGGAGAAATGATGGAGATCGATTATTTAGTTCTCTTGTTTATTTAATTATTATGGAATTGTTTTGATTAGTTGGAGTGTTTTTTTCATTAATTAGTTTCTTGGTCTCCAAGTCCAATTTAGGATTGTTTTGTTTAAATACCGATGTAATCTTCACACGAAGTTCATTTTGATTATTGTTATTATTATTGGTTTTTCTTATATCGTGGAGATATTTATCTATAGTTAATAGACGCCGAGTTGAGACTCTAAACTTTAGAATTTAAGCGTAGATATATCTATCAATTAATAACAAAATTCGTTTTACAAAGTTTGTCCTACATCATTTATGGCATCGAAGCTTAAGGTTTCTCCATCAATATCTTATTTTTTGAGGAGATCTTGGATTTTCCCAAAAAAGAACTGTTCATCGTCGGCCGGAGTTATTGGCATGTTCATCGCTGAAGTCAAGGTTCATCGTCGGAGTTACTATTCATCGTGATTCACTGTTCAAAAAAAGAAGAAAGGTAGAAGAGAGAAAAATTGTTGTCGTGTTTTGCCGCCGTCTAATATGATGAGTGGTAACTCTAATCTCTAACTTACAAATATCTTACCAAAATTACAGTTTGCTCCCTTATAATTTCATCTAATATTTCAGTATTAGCCCATAGTTTTAAATACTTCTAACTTGTACCCTTTTATCATTTTAAATCAGTTATTACATTTTCTGCATTCATACTTTAGCCCCTGTTTTCTATTTTCTTTTCAGTTAAGCCTTTAAGTTATCAATGGAAAAAGTTTTATTTTATTTATTTATTTATTTTATAATCCATTGTCCCAAACACCCAATGTCTCAAGCCACTAAAGAATTGCTTGTGGAAGTAAATGAGTATAGTTGGTTTCTCGACGGTGAAAGTGATCGAATACATTACCTTATTAATACATGTGGCCATAAATATTAAACCCAAGCAAGAAGAGCTTACATGAGATATGGTTAATGCACAAGATTACCTTGAAAAATTGCAACGCGATTTCAAGATGAATAAAGAAAAATTGAAATAAGGAAACTTCAACAAGTTAAACCAAAAGAACTTCAAAAGACTACACATGAAATGGTTTCTATATGTTCGTCTGTAAAAGATAACATCTCTTTTATAAAAGATGACATCTCTTCCATAAAAGGTCTTATTGATTTCCGGGCACATATTCCAAATTTTGGGGCTACGTGCAGTAGTGACGTGTCCATGAAAATTCTTGAAGTTCCAACAGTTGAACCAGAGATTGTGTATGAGCAACAAATTGAGAAAAACTCTAAAGTTGCTTTTAAGTTGTTCGTTATCGAAGAAAGGACGATTCAAGAAGTCGATCCAATCCAAATTCACATTGTTTACTTGGTTTTCCAAAATGCTTATTTTCAATATCTTTGAATACAAAAGCGATGCACTCATCAATTCTCTTTTCAAAAAAATTTGAGCTTTACCGTGTGATAATGTTGTCAGAGGTGTTCCAAAATGTTGTTCCGTTGCAGAGGAGTTTGTGACTTATTCTATCATATTATAAAACTTTGAGGTTTAGTTTTCTACAACAAGAGGAGAATGATGGAGACTACAAGTCAAGAACAAAGAAGCGATTTTTTATATTTATTATTTGAAATTTTTATTATATTTAATATAAAAGTAGTTGATGTGATTTTTATGTATTTTATTTATTAGTGGGGATTTAGGATATTAATTAGTGATTAAGATTATTAACAAGGGTATTTTAGTCGTTTATTACTTTTATTATTCCCCTAGTATTTGGATTTTGTCTCTTTAAATAGTAATGTAATCTCCACAAATTATTTACACTACATACTATTGATATTGAAATTGATTATTATCATTCATACCGTAGAGGTTTTCTATTGTAGATGTATTTTATTCATCTTTAATATTGATTCGTGGAGTTGATACACTTGAGAGACCCTAGAAATTTAAACGTGGAGTTTAAATCCTAGTTTATTTGTCATTTAATTCTTCATCCTAAATTTGTCCTGCATCAAATTACATAGCAGATACTTGTCTGGACTCTGGACAAGAAGAATTATGAAACATTACATGGTTAATATAGTCAAATCACATGGTCCTCCAAGTCCTCCTTTACTTTTTTTCATTGTTCATCATCCTACCTTTCACTTACCTACCTCTTTCCATAATATTTGGGAAGTTAAGGTTCCTAGGATTAGGCAATTGTATGGTCTTGAAAGACTCGATATGAATGATTTGTGTCAGAGACCTAGACCCTACAAGTTCTTGTCTCCACATATTTCTGTTATGTGCAAAAAAAAACCTGAAATCCTATGGCCATCCCTTTCTCGCTGCATTATGGCTAGTAGTTGTTGAGGTCCTTGTTAAGTTACATGGTTGGGCATGATTCTTCCCTTTTCCCTTCATAATGTTTTGCATACTGGGTTTTGGGTTTTTATTTGTAGGAAAGAGCGTAATATTTGTAGCAATGTGTTGATAACCTCTTTGGCATTTGGACCAAGAAAATTGTGAGAATTATTCGGATACCTATCTTCTTTTGGTTTTTCTCTAGGAAAATGTGTCATTTTTAGCTTCTCTCAAGGCATTGGCGATGGGGGATTTGCGGAGGTTGCTATTTCTGATATACACAAGAATTATAAGGCTGTTCTTTGTTAAGGATACGTATTTTCCACTTTGTATTAGTTTTGACGAGCTACTCATCTTCCATCAATGTTCCTCTTTTCTCTGTTGTAGACTTCTTTTATCTAATAAACAAATATATAGTCAAATGTAGCATGGTGATGCTCCATAAATTTTCGGCTTACCCTTTCTTTCACCTTATGTCAACTTCACCATGATATTGACCTTGTGCCCTTTATATGATCTGTAACTTTATCAGGTTCAACTCAAGCTCAACAAACTGATGCTCAAAGTTCATATAAACCTGCTACCTCTGACCAACCACGGTGGTTGTCTGGCCAGGGACCCAATGTTCATTTTGGAGTGGGCTGTGATTACTGTGGGGTAATATTGTTGTTTATTCTTTTCTTGCTCCCATCATCCATTTGAAAGCAAATATATAAAAGTTGTTTGGTTGTTCTTACACTTTGGAGAAAGCATCTTAATGTATGATTTTCTTGCTTGATGCAAGTTCTTACATTTTCGAGAAGGCATCTTAATGTATGATTTTCCTGCTCAATAGTAGTTCTGACATTTTTGAGAAATTATCTTAATGTATGATTTTTTTTGCTTGATATGATCAATAGATAACCTCTACATGTTTTGGTGATTTATTCCTAGGCCTCTAATATGAGATTTTCTTTGTAGTACTGGGTTGTAGAGAGGATCGGATCCGTTTTCGATTGATAGTGACTTGGACAGTTAGATTTATTTTCTTTATCCCCACCCCACCCCACCCCCCACCCCACAACCCCCCAACCCGCGCGCGGGATTACACTGTTTTAACCGAACATATGCAAAGCATGTTTTTATTATTGTTGTAATGAGAGCAGTTCAGTTGGTTACAGCCTCTAAGAAGCCAAACAAGATTCGAATATGAAGCAGCTCTATTTGATTGGAAATCTTTATGTATATTTGACACTAATAGCTAACAAACATTTGGCCATTGTTGTTTTAATATAACTCCTAAATGAACAGAACAGTGGTTGGAACTTGTTACACCTAGGCTTAGATTATGTGTTATGGTTCTATGGATTTATTTTAATATTAATTACCTCGTATTAGAAACTAAATGCATACCCAACTTGTATTTATTTGATAGGATATGTTGCTTTGTGAAAAATTGCATGACAATGTCATATCAAAGAACTACTTTGGTTTACTACTTATTTCTTGATTTTTATGCAGCTGTGTCCAATAACTGGGAACCGATACAAATGCACAGATTGCAGAGAGGAAATTGGCTTTGACCTCTGTGAAGGGTGTTATAATAGTTCCTCCAAGCTTCCAGGTCGCTTTAATCAGCAGCATACATCAGACCACAAGTTTGATAAGATTACTGGTGGCCGTTCTTTAATTTTGAGCCTGCAGGCTGAACATTCTGGCGAGGATGATTTGGAGGACGAGTACCGAGAAAATGTTTTCCACCCCTACTCGGCAGATGATAATCAACGGGATGCAGAAGCTGGTGAAGCTATCCCAAATTCCTCTAGCGATCCGTCAGAGAATCAACAAGGCTTCGACTCAACAGCCTAAAAGATGTTCAAGTTAGGTGGTGTTTGTTTACCTTTTAATACCTCTTGACAGCTCCACATCTAATTCGGTAAGAAAGTAAAGTTATTTGGTAAAATTTTGTTTTTCTTATCGTCTCGTAATCGGTAAAAGGAATAATATAATTCTAAATTATTAAGAGTTGTCTCCTAATGAAAATTTTAAATCTATGGAGCCTCTATAAATATTGTATTCTTTCCATTCTAAATTTTAAGATCATTGATCTTTGAATAGTTTATTTGAGATATTTTTAAATTTAAAAGTCATTCAGATGTTTTAAATTTTTTAGTTATGAAATAATTTTTTTAGTTCAGATGTTATAAAAAATTAACATATGTTAACATCTTAATTATTCAATTTTATCAAACAATATCTTAGTTTTAAAAAATGGTATTAGGGTGTGTTTGTTTACATCTGAATAGCTCTTAATGGGTATGCTTTTGATTCGATCAGAGACAAAACTTGTTTGGTAAAAATTTTTTTGCCTCTTAATCGGTAAGATATGAAATGAAATCTATACCATTTAGAGGCAAGTCTGAATGAGTATATATTTTTGGGACAAAATTAACCTATTCAATAATACAAAATTTCTCTTATATCCCTCTAATAAAATACACTATACACTCCCGTCATCGCCATCGCCGATTTCTTTCATCTGCCGGTACAAATTTACCATCTCCAGTGAGGTTCAACCCATTCTTCACACCATCTCCTGCGAAAAATATTGAACCCATATCTGATTGAAGACAAAAGTTAACCCTTTTTTTATACATCCCAAAATTACAGAAGGAGAGAGACCATTGAAGCAAGTAGAGGTTACTGAATAAAACCTGAAGGAGGAGATTGAAGGACGAATCGACGATGTCTCGCACCATCTCACTTTCCAAGAAACTCATTACTACTTCTTCTATCTGTACATGTATGTAGCTTTCCTGAAGAGAGAGAAAGTGGTGATTCTTTTTTATTTAATGGAATTGAGATTGAAGATAATTTAATTGACGTAAAATTAAAATTAAAAGAAAATTAAGGAGTGAATTTTAACAAGTTTTGCTTAAATAATTTTGAAGGTTAAAATGGTAAAATATCGTTATTAAGATATTTTGAAAAAATTAGTTATCAAACAATATTTTTTCATTCAGATGTAATTTTAAACAGACTATCTATATTATTAAGACGTCTTAACTCTTCAGATCTTAACATTCAATTTTATTAAACACAACTTTAGTTATGAAAGCAATTTTAGGTTGCTTGCATATGTATATGAGATGCCCGACTATTTTTTTTAATCTCGAATTTAGGTTTGATTTTGCTTAAAGTGGATGAGTTTTAAGAATTTAGAAAATGAAAATCTATTTAAGTCTTGATTTTTTTATGTTTTTTATAAAATAAATTGATATGGGCACAAGTAAAATTTGATATTTTCACGAGTTCTTCACTTCTCTGTCACACTAGTGCGGGGTCTATTTATTACTCGCATGAGCTTGTATAAATATTAATTTTCAAAACAAAAATTATTGTCTTTTTTGGGAACACCTCGAACATAAAAATGCTAAATTGCTTACCTCCTTTTT